>OZ037778.1:4050000-4070000 GCA_964035525.1 Porites cylindrica | reverse complement strand
CTCCGCAAATTAGCATGGGTTCTATTCTAGCCGGGGAGAGGATATATAGAGTGTTTTCACATGACGTCACGGCGGCCATATTGGTGTCCCAAAACAATAAAACGGCGGCCATGTTGGTGTCCCAAACCAGTCCTGTGGGAGTTGAACTCTTTTCTTATGCAAACGCTTTCGTTTGTTCCAAGAAATTTGCATAGATGCTGGCCACGTGAGTGAAAACACTCTATAGAGTATATTACATGGCTACGCGGAGGTACGAAATTTCTCTTCGAGCCATTTCACTTAACAGCTTTTTAGTGTAAAAGGCGCGGTTTATTAGGAAGCCATAGCAACGGTGATATTTTCACATGTGAAGATAACATGTTATTTTCACATGTGAAGATATCAAGTTTTCGCGCGAAAGCTCACCTGGTATTTCATTGGTGTTTACATAAATATTTCACATAAACAGTTATGATAAAAATGGACTTAAAAAATTACAATAGTGACAAACATCAAACTATGAAATAAAGAAAATTGTTTACAAGAATACAAAAAGAGAGGGCGGGCGAACCCTCCATTTTCCTATTCCCACCTTTTACAATTATTTTCAAATGAGCGCTCTAGGTCTGTGACCCTCCCCTCAAAGTAGCTCAAGGGGTATTTATATGAGACCAGAACGAACTCAGACCGGGATGAGCTCGGATGGGTCTCCATACATTTCTTTTCATGCGTTTACATGAGACCGGTCTAAAAATGAATTCAAACAGGTCGGTCACTAACCCAAGACGAGTTACTTCCATACCGGTCTGAGACCGTACCGCTCTCATTTAAACGGAAACGAATCTCAGGGGGTAATGACATGAGACCTGGACGCACTCGGACAGGTATGAGTTCGTATCGCTCTCCATACATTTCTTTTCATGCGTTTACATGGGACCGGCCTAAAAACGAACTCAGAGCGGTCTGACTTCGTGCGGGTCGCTGACCCGACACAAGTTATTTTCGTACCGGTCCGAGACTGTACCGTTCTCATGTAAAACGGAAACGAATCACAGACAGGGTCCATAAATAGCATGTTTCTTCGTATGGCTCCATCATTTTTGCGTTTTTTTTTTTAGCAAAATAAGAACACTGTAAACAAGACTTGGAAGTAGCTTCAGTTGAATATATAATTCGGTTAATGTGAGGGATTGCACCATTTTGAGATGCTGTGCATTTAACATGCGACCAGATGAGGGTTAGATAAAGTTTACAATTTTCTGGGAGGTGTAAAATCTACGGTTCTCCACTCACTGTTTTAATTGGCGTAAACTGTGAACCAGTTAGGACAGTTAGTGAATAATATGTTAAATAGTCGACTTAAGAAAGTTATATAGCAACAGAATCTCAGTCCTGTTTTTGAGTTTGTACCGGTCTTATATAACCAACGAGGCGTTTCCTTCCGGTCTCATGTAAACGACTGCAAAAATTACAAATTCGTACCGGCCTGAGTTCGTCCCGGTCTCATGTAATGACCCCCTCAGATGGCTCCAATTACATTTTTGCTGTTTCTGCGAACAAACAAGACGTAGCAGTAGTTTCAATTGAATATATGCTTGGGTAATGTGAGGGATTGCACCAATCATTTTGATATACTGCACAGTAATCAGGCCTCAGGCAAGCGTTAGATTACGAGATAATATTTTTCAGTGGGCAGTAAACTCAACGGTTGTCTATTGACGTAAATTGTGCACCAGTTAGTTATAACATGTTGAATAATCGACTTATATGACCACTTATTAAAGTTATATACATGTAGCTCCAAAAATCTGCCTATTTGAGTTCATACTGGTTTCATGTAATTGAACAAACATTTCGTCTCGGTCTCCTATATAAACGGCTGCAAAAATTAAAAAAATCGTACCGGTCTCATGTAATTACCCTGGCTCTTACATGTAAATATAATAAATGCAACGCGTAGTCAAAACAAAACTTTGTAGTATTTTGCAACGTGATGTGTCATAAGATATTCGTATCACAACAGGTAGAGTGAACAAGAGCGTCAATGGACCTCGGTATTAACAACTTCGTTTTATCAGTGCTGTTTGATAACTCAAACTGTCAGTGAAAGTTCTCATGGTTCTCTTAATTTGTTTCAGTCACTTCCTTAAGCGCTCGTCCCGGGCTGGTGCTGCAGTGGTTGCATTTCGGGGGCTTTACCTTGTTTAGTATCATGCTTTAAACTTTTAAACCAAATAGTTGCAACGAAGACCAAAAGATTTTGAATAACGGTAGAAATCAAACTCTCACTCAGAAATACCTGAGCAACAGTGAGAAGGACCAATAAAAACAATATAACTGCAATGAATCCTCCTAAAATAAGGCAAAAAATCATGGTGCACATAAAACGGTCGTTTTCAGGATCGAGAAATGCTACATGGAGATGATAAACTAGAAAATAAATGCAAAAAGAAATAGAAAAAACGGCCCCTAGAATTGTTATTCCCCAAAATGGTTCGGTTAGAACACCAAGAAAAATCCACAGCACATGATGACAAGCCATAAAAATAGCTGGGTAGACAAAAAAACAAGAAACAAAATTTGTGCTTGTTTCATTTTCATGACCTGCGGTTAAGGACATAACTTTTTTACAATCTATATTTCTACAAGTCTGAATAATGTTTTTGTACACTCTGTGTGCATAGATACACCAAACAAAACGCCGGATAAGCACAGTTACCACAAATAACAAGAATACACGGCTGTATAAATCTTGATGACACGAAGACAAGGTGAATGCGTAAATGTTCAAGCCAATCCCGCCAAAAAACACAATGATGGACAAAACCATTACTGCCACAACTTTGCTTTGGCAATTTTCTTTTTTTTTTTTTTCTTCTGAGCATTTGCTCCACGTCCTGAGCTGCACTACAACCAACTGTGATGCAAACATGCTGACCACCAAACTAATGACCAGAAAACTCCAAGAGACACCATAAAACAGCTTCTTCCTTCCAGAGAAGAGCTGAGCTTTGCCAAGGCTATTAGTAACGCATTCTGCAGTGTTAAGTCTTGGGTCGAGAAGACTTGGTCCTATTGCTATGTCCTGCAGCTATAAAACCCAGAAAAAAATTGGCTAATGATTGGTATGAAAGCAGGAGAACCAGAAGAATCGTTATAGCATGATTGTTGCATAGACTTTCTAGCACTAGCTTGCATTTTGAAACTTCAAAACCACATAAATATTTATCAGAAAGCAGTCTTTGGGAGAGCGGCCGATGATGACATGGTGGGCGAAAACGTTTTCCCTCTGATTTTGCCAAGCTGACAAACTCGCAACGCGAAAACTGCCTCATGATACCTATTTCAATTCTTAGGGTTACTTTTTGCATTACGTTTGGCAGGACTAGTTTAGTCGGTATGCGGCGCATGACTGCAGAGCGGGAGGTAGATCCCTGGGGCCGGACTAATTCTCAGGATCTTAAAATAACTGAGAAATGAAGGAAGGTACTGCCTTTGCCCTGTAAACGGCCAGACCTCATTAATGGCTCGGATGACCAAGTCAGAAATGGCGGTTCCGCCTCCACTAGGAGACGCAAAGACTGCGCCCTCAATTAATACTTCTAGGCAAAATACATTGCCACTGATATAAAGTGCGTTTTTATAACATTAAGCGCTGTGCTTCATTCTTTACATAAGTCCGGCAGCTACCGACAGCCGCCTCTCTATTTCGATCTCTCTTTCTGTCTTTAAAGCGCCGTCCACATTAAACACGGAGAAATTTGAAAATGCCGTCAATGAAGTATTTTCCGTCCACTCTGGTGCGAATAAATTTGAAGAGGCATCTTTTTTGGTCAGAAAAGGATAAAATGCGTTTTCAAAATATTTTCCGTCCCCACACGAAGCCAGAATTTTCAAATTGATCCACTTTGAAGAGTGGATAAATCAAGTTCCAGCGGATTAACTCAGGGGCACCCAACGAGAATATAGTTCAAAACCACTTAAACATAGCATTTTTAAACGTATTTTAGTATTTAAACGGTAGATATAGCCATATTTTTATCCCCTAAAAATTTTTCATTTGTTCGGATTTCCTAGACCCTTAACATCACAGCTTGTTCGCTAGATCTCGCTTGTTTTAACGCCCTCTCTCCTTTCTCCCTGACTGCAGAAGTGATGTGCCTCGAGAAGCAAACCAAATAGACTTGGACTAACAAGGGCACCCAACGTCAATTTTCGGAAAATATCTGTTCGGAAGACGATTTGAGATCTAGAATTTTCGGAACATTTTTTGTAAAATTTCTTGCTTGCCTGCCTCTCCAAGGATTTTCGAACATCTAAAAAAGAGTTTGCCTTTTGGTCGAGGGTCGAGGGTCGAGGGTAACTACTCGAGGGTCGAGGGTAAATGGTCGAGGGTCGAGGGTAACTAGTCGAGGGTCGAGGGTAAATGGTCGAGGGTCGAAAAATCCTCCACAATTATTTTTGAACGTCGTCAAATCAAAATTTCGTATTTACTCGAGTTTCCGGTGCCTGTTTTATTTTTACGTTAACACCTAGGGGCACGTGTATCATTTGAGAACGGGACCGCGTGATACCTAGTCTGCTACACAGCCGTTTTTTAGTGTCGTCACGCAACGCTCCTCCCCACAAACGGCTTCTGAAAACCGAACTACATTCCTTTCCCGTGATTAGCCAATTATAATTCAGTTCCCATTTTCTGGAAAGTGTTCGCGCCACGTTTGCGGTACTGTGACTCCTCCAATTACAGCTTTGCTTTTATCGGTGCCCATGTGTGAATGACAGAATAATCAAAACGTCGCGTGAAAACAAGCAATCAACTAGAGTAGTGTTGCCGTAGTCGAGTCCTATTTAAAATTTAGGAGATAAGCACCAGCAGCAAGCAAGTCGAGCAAATTGCGGTGCACAACATGGATGTGCTCATAAAGTTGCCAGGTAGAGTTCGGGAAATCGCTCATCGATAATTTAAAAGATTGGTTTTTGAATCAGTACCCTTGAGAGTTTAGTATTCACAGGAACACAATGAGCACATCCGGCACATTTAAATTCTTCTTCACATATCAGTACATATGCACGTTAAATGATGAACCAACCAATCCTGGTAAAAGTCTTCTAGGCTTATCAAACCTTTCTTTCACTTGGAACTTTCTTGACCGCTTAAAACAAACTTTTTTGCAAATTAACCTTTTCGTTGCTTGAAAACACAGAGCCCGTCTAAATTCAGCGACGATTGATTGATTCGTCGAAAACTGAGAAGCGTGCTCGCTTCCTAGCGCCCCGCGGCTCACGTATTGTCAAACTTCTTGTGCATGATTGGCTTGTTCGTTAGACCACAAACACAAAGGGAAAGGAATGTAGTTCGGTTTTCAGCAGCCGTTTGTGGGGAGGAGCATTGCGTGACGACACTAAAAACGGCTGTGTAGCAGACTACGTGATACCTTATTCTCCTTAATGTTCGCGGGTTCTTAAATTCGCGATTTTCGCGATTTTAAAAAATTCGCGAACTTAAAGACCCGCGAAAAATAACGACCGCGAACTTTGATCTCGCGAAATTTAATGGACATAGAAAAATCATGTAGTGGTGTTTTCAAGGGTCCTAAACAATTTTTAACACAAGGTGTTAGTACAAGGAGCTATCATTTATCAACTTTAGATGTTAATCAGTGTCAAGATTCGCCTCAAGTTCTTCTTCGGCATCTGAGTAATCATCTTCGCACAGTTCCTCCAAAACATCCTTTGTACAGTCGTCAAATTGACCATCCTGTCCCGGCTCCTTGTAGTGTGTAGTTACGAGTGTCTTGTATCTTTCCATTATTGCCCTGTTCCTTGGTGTATTGTCCATTTCACATATCACCTCAACAGGAATTTCCAGACCTCCCTCAATCAATGAGGATCGATGATAGTTTTCATCAGTAACTTTAAGATAAACCATCCCACCTCTCAATAAGAAAAAGCGAGTGGCTCTAGAAATCTCTATGGGCAAATGGCCCATAATCGAATCGGCCAGGCGACCACGGAGCCGTTTGTTAGCTGCGATTGCGTAACGATCGTAGATATTGTTTCGTTCGTGAGAACATCTCAAAAGCTCCCAGACGATGGGCTTCCAAATTTCTTTGTAAACGTGGACTTAATCGTCAATTTCACGAAATTAAATTCCCTGCAAACACAATTTTTCTAAGCGATCGCGAAATTAAAGACTCGCGAAATGTGCTGAGAAAATTTTCGCGAAAATTAAGTTCCGCGAAAATAAAGGAGAATAAGGTAATTGGGTGATTAGTTAGCATTCCGCTTGATAAAAAGATAAAATCCACAACCAGTTACAATGTGCTCTCAGCAGCGCTTGAGCTTGGTTTACGAGATTAGCGGTTGTATTCTTTTTTGGCAGAATCGATATAACCCAGAAGAGATGTATACCAAACGAACAGCGGAGAAACAAAAGTAAAGACACGCTTTAGGGTGCTAAAAAAAGCAGACGCGTTGTATGGCGTTGTTCTTTATTTGATACAGTCGAACATCCGGTTGCGACCACCTACTGTAAGCGACCGCCTCTGCTCAGCTACCAGTTTTCGAAAATACGAAAAGTTTCCACGTCAAATCGCTATATTTGAAACCTCTTGTATGCAACTACCTCTCTTAAATGATTCCGACCGCTTTTTAGAGCTAAAAGTTTGAAATTTGCTTCTACTTTTTAACCAACTTTTTAACCAACCGTAAGTGATCACTTGACAGATAAGAGAGCGGAAATTGGATAATAAGGTGTTGTAGCATTATCACATTCTTAGGCAGTACAAGAGATAGAAATTTCTCAAAGGGAAGTACCGGATGTTTTCTCGAAATTGACTCTTTCTCAAATCTAAAACTTTAAAGAAAAAATGCACATGCATTGTACTCTATCTTAAATCGAATCTTAAATGTCTTGAATTTAAGGAAAATTAGAGCTGAGATCCTGCTTCAAAGTTCTCAGTCAACAGTTTAATGGTATTATGGTATTTATTGAACTTCCTGTCACGCTTTGGTTGCTTTATTTGGGAATTTTAGGTTTTAAATTGAAAAAAAAATCAGAAATAATTGTGGAGGATTTTTCGACCCTCGACCATTTACCCTCGACCCTCGACTAGTTACCCTCGACCCTCGACCCTCGACTAGTTACCCTCGACCAAAAGGCAAACTCTCTAAAAAATGATTTTTACCTTAAAAAGGTCACCAAGAATTTTCGGGAGCCTTTTTTCTGGCTGAAATTTTCGAAAGGTAAGTTCACTAGACCACTAGACCTTCAGCTAGGAAATCCGAACAGATGAAAAGTTTTTAGGGGATAAAAAATATGCCTATATCTACCGTATAAAAAAACTAACATACGTTCAACAATGCTATTTAAGTGTAACAATTTTACACGAGAACAAGTAACAATGCTGTTTAAGTGGTTTTGAACAATATTCTCGATGGGTGCCCCTGAGATGCTTGAATTGATATTAAATGATGAAAAAGGAGTCCGGCCTTTCCTAACCATAAGAACACAACAGCCCGAGTTTCACACTGTTTCTTGAAAAACACAACACACTGCCATCAGGAGTACTTTGGCGAAAATATTACTTCATTCTTTGCTAAACTTATTGATAAATAATATACACTTAATGCCAGGTCCCAAGGGAAGCAGTTAGTTTTGTTTTCCCTAGAGTCCTGATATTTCCCAAAACAAAGTGGAGGGAAACATCGGGAGTTAAGGGAAAACAAAGATTTCGCTAGGGACCTGACATTTAAGGGTTTTGTTATATTCCTAGTTGTCATATAACTGGAAATGTTTCTCCAACAGCTCGTGCTCTCATTGGTTATTTCATGGTCACATGACATCTAACAGTGAAACTGTTTCCCCCCCCCCCCAAAACTCTGAGCGGCAACATTGCAAAATCTATGACGTCAGAGGGTAACAGTGCACTGTTACCCGTGAATGTTGACCGACATAACCACCATTACAGCTTGGCTCAATGAATGTCCAGCTATATAACAAATCACTTAAAGACTGGTCCCTCAAGAAACAGTTAATTTTCTTTCCCTCGAATCTCAGTGTTTCTCTCTGGACCAGTCATTAAGTGTTTATTGTTCTATTCTTAGACTTTCACTCAACTAAACAGGGACTGCTATTGGCTGATTTTTGGTCACATTCCCTTGACTAAAATCAAATGTATCCTGATCATGATACATTATGAGCAATTGCACTCCACTCGGGATACTTTACAGCATGGGATCAAAGCATGGTGAAAAGTGGTGTGAAAGAAGGCGGGAAAACACTGCCAGTTTTTTCTTTTCCAGGAATGAACACAACAACACAAACTTAAAGCTTCAAGCTAAAAAGCAATGGTTTTCAAAGTTATCCCAGAAGAGAAACAGCAGCTATTGGAGGAAAAAGATGCAGATAATGCAAGGAAGGTACTTTGTAAATCATTCATTAGGTGGTTTTGAGAATTAAATTTGTTTTTATAAGTACCGAGTTGAGTACTTTGACTCACTTTGTGAGTGAATGTCTAGAAATGTAACAAAACACTTAATGTCAGGTCCCTCAGTAAACCATTTAGTTTCCCTTAAGGGTGCGTTTCTTTGGGATGATCCAGATCAGGATCAATGATCTGAGATCACTTGGATCATAGAAGATCAAATGAACTGATGATCCTTGTCCAGAGTGGATTCATCAGTTTATTATTTTGATCTTCCCATGATCCAAGTGATCTCGGATCACTGATCCTGATCAGGATCATCCCAAAGGAACGCACCCTAAGTGTGTAATATTCACTTCAACAGCAACAAAAATAAAGAATGAATCAAACCAATGTAGGTACTTATAATTATAAAGCTTTATTGGGGCACAATTTTAATTCTCAAAACTACTGAATGACTGTATTATCTGCAGCTTTTTCTTCCACCAGTTTCTGTATCTCTTCTTGGATAACTTCAAAAATCGATGACTTGATAGAATTCCAATCAAACTTCAACTTACCGGCAAGTTTCATTCAATTTATCAATTCTATCTCATCAACACTGTGTCACAGGACTAATCTCCCCAATTTTCAAGACAATATATGGAAAGTTAATAAAAGTTTGATATATATCCGATCAATAGGCTGTTAAAGTTCTAGGACATTCTGAGTGTTTACCTTTAAAAAATGAAATGTGATGAATAACCAATTTACTAAAAAGCCTTTCATGTAGAAAGATAAATATTAACAGTGTGCTTTTTGAGAGCAGGACATCTTGTCTTCAAAATCCACATTCCTCAGAAAACACTTATCTTTTAAATGGACATTTCGACCTTTTTAGTAATTAAACTTAGAAAACTCATTCAAAGCTTTGTTCTAATTGCAACCTAAGGCTTAATCATTAAGGCAATTATATTAGCCATGCAAGCAAATAAAATAATAGAGAACTCCTAAGGAAGAAAGAGTTAACAGTTAGCAAGGGAGAAGATGAACAAAGTTAGCAAGTTAGAAGGAACACATTTAGAAGGAGTGTCAATGGAAGAATAAGAGGGAGTGGGGGTGGAGAGAGAGAGAGAAAGTGAACTACAGAAGAACACGGTTTAGTTGAAGAAAGGAGTAGTGAAGTGAAATAGAAGACCTGGAAGTTAAAGAGTAAGTCTCTCTGTAATAAAGTACTAATCATTTAAGCCTGTTGGTTGTGGAGAGTTCCTCGTTCCCATTAAGTGAATACTTATCAACTGCCCCAGGGATCCCGTGAGACTTTAAAGCTAAGACAGTCACATGAGGGAAGAAACCCAAAGTCCAACTGCAAGCTAAGTGTTTCATGCATAAAAAACCCTACACCTAATGGTAACATAAAGTTTCGCTCATAAAAGTAAAGAACAAGAAACACTTAATACCCTAATGAACAATGTGGTGTAAGTCAATCCCTTTTCATGGCAATAGACAAGGAAATCTAAATCAGCAGCCAAAGGTGGATCACAGGAATCTGCCTTCCATTTAATATTAAAAAAGTTCATCCACTGTTTGATGTATAGTTTGTACTGTTCTTGCATTTTATTTCTGTCAGACCAGGAATTAAGGATGCTTGCTGTAGCCTTGCCTGAAACATTTCTCTGCTGGAGGCTTTCCCAGAGAGCATGCAAGCCATCAGTCTCAACTGTTTTCACAGGGGATGCAACGCATGTATACGTGGTTGCGTTAGCAGATGAGTTGACCGCGGGAGAAGAACAGGGTTGTCTACTAACAGGTGAAGGAGAGGGATTAACCAAGGTTGTGTCTGCCACACAGAAACTACAAGGACACCAGTTGTTTGATCCTATTCTATTTTCAGTGGGCTTTCGACATATTTTGCACCAGCGTCTGGCTTCCACAACACATAACTGGAAACCTCAGAATTAAGTCTGCATGCAAATAGGTCAACGTGAAATGGACCCCATAGTTTGTCTATGTCTGAAAAGACATTCAGGTTTAAAGACCACTCCGCTCAACTTTTAATTTGCCTAGATTCAGTGTCAGTAACTACATTAGTAGAACCAGGTATGTGGCAATCACTGAGCCAGATGTCTCTCTCTATACACCACATCCAAATTTTCTTACTTGGCAGATTTGATGCCCCCCCCCCCCCCACCCCCATATGTTGTTAACATATGCCACCGTGATTTTATTGTCAGGCTGAATCCTTACGTGTTTGCTATGAACGAGGCCACGCAACAGAACCCCAACAGAGCCGCTTTCAGTTCCAAGTAGTTAATATGGAAAGCTTGTTCTTCTTAGCTCCAAAATAAAGACCACCAGTTGTCTGAGCCCTATACACTGCACCCAAACCTCTTGAGTAAAGACATCAGTTGTAAGAATCAGGTCAGGCTATCCCTGAACAATAGGTTTAAAGGAAGAGTCTACATTGTTCATCTACCAAGGTAACTCTGATCTAGATTCATTTCACAAATGCAGTGGTGCTTCATAGTTGCCCTTACTTTCCTGGAAGGCAAGAATTTTATTCCTTTCTAGGTTCCTATAGTATAACTCCCCGAGTTGAACTGCAGGGAAACTAGAAACCATCAACCCAATAACTTGCCATGGGCAACTTCTCTAATAGTCCTTTAGTTGTCCTGTAAACTCCGGCAAGCTAGCTGTATACATTCAGCTTTGGCAGGTGAAAGTCGCATTGTCATGTTCATACTATTCAACAAGAAACCAAGAAATTCCATTTCTTGTGTTGGAATCAGAACTGACTGTTCTAGGTGAACCACAAACCCCACACTAAGGAAGGTATCATCAGTGTCCTGGATATTTGTGACAAAGGCCGTTTAACTATATCCCAAGAGAAATGAATCATGTCCCCATACAGACAAGATCTGATATGGGAGTAGACTGATTTAATACATGTATTTTAGTGAATAAGTGAGGGGAACAAGCCAGGTCATTGGGCAAAGAATTAAGTATGCTGAAAATAGCCATCTTACCACTCAAATTTCAAGTATTTCCTAACCTCCTTAGCAATAGGAACTGAATAGTAGGTGTCTTTAAGGTCTACAGATGCCATAAAGCACCCTGGATGCACGAGTCTAAGCTGTTTCAATGGCATCCATTTTAAAGTGGTAATATAATACAAATTCACTAAGATTTTTGAGATTCAATATAATTCTAAAAATGCCATCTTTCTTAGGATGCACATAAATGGTTGAGATAAAGTCACCCTCTACAAGGTCTGTTTGTTCAATAACTCCTTTTTTGAGGAGCTTAGTGATTTCATCAGTAACAATATCCTCTTCAGAAGGAGAGAATTGCATTTGTTTAGACTGGTAAATCTGAGAAGTGGAAACATCCCCAAACTCAATATGATAGTGCTTTATACCATAGCATCTAAGATGACCGGGTCAGTAGTCAGTGACTTCCAACTTTCGACAGTCTTGTAACCTTCCAGCCGAGAAATTAAAAATTCTTTAGACAGATTTGCTTTATCAGTAAGAGTTGGGCAATGTTCTTTTACTTGTGTTTCTACTGGTCTTTGTTAGTGGATTGACTGGGCTTTTTCAGGGCACTCTTCTGTGCCCAGCTGTAGCCTAAAAAAGGACACTGCTGAAAAGTTTTCTGACTAGATGATCTCTCATGAGGTTTAAAGTCTGGACAGTGAAATTTCTGCTGTCCTGCCTTGAAGTAGTCTTGGCTTGCTGTTTGAGTTTCAGAAGTGTGCTGCATTTGTCAGCCAGCTTTCTTTGCCTCAGCCATATCCTTCAATGTTTGGATAAGTCATCTCCAGACAATTTTGTTAAGGCTTTAATTTCATCCTTACACAACCTGGTGTAAATATTGGAGGGTTGAGATCCAGTTTTATCAGCTCTTGTTGTTCCATATTGAGTTTAAAATAAAAAATTGGCACTAGCTAGAAGAGCAATGCTATCCATCATGTGATCCAGAATCTGTTGTTTATTTGTTGTTTTGGATCAGTAGCACAGTTCTGATGTACAAAGGTGTAACACTGGCCTAAAATCAAATTTTTTTTAAAAAATACAGTAGGTGTTTCAAGTAACTCTAAAAACCAATAAAAAGGATAACATTACAAAAAAAATGCCATATCAATAATTTTTTAGGACATTTTCTGCTATTTTTCTATTACCCATGATGCATTGCAACCACGCCCTTTCGCATAAAATATATTTCATCTTCATTCCTCTCAGGCAATTTTTAAGCAGAAATTTCAGTTTAAAGCTACAAATGTATTTACAACAAAAAAACACATGTTAATTGTAAGAAAGTCAAAGAGATGCCAACATTTGCTCATGTTCATTCATTGGAACTTGAAATATTTGCCGTCTCTTTCCCTTTGATTGCAAGGCACCACAAATATAACGTACAGTTCCTGGAAGCACTGCTGCCACCTTTTCATCAAGTCTATATGTCTGATCAATCATGTTTTCCCTAACAAAGAATTTCTCTTGAAGAACAAAGACCGTCCACGGTCCACACTTGGCTTCTTGACTTTTCTTTCCGGCTTCTAGTATTTTTTGAATAAATTTCCTTCTATTTTTTTTTTATAATGAGCTCTTCTTTTCTCTTGCTTTTCCTTTTCTTTTTTGTTCTCACCACTGCTGAATCCTAGAAACTCCAGAATCCATACTTCTGAATGTATTTGACTGTTTTGTGCTCACGCGTGCGATATGAAAAGCGTATCAAGAACGCACGTGCTATGGAGATATTTCCCGCTCATTTCCTGAGCTTATGCAATATTTTTCTTCCTAATATGGAAGTCTAGGACAATGCAAATTTACTGAGTAAACAGTGAGTCATTTTCAGTGTATTTTAGAGCGAACGAAACAGTACAAGCGGTTGCTGTGTCGAGCTAGATTCTGCTTGAAATTCGATCGCTTACTCTTCACGAAGGAAAATAACTCTCTTGGTGTTTAGAACAAACTCAAATCTCAATATTTTCGTCGGGTTTTGGCGTTCTCGACTGATTTTGGTATCAAAATTTAGCGTGACATTTGAGCATTTTGCTCCTGTCAACTTTGATACAATCCAGAACACAGAGCGCAGACAGGGCGGCACGAAAGGTCAACGACCGAAAATTCTGCTTGCCGTATCACACCGCGTCCCGAATGTTTAGAACGCAGAAAAAGGTTAATAATTCCGCAAGAATTCATTCACACAACAAGAGACTACAGGAAAGTTAAAATCAACTTATGAGCATTGTGTCTGGATGAAAAATTGTTTTGTGAGTCAAGAAATATGAATGATACATGACATTGAAAATGTTTGGTCTCTTCCAAGTCTTGAGCGTGACGCATCAAATCGCGAGTGGTTTGGTCAGTTTTGACGAAAATCGAATGGGAATTTTGAGATTTTAGTTTGAGTTATGACTAACAATAAGAATATTCTTTACACATAAAAGTTTTGAGGACGGTAAAAGAAATAGAAGTTAGCGAAAACAGGTTAAAAGTGAAGGATGACTACACGCGCATGTTACGCGTGACGCCATGTTTTTACGGCAACCTTCACAGCTCAGTGCGGATTTAATTTTTTATGGTAGAACATAATTCCCCAACCTTTATCAGAAAATAATCTTTAGTATACCTCTGATAATCGAGGAAAGTCTCAAATGCATTCAATAATTGTGCGCCGAGATATTTAAATATATTTTACGCAGAGCAGTGAATTTTCCTTGTGATCATGACAACCGTGCTACTGATCTTGCCGGAGTAAAGGTCCTTCACCAGCTGGTCTCCCAAAATAGACAGGGCTGACAACCCTCAACAAGTGGCACTTGCACCCACTGGAAAGGTCAACCGTTCTGCTGCATCCTGGCAGCAAATCCCAAATCTCTTTGTTAACTGTGGTGGTGGACAGGAATTTACAATTTTGTGGACAAGGACATTTCTCAACTCGTCTTTCACCGTGTTAGGAGAAAGACCACGTTGTCAAATAAGCCAGCAATTTTCTCTGCTATCACAGGAGATTTCTCTTTAGTGTGCACAAACACCTGGGTCAGGCTTTCCAAGATGTCATCCTTTAATCCTGAGTCAGGGTGTGATGTAGATTTCTCTGCCATGTTTGTATTTTCATTTGGGCCTGAAGCAGATTCTCTGTCATCGTCTCAATCAGTACAAAGGAGGAGGTCTTCTTTGAGTCTAGCCAGCATTGCCATCTAAAGCCTCGGCAAGTTGCACCAAGGTGGAGGTTAACCCTTGAGGGACTGACAAGTTGGTGTCCTGAGAGTTTTCTACAGCATTATTCCTTGTACCAGGCTCCGAATTCGCTTAATCCATCTTGTGTTAACAATTATTGCATGCAAGAAGTAGGTTCAAAAAGTCATAAAAGTGACAAAAGAAGTAATTAAATTTTTCTTTCGCGTATTGAAACCTAGTGAGAATACCAATTTAGTGCGCAAAAAGCACTGATTATGCGCATTTATCTAGCTATCTCATGGGATCCCTTGGGCAGTGATGATGAGATAGAATCAAGAGACTGGATTTTAGGCATTTATTTTACTTCGTGTACGGGACATATGACGTAAAACAAAAGAACAAAACCCATGAAACAATACCAAGCAGATCTTTCCCCGAACAGAAAACAAACATTACAGGTCTTTTGTTTTATGTCACCTGTGTCCGGTACATGAAGTTTTGACTGCATTTTAGCAGTTTGCATTTCATCTAGTGCCTTTCAATCACAATTCACAGAACGGTTTTTCAGTACGTAAATGATTCAAAGGACAGCAAAAATGGTGGATCACATGAACACAAAAATAAGCCTGCCTCCCCCCCCCCCCCACACACACATGGGCGCGCAAAAAAACACACATACGTGCACAAAAAACTTTTTATGGAATTTTAGCTATATTAACAGGGACACCCAACAATGGTTTCCTCCTAAATGCATTGAAAACACTTTTTAGGCCACCAGAGTACTTTTAGATCTCTAGAAATGCATTCTAAGTGGCACCAAAAAATTTTTATCTGTTCGGTCATCCTAGATCAACTTGAGTCTTTTTGAAATTACAAGGGCTTCAGTTTTATTTTCACAAAAATTTTAGCTGCAATTTAAAGTTTTGTGAAAGTGAGAATTTTTCTGATTTCTCTCTGCATCGCATTTTCGATTCTCTACGAAAAATACCGTAAAATTCCGAAAATAAGCCCTTCCATGTATAAGCCCCTCCAAATATAAGCCCCCCAAACCGGTAACGCAAAAAACCCTCCGTTAAATCGCCCCTCCATATATAAGCCCTTCGGGGGCTTGTACTTGAAAAATTGCCCTCAAATAAGTAAAACAAAGCAAAAATGGTAGATTTATTCCCAGCTATAAGGCTAGCCCAATCGATTTCCCTCCAAAAATAAGCCCCTCTAAAAGGGCCTTTGAAAAATATAAGCGCCGGGGCTTATTTTCGGAATTTTACGGTAGCTTAACCTGGGGGAGTGAAGTGGAAAAAACTAAACTTCAGAAAATCGTAGGGAATTTACTAGATAAGCTTCGAAAATTGTACATGAATGCAACAGTAATCTAGAAATGTTTAGCCTTTCTCAAGCTGTAGAAAATTCTGGGCAATTTTTGCTTTTCCCAACAGATATTTAACAGAAAACAGTCGTAGGGTGCCCCAGTATTAACTTGCACAAATTCTTACCGTAGAGAGGAAATAGATCATGGTTTCATTGTGTGGAGGATCACTGGGAGAACCTTTGCAGAATTCTGGTAGGGTTAAGTGCAGTTCTTTTTCACGCCTGTTTGGCCAGATAGCCCATAAAGAAAACACGTTCATGGAAGACAAGCTGATATTTCCTCCACTGACGTACAAACAGGATATGCTCCATATGTAACGGTATGTCCCGGAGACATTTACCATAGCTGAACGAAGATCTGACCCGTTCCACGCTCCTCTACTCGTGTTGACTGTACTTCTCTTGGGTATCGTACCATTATTACTTTGAGTAGCATTGATATGCGTCGCTAGAAATCTCACTGTGATGCTGATCAGTAAAGACGGAAGATCAACAGATGGATACACAGCTTTCGAAATATTGTAGTAGTTGTCATATGGCGGTTCGGACGAAATCAAGTAACGTTGAATTTGATCATCACCTTCCATGCACGGTGCTAAACCCTCCTCTGTTTCCTGGGCGCGTAGGATAAGGATAAAAATAAGAGCGCATAAAGAAGAACACGAAACCATTGAAGCCATTCTCAGGCCACGATCTTTTTGCCCAGCGGTAGAGATATACCGTAAAATTCCGAAAATAAGCCCCAGGCAGGTGGGGGGGGGGGGGGGGGGGGGGGTGATGAGCTCGTCAATCGCTCCTATAGGGATCGCGCGGCGTATGATCTTGGCCATCGTGACGTCACGAGAAATTTATCCCGGGAACTTTAAATGGATTCATCGAGCGAAATTGTTTCGTGGTTTCAAGAGGTAAAAGTCGAGACGTTGCGATGAAACGACCGAAGGTATGTGTTTATCTATTAATGCTATAAAGTAAAATTGCAATATATTCTAGGAAAGAGCATTTCCATCGTAAAAAATCAAGAACTTCCCGAGATCGACCAGATGGTACAACTCATACCGGCGCGTCTTAAGAGACGCATAACTAAAGAGCCCAGCAGAATTTAGTCTCGAGAAAAACAAATGACGTTAATATGGTATGGGTCTCTCAATTACTGATAGAAGTGAGTCATCTAATAAGTTAGCAAAAATGATCAGTGGGATAAAAGTCGCAAACCTCAGGGATGTTTACAAAAATTGCGAAAGTGGCGTGGACAGGTCACGAAACATAGCGTCATGATGTTAATACTACACTATCAAATTGTGTAAACAATTCATTAAAACTAAACAAATGTAAGAAGCAAGTGTTTTTTTTTATATAGAATATGGGCTATAATCTTCAAGGGTTTTGAAAGGATTTCCTGTTTGAGTCAAACGTATCAAAATGTTAATAAAGCGTATTGAATCGAATCGTCGGGCGATAACCAAGGATATTATTATAGCTTATTGTATTGCAACTTTTCACTATAAATTACGATCTTTTTGTCGAAACATTCATTGCTCATGATGGAGATAAGTTCACATTGCCTTTCTCTTTGCTTCTTCGCCCCACAAACAAAGGAAAACATGGTTTTTATCCTGTAAATAGTCAAACAGAATCTATCACTGGGGTAAAGTGCCGTGAGCTAAACTTTTTGATCAACATCAACATTTTTAGGGCTTTATGCAGAGAGTCCAGGAGGAGAATCCGCAGAAAGGATGGGTATGCAGCTTTGCCTTAATCTCTTTACAGAGTTAATAGAAAAAAAAACTAGAAAAAGCCAAGAAAACGGACACTGGTAAGCGTTTCAATGGTGTAATATTGAAAATGTGTTTCCTCGGGCGTCCGCATATTAAAAATGAGGTGAGGGAAAAAACTTCTAAGGATATAAAAAATTGCAGGATTTTCATGCGATGAATATCATCATCCTTCTCACACTTTTACAATATAAAAAGAGACTTCTTTAAAGATACATTTTTTGGGGGTTTTCCTTTTTGTGTAGTTCAATAAAGACACCAAAGTTCAAGAATGACAATATAGTTCAATAACTACACGAGTTCAGAAAATGACACGAGTATCAATGTATGTTTATTAGGTAATGTCAAGGCAGGGGATCTACTGGGAGTGGGAGTGCAGGGGCATCAGTTTAATTTTCAATCATTGATGCTTTTTAACTTACTTGGACTCCATGCTATTGTCAGTTACATCAAGTGACACTGTCCAGTTCCAACAATCTTCGGGGCCTGCTCATACAGTTTTATCACCCAGCTTGTACAGTTTTATCACCCAGCTGATGTAGCTTTGTGGTAATTTCTCAGTAGGCATAACTTAGTAAAGACCCAATCATTCCATGACTATAGGTGGTCCATTATAGTCTCTAAAGCCCCTCTTTAAAATTTGCTGTTGCACTGCCTCTGCTGATATATTTCACATAGCCTTGCCTTTTAGCTATTGGTCTAAGATTAGAAATCAGTCTTTGGATTATCCTGATAAGTTGCTTGAGGTTACAAAAATTTATAATTCAAGGGAGACATATTTTTTTACCATTGCTTGGGGGGGGGGGGTGGTGTTTGTGGTTTAACTCACCTATATTAATGTGAAGTTTAGGGAGTAGGTGAGGAAAACCATTATAACATCTGATTTAAGAGATGCTTAACAAATAATTAGGGATTTTAAGTGATAATATTGCCTTTATTTATTTTGTTTTGACTTTTGTATATACAAATAATCTCTTTTTATCTGACTGATTTTATAATTAGGTGCTTCCTTAGTTGGGAATACTCTGTAGATGATGAGAAAAAACAAGCAGTGTATGATGGAGGAGGTGCTGCTTACTGGATGTCTGTAAAGATCTAGTATAATAGATTCCATGAAGAGAGTCGTGCGGTGTGGGACGTGGAGGATGTTAGATGGAGTGGATTCCATGGAGCAAGAAGAGACCATACAGGATACAAGAAATTAGAAGAACCAGTTTCCTTTTCTTTTTTATATACTGAACAAATGTGTTTTCTTTCTTGCATAACAGGTCTGACTTAGACTTGTTTACATTTAAAAACTTTGCACATTGACTTTGATTAAAAGAAACGGTTTGTTATCAATAAAAATTTTCTTACACTGGTGTTTTTCTTTTACTTCTTCTTTAATTTTTGGTCTCTTCCAGAATTTGGTTAGCCAAGCAGTCTAGCTGCCCTGCCATTTGTTGTAGTTGGGCAGCTACCCGGCGCTTCACCTCTATTACTGTGTTTTTAATTTCTTTTGCTTTTTGTTTTAACCTTTCTTCTTTTCTTTTCAACTCTTTCTCTTCTCTTTCAATTTCCTTTCTCCTCAGCTCAATCTCAGTGGCTGCCAGTCAGCTCCTTACTTCCATTTCGTCTTCCAGGGATAGCTGTAAGAATGAGTAACCCACCTATAATAAATCTGTCTATTATTGTTAACTTATCTTACCCCCATCTCTACGATAATAAAATATGGTGAGCTCATCCTTTAAAACAAAAAGCATCCTATCTCAACAAACTGTTGAAAGCCTTGTTTCATCAGGTATGGGGAGGGGAGGTGAGGTAGGGTAAATGCAAATAAAAATAGCCATAGGGGAATGGGGCAGGTTTCGGTGAAAAGGCCTGTTTCCATACGTGTTGACGTCATTATGGTACCATTCGGCTGAGCCCTATGTGCCTTTTGTTATTTTAAGATGCCTTTTGCTTTCCCAGAAAACCATGAGATTGGGAGTCTTGCCCTATCAGTACTTGGCTGGTGTCACCAGGGGACTTCTGTAACTTATATAAATGAGTTACAGTACTTTCTCATTTCATTTTTGTTTGTATAAAACTTGTTTCACTCATTTGATATCTTAAAATTTGAGGTACAATCTAGGTTTAATTAATTGCTCCACACAAATAAAGATATTAATGCAAATGTATATCATCATATCTCTGGAAGTATTCCAAATGTTTCCGCCTTTTATTTGAATGGTACTTAGCTTCCCATACAGACCTGCCAACCCCTAATAAGGAAAATCTGTAGACTCATGAAAAAAAATCGGGAGATTCTA
>OZ037778.1:3987500-4047500 GCA_964035525.1 Porites cylindrica | reverse complement strand
TATGTAATGGTAACAGGACTGAGTGGAGTCCAATTCGGTCTGTAATCATACGAGTGATTAACAAAATCGGACGACCGCGTAGCGGGAGTCCGATTTGTTTAATCACGAGTATGATTACAGACTGAATTGGACGACACGAAGTTCTGTTACCAATTAATCATAACTTTAACAAAATTTGTGATACAATAGGCTATTTTTTAAACCAAAACACAAGAAATTCGAAATCCTGTTTTGCTAGCAGTGAAAAAAAAAAGCCATTTAAGTGCGCGCGTGATGGCGCGTACTGTCCAATTACTTAGGCATGACGCGTACTGTCCTATTAAACTGTCCAATTAAGGCTGAAATCAGGGCAGTTGAGAGCCAATCAGATTTGACAATTTTGTTATAGTTATGATTAGTTATAAAATACAATTAACTCTCCTTCTCGGAAAGAGCTGTTGCAACTATACTTTCCCTCTATCAGAAACTACTTTAAAATTTACTTATCCCGAAAAGACAGCTTGAATAGGTGATACTATTGGCATTATTGGAGATAACAGCAAAGTAATGAATACCATTGCATCAGCTTAGAGGCTAGCTGGCACACTCGAATGGACTGATCATTTTTTCTGCAAGTTTATCTCAATTAACTTCAGAGACAATGTTTTCCAATAGAAGTAACCCACCCTTATGCCAAGTTTCGATGTTCAACACCACACCGATTTCGAGAAAATGCGATATTACTGTGCGAACATGCAAACTTTTGCGGCACATTATTCCACTCGAGGAAATTGACCGAAACTGTTTACAGTTCTCATACGCGTTATTTTTCGGATTAATACACATTTCACTCACCTTTTCGGAAAGAGATGTTGGAACTGCACTATCCTACCGTGACAAAAACCATTTTGGAGCGTCAATATCCAGGAAAACCAACTTTAAAAGTAGCATTTGGAAATGACAACGGCGCCATTTTCGAAAACTCCTCGAAGTTGCGCGCTTCTCTCTTCGTGACGTCACGATGGCCAAGATCGTCCGGACAAACAAACTACCAAGTTCACCACCCCCCCCTGCCCCAGGGCTTACTAGTATATTTTTCAAAGACCCTTTTTGAGGGGCTTATTTTTGGAGGGGCTTATCTACGGAGGGAAATTTGTGTTTCAAAATTAATTGGGCTAGCCTTACAGTTGGAAGTAAATCTACCTCTTTTGCTTTGTTTTTCTTTGTATTTGAGGGCAATTTTCCAAGTACAAGCCCCAAGGGGCTCATATTTGGAGGGGCGATTTAACGAAGGGTTTTTTGCGTTACCGGTCAAGGGGGCTTTTATTTGGAGGGGGCTTATACATGGAGGGGCTTATTTTCCGAATTCTACGGTATTTTAAACAATCGGGAGTGTCTTCGGTACGCTATCATTGGCCATACATGACCTGCCTACCTCCTCAAGGCTAGCCCGGCTGACAGAAGACGGCCCCGGCGATGGAAAGTAAGCCTTCAGTGCTTTCCCAGGCTATGGATTATACGAGAAATCCAAACATTAAGGCTGTCTACGCCATCAGAGAAGACTTTAAAGAATGTATCGTTCAAATAAGAGGAATGGGATGTCTTGTCAATATTAAAGGGTCCAAAATATTGCAATTGATGACTTGTTCCGGCGTCCTTGACGGTGTTGCTGGGCAATCTCTCGACCTTGTGATGGATCGATTTACCAGTCACCTACTCTCCAATGATGTTGAAGTTTACAGATTGAAATATCGAACAGACAAGAAAGTTGGCAGCTTCCGTTTTGTTCCTGTGGAAAACAGTTTTGAAAAACCAGATAACTGGCCAAGCCTCACCTTACGAGTTCCTGAAGAAGTGACCAAAGACTTCAAGGTGATTACGTTTTTTGGAAACCAGCGCTTAACACTGGATCTGACGTACAATAAAAGTGTTGACCAGCATAAGGTGGTCTGTAAAATACCCTACATCGTAGAGAAAACGTCTGTTCAGGGAGCACCGATCATCGACGAGCAAAATGGAGTTGTTGGACTGTTGCAATGGAGCGACGATGAGAAAAAGTTCATTCCAATTTTTTTAAAAGAGAACATACTGACTGAACTTGGTAAGTGTTAAGTCTTCAGTTTTTTAAATCATTTGGTACGATTTATCGGGGAGGGGGAATTTTCTCGAAAGATTGTTGAAGCGAAAATTAAGCGAATACACAAAAGAAGTACGTACATGCATACACGCTTTTAATAAGTCTGGGCGCCATCTTGAAATTTCAATGAATGACGTCATTCGCGGAAAGATCATACTACACTCGGCCCACTCGGCCAAAATGGCTACCAAAGATGATAGCTCTGTTGACGATGATTTTGCAGTGTGTTCATATAAAAAGGAATGTTTTTACTCTATATCAAGCGGAATATTTTCCTTATACAATGTCTTTATGGGTATGTTATCGTAACTTTAAAGCTTTCGTGCAAAGATATTCCTGGATCGATGATGATATTGAGGGCAAATGAGAGCTGATTTAAGGCCCGGAGGAGGGGGGGCATACTCCGTTCTAGGGTGCAAAGAGTACAGCAGTTTGCTTGTTAACGCATTGAACCGTATTTTTAAAAGCAATCTGTCCTTGACTAATTTCAAATGGCTGCTTACAAAACTGGAGCTTTCGTGCGTTTGAAATATTATACCCCGTTCTAGAAAACGCCTCTGAAATGGATACCCCATTCTAAATCAGGAGCGGCACATACCTGTATTCTTGGGTTGCACGTGACGTCACCAAAAATCAAACTAAGAAACTATCGATTCTTCTGAGTTTCTAATTTCACGAGGTATTACAGTACCTAAACATCTTTACATAAACAAATTTTTGGTTCAAAAGGGTTCTTCGTTTTGCAGAGAGAATGCTTGAATTTCCAGGCTATTGCGTGACGCGGCATTTAGCTGGCGGCCGGGAAAGCTCTTATGTGGGTTAAAAACATTACCGATTTTGGGAGATTTTGCAATCTAAACATTCCTTGTCTCAGAATAAATATTACTGTAATCTTTATGAGTTCCTCAAGTGAAGAATTCACGCATTAGTAGGAAAACTCGAAAACAGACGTTTCTGTTGGTATCTGGCGGCCATATTCAGGGGGTTCATTAAGGTTTTGAACAGGAGGGCAACTGAGTTTGACACCCGGGCAAAGAATTAGCAAGGCCCGGAGTGCCTTGCCCACTAGGGGGGTCCGGGTGCATGCTCCCCCGGAAAATTTTTAAATTCTATAGTCGCAGGGATATGTTTTCCTGCATTTTGAAGCTGCAGACAATGACTTTCAACAACCAATACCCACCACACAAATTGGACTTTTGGGTTCTCTTTTAATAGCTCTGCTCATAATAATCTTTACTCAAAGTCACTGTCAGCATCTGAGCCGTAATCAGAGTCAGGGTCAGAGTCTACATCTGGAAGGTCCAGTTGTTTTGTAAAATCCTTTGCCTACTGCCTTAATTTTTCAATTCATGAATTCCTCAGTAGTGAAGTTGTACAAAAATTATTTGAAATCAGATTCCCATACAAACACCGTCAGTGGCGTCGGAAACCGTCTGGTCTATTCTATAAATAGATGAAGTGCGGCAGACAAACATTTGGAGAGACGAAGAGTTTTCGCCAGAAGGTGAATCACAAAAGTATTAGTTTAACAACTTATCTTTAAAATTTCAATGACTAGACGGGAGGAGCACTGTTTTAACGTGAACGCACCGAAAATTAATTCATTGGCGTAAACCATAAGACAAATCAAAAATCACGCTTCGCTTCGTTGAACATGATGATTAAGCCGTTCAATATATACAGGCAAGTAAAAGGTGAAATCACGAAGAAGTCTACTCACCTCTTGGCCTTTTCTCTACTGGAGGCCCTTTGGTTGAAGCCGAAAAATAATCCGCTATCGAACGCGTTCTTTTCTGGGCCGCCATGCTCAGGTGCTCCCAACACTGATACATTTCAGGTGGTCGTTTATGAAGCACAGTTCTTTTGCAATGTGTTATGAGGCGATTCTTGTTTTTAACGCAAAACGAACGAGGGGATTTCATGCCGTGTGTAATAAAGTGGAAATTGCACGGCAAAGTATGTTTTACACTCGATAAGACTCATCAAGAAGAGGGCACGATTGTAACTTAAAACTGTTTTTGATCGTTCCTTGTATTAAAAAGAAGTTCTTTGAGATGTAAAGAAAGCAGCCGGGCGAAGTTGTGTTCACAGCCGGTCAATTTGCCCGGTGCCCGGCCCTTAATGAACCCCCTGCATATTGGTGTTCCTGAATGGGACACCAACATGGCGTTTCCATACAAAGCTTTACAAATTTAGGTAAACCGTTTTTCCCAATATCTCGCATTTGAAATATTTGACAGACCTGATTCTTGGCAAGGGTTTTTGTATATTCATCTTTTTTCATTTCCCAGATTCTAGTCCTTCTGTATTGAATGGTTTGCATTTTTATTTTTCATTGCGTGACAGTGCAAGCCGAGAATAGGTAATGTATAGGAGTACCCCCCCCCCCCCCCCCCCGGGATTTAAGGACGGTGCCCACTTATGGGAAGCATTTTTTCCCAGATAATGACTATGTGAGACAAGTAGATCATATCAGGGGCTATTGAAATCCAAAAAGAAAACTGGGGGTAACCTCGCATTGGGTTATTCCAGAAAAAATCCACACCCCCACGATGGAAGACATGCTGGAAAATCTCACGGAAGGAGGGGTTAACGGCTCTGGAAATTGAGACGTGAGGGGAGCTCTGAACCTAAAAATACATCCTTGAGGGTAACTTTCTATTTCATTGATGTTTCAATCGTTTCAATCGATAAGTTTTCCAAAAATTGCTTTGCCTTTTCAAATTTTATTATTCTTTCAAACTACAGACCTCTTATCACATTTATTTTAAGTTTCCATCCATAGGCTTGCCCTCGTTACTTTTGTAGAAGCGACGTGCGATAGAAGATATCAAGAAATTAAAAATCGCATATATTCTTAAAAAAAATCGCTCAGTTCAAGTAAAGCAAACAATGATTTTACCTTGAATTATACATTTTTCCAAGGTTAAAGCTATTTCAGGGTGATTTACCACTAAACAGGCCTTACAAGTACATTTTGTAAGCGTGATTGTTCGTGATGGTTAGGAGGCCATTTTGAAAGGCAAGTGTTGTGGCAAGTGGTACAGCGCGTCCCGCTAAGCTAAGTGTCCTTTTTCTTTCTTTCTCGGTCTTACATAGTTAGTTTTGGGCTTTATTGTAGTACATACTGCTGTATATTTTGCCTGTTCTAAAAAAAAAGAGTTCACTCAAATATGAGCTTATTTGCAAAAAGTGTAAGCCTGTTTAAGAAGATGTGAAAATGGATTCTTAACGTTCACAACAAACACAGAATTCACAGAAAATTGAGACTTATTTAGTAAAAAGATCATCTAAGTGCCTTAAAGGATTCTTCTACATTGAGTGTAAAGTAAATCAAGGTGTCTAACAATTTTATGGAAATCCAGATGGGTAGGGGGGTCTTTGAACTTGGAAATCCTGAGTGGAGGGGGCTTGAGCAGGTTTGGAAATCCAGTTGGATGGGGGCGGGGGGGGTCAAAAAACCGTGCCTTCCGTCATGGGGGTGTGGATTTTTTCTGGAATAACCCATTTTTCAGAGATAACTGCACTTCAATATAGAGAAAAATGCTGAATGGGCATTTTTTAGAAAAATGATAAAAAGTTGTTTTTTCCCCAAATTTCAGAGTGTACACGTGAACTGACACAAATGCAATGATAATTTATTGTAACAACGTTTCAAAATAAGCAACAAATGATAACATACATGTACCAACTGCTTTTTATATTATACGTCTTTTTTTGAAATATCAGCACAACTGAGAAGTTATCAGCAGTTACCCCTCTCCACGCGTTTGCCTCAAAAATAGTGTAAACAACATTTTCCCGGAACCAAAAATTGATCGTTTGCTGAGTAGGCTTATTACTTTCATTTGGTAAGATAAAAAGTAGGGGTTACCACGCGTTTTTAGAAGCTAAATTGGTTGGTTTCGACCTTAAATGCTTTGGGGGTTATTTACAATTTTCCCCATCCCCTCCCTCGTCAGTTTCACTATTGCTTCACTCAACGCGGAGTACTCTGGGATATCCACAATGGCTAACAGTCAGAGAAAACAACAACACACGGAGGAGAGCAAAAACAGAAAGTGAAGCAGAACATTTCTTGGACTCTAAGGAAAAAAATTATACTATTTCATTCAACTGGAGCTTCTCCGTCTCAAACATTTAACAAAAAATTTTGGAGAAGAGCAATCTCCAAGGTATTAAAGATTACTTGCAGCGCACATAGAGTAGTATGGCAAGCTCAAGATCCACAGCTGGTGCTGTAAACAAACGTTTACTGTACTGTAGTGGAAAATAGTCGACAGGGACTCTTAGACAGGTACTTAACTTCAATCGTTTGCTTACCTGTACATGTCCTCAAGAGTTTTTTAACTGTAGATGTAATATGGATTGTAAACCTTCTATCGTTTTTTATCATTTTACTGGGTACCTCGATCTAATATGTTGTTAGGTCTTATTAAACTTGCATACATTCAATGAGCTTATGCTTTGCGCTATCTCTTTCGGGCTTTGCCACAAGTGTCGTATGACATAAATGATTTGCATAAACTCAAGTTCCATACATGAGCTCTCTTTTAAAAAAGCTGAATAGTGTGAATTCAAAGTAGTTGCACTGAATGCTTTTATATATGTACCCTCATATATCTATACACTGGGCTGTACATGTAATTTAATGATCATAATTTTATATATTTCGTTTTGATTTTTTTTACTGTAGCATTCTTTGTCATGATTATTCACTAATTTTCGTTTCTAAATGTTAATTTTAGACTTAACAGTGTCTGTTAAACCTAAAGAAAGTCTTAGAATGGAAATACTTTATTTTACCTTCCATCTTTAGTTTGTAAACAGCGAAATGGCAGCCATGTCTAAATGTCCAGATTATGTGTGGCGGGAAATTGAACCTTAAGAAATACTATCTACACGACAAGCTGCCCCCGGCCAATGAGTCAACAATTTCAATGCTTAGTAATGCCAAAATGCCAATGATAACAGTAAAAAGCATAACAATTCTTTACGATTTTTTTTGCCAAGATGAAAGTGTTTCCTTTGTGGTCTGCAACTATTTGTGAAGCTGCGATCTCAACAATCCAAGCAATCTTGTGACAGTTTTTTCCTTGTTTTTCAACAAATAAAAGCCTCGGACTCTCAATAAAAGGGACATCTGTATGTACTCACACGCTTTAAATCTATCTTCTGGTGAATAATTACATAAAATCTTACAAAATTAAAAAAATACTCGGGAAAGTGTTCATAGCCGATTAGCCGATAAAATGCGAAGGACGCGAGTGAAAGGCAAGCTTGCAGTTTCTCGATTAAGCGGAGGAGTTAGAGCTATTTTCCTTCTGATTTACTGATCCTTGCCTATTTCTATTTAGTGATTTTTTAATACCCAAGCTCCAAGTGTAACATCTTGAAGCAATAACTTTTGATGTTTTAGAATTGACTTTTGTTTGACTATAAAATGGTCAGATCGATCATACGTAGAATTAGAAATAGCAACATGAGAATACTTCTTCGGTTTTCAAAGAACTGACAAGGTAAATAGAAATTATTTTTCATCTGTTGAAAAACGATGCATCTTTTCAACAAGAAATAACTAGAACCTCCCAGACTTACAGGAGACAAAACCAGTCCACGTGTCCTGCGTGTTGCGCATTTCTTTTGGGTAGCAGGCATCTACTTTGGCATGCACAGAAAATGTGCACAGTAACAAAAATGCAAAAAAAAATGCGAATTAAAGTTTTGGCTTACTCGTCGTGGCCTACGTCAACAGACACAAGCTTAACTTCTTCTCTGCAGGTAATCTTTTTTAGCAATGGTTTTGATACTTTTTCATTTTTATGCGGGCCTTTATTACACCTTTTGCTGTTCATTACGAGGAAATACGAAATCATTTGCGTGAAACGGTGACCAGTAGTGCAAAGATACATTCATTTGCGCATAAATCAGATTCAGTTACGATTTTATGCATTTTAATCAACATTCAATAACACTTATGGGCATTCATATGCGTCATTGGGCATACAAAAGAGAGAAATATACTTTCATTAACACCAACATCAAAGTCATTAACACCATTTTGAAAGTCAATAGGGACAACTACTGACATACATTAATTAAAGTGCAAACACTGTACTCATTGACATTTTTATGACACTGTTTGCAATTCAATAGCATTTAACCTTAGGATGGATAAGACAAACTAAATATAACAATCAATTGAGTGTTCTTTACATTTAATATACAAAAATCGATTTTCAATATTATTAAACAATAGAAATTCAAACAAATTTGGCCTGAATTTCGGTCCGTTAAATGTATATCCCTCAAACACCTCGCTATTTAAACATTTTGGGAGGTAGCCCTTGTAGAAATTCAGTACATTTAAAGTATACTTTATATAGGTGATAAACACTTTAAAAAGTATACTTCATTTGTACTTAAAGTATACTTTAAGTATACTTACCAGAAGTATACTTTAAGTACACAACTTTTCGACACCTAAAAAGTATACTTAAAGTATACTTGATGAAAGTATACTTGAAGTATACTTAATGGGAAGTATACTTCAAGTATACTTAAAATATACTTAAAGTATACTCAATGCAATATGTTAATCAATCACTGAGACACGTCAGACTTGGATCAATTATTTTGTAAAATCATTTATTGATATAACAAAAAAAACTATCCCTAACTTAAAGCAATACAAATGTACTAAGAAATTATAAAAAAATATATAGCAAATCTTGTTGAAATAGGTTTCCACAACATAAAAATATACATTTTCTATTCCTATCAAAGGAACTCACTGCATTTGATTACCATAATATATTATTCTTCTTGATTTTAGTAAAATTTTCATTGACAACGAGATCATTTCAAGGAAGGTGCTTGTATATTAACAGGTTTCTTTCTGAACTTTCTTTAACTCACTTGTACTTAATAATTATTGCTTAGAACCATCACACAATATTCTTCTTAATTTTAGTAAATGTTTAATAGACAAGAATGATTAGATCTGTACTCTTTGGCTACAGAGTAAATTGTGCCATTACCTTATTAAAGGAATATGTCTACCTATTACGTACAAAAACTGGAACGAAATGCGATCTAACGAAAACAAGACTTGGGTTTTATATTTTGAATTTACTCTGCAATTTAGGCGAAGTAAACAAGCTTTCACTTTGTAAACCTTAAGGCTTAACTCGTGTGTCATTTGCAAATGGCTCGCAAAGAAGAATCGATATATATTGAAACGACTGGAACCGATACATTTTCTACCCCAAAACTTACTTGTATCGTCAAAATTCAGTCATGGTGTACTTCTTTTGTTTTCTTTTCAAGTTCCACTCATATTGTACTCGAATTGTGAAGATAAATTAAAGGCAATATTCCAATCGTATAAATATGTTGAAGACACTCTCGGCAAAGCTCAACGAACGTTCCTTCGAATCTGTATCGCCCGCCAAAACCATATATGGAAGTTAGGTATGCTGTAAATGATTCATACATGACCGTATTAGGAAATCCACAAGATCCCGTATATGTTCCGACGGTACTGGAAGTCAGCGGTAATTCAACACATTCATATATGCATTTCTTTCCTCGAACGTAAAGATGTCCGACGATGAGCGATGGTTTTGCTTCGAGTTCTCGTTCTATTTCTTAAGGTCCTCGTAAAAAAGGAGGTTAAACGACCCCGGCCTTAATTACATCCGATATCTTTTACTGCCAAGTGCAAAAATTCCACGAAAGACGTTAAAGAAATGCCCAAAACTGTGCGACTTTGCCATTTCGCCCAGGGATCGGCGGATGATCTTCTTACGAAGGAAGTCGACTGAACAGCTAATTTGTGCCCTGTGTATCTAGAAACCTGTTGTATACTTCACCACTCTGAAAAAATCTTTACATGATCTCAACTGTGTCCTTAATAGAAGAAAACTGATTTGATCTGAACAGTATTTTGAAGTTAAATTATACTTAAAGCATACTTTTAGTATACTTTTGTCTTGTAGTGATTTCAAGATCCGGACAAACCTTCTTAGATCCTCAGATCAGAATGTGTCTTTCAGTTTCAAAGTATACTTAAAGTACACTTTTCTTTGCGAAACTATTTTTCACAAGCACTGAAGTTTGAAAAAGTATACTTAAAGTATACTTAAGTATTTGAAGTATAAATGAAGTACATTTGCCAAATATACTTCGTTTATACATTTTTTCTGGAAGTACAAACGAGGTATACTTCAAATGTACTTTTTTTCTGAGAAGTACATATAAAGTATACTTGAAGTATACTTAAAGTATACTTAATTTCCACAAGGGAGGTTTCCATGAAATGGTACCCCTAATAGCACATTTAGCTGCAGTCACATTGTCATGTTTCAGCACAAAGCTTCAAGCACTGCAGTTGTTGTTTCCGAAATCTGCTAGTGGGATTGCTAGGGCTTTGCCCTCTCATTCCTGTTATACGTCCTTAAATTTCCGGACTCGAAATGTCGGCCTTTGGTGTCGCTTTCAGACAACAGTAAATCCTTTTCAATGATGTCGAGTTGGGAAGCATAAGTTGTGTACGTATTGGGCTGGAATGTCCAAATCTAGGTGGGCTGGCACCCTGTCATACCCAAAGACCACCGACTTATCGGGATCCATTTTTTCCTTGCCCGTGCCTGAAAGTCACTGAAAAACCGACACAGTATTCATTACTCCAGCAGTTACAGAGGAAAACATTTGATGGGTGATATTTGCCATAGTCAAGTTTTGTCCCCGTTGGCCGCACACTTGGCGGTACCCCCTCTACTCCCTGTCGGGCCCCACCATGACTTCTGGCCAACTAGGGTAAATGTATAGCTGTAGCCGTCGACGAACACACAGAGGCGAAGTACGGTGTGATTCTTTAAACAAATTCAGGCCAATTTTGGGGGGGGAATTGGTACTGTTTAATTGAAAATAGATTTTTGTCTATTAAATGTATAGAACGCTCAATTGATTGCCCAAGCGCATTAATGTTTGTCTTATCCATTCTAAAGCTGTCCAGGAATGCTATTGAATTGCAAACACTGTCATAAAAATGTTAATGAATAGCGTTTGAACTTAAATGTTTGTCTATTATTGTCCCTAATGATTTTCAAGATAATGTTAATGACTCGAATGTTGGCTTTAATGAAAGTATATTTTTCTCTTTTGTATGCCAAATGATGCAGATAAATGCCCAAAAATGTTATTGAATGTTGATTAAAATGCAACAATTGTTATTGAATCTGATTTTTGCGCAGATGTTTGCTTTTTTGCGCTAATGAATGTATCTTCGCTCTGTTGGTCGCCGTTTCACGCAAATGAATGCGTATTTTCTCGTAATGAACAGCAAAAGGTGTAAAAAAGCTGGAAACGATTAATTATTACTGCTTGTAGGAGACTTTAATAGATTACCTATCAGGTATTAATAAAAGCTAATTGAAAGGAGTTTTCATGTTGCTATTCTGATCCTTTCAAAATGTACAGTAACTCTATCGCGATAAGAAGTTTATGCTTTTCATCATCAGTTTTTATGCTATTATGTATACGTTTTAGGGTAAGAAAAGTTGGATAAGAACGTTTATACTCCAGTCGACCCTTTCACAGAATAACTTTTCACTCCGGGAACGAATACTGCAATAATCCAGAAAGCTATCAGCTCAACTCCCGGTTAGAGATGTAGCCACTAAAGAGAGGTGGAGCAGGGATGCATCAATTCTTCCAAAGCACTTTACTTACATTTACATTGTTGAACAAGCAACGATTATATGTAAATCCGGAGGAGAAGCAAAAAGCTATCTGAAAGCTATGTCAAAAACACCCTTGAAAAGGGATACAAATTTTTATTTGAAAATGACTGTTATGACGATTATTGTAGGCTGATATTGACAATAAATTCATGCAGAGGGGAATGCTTTAAATCACTGAGGAAGAATGAAAGGCCTCACAATGTTAACAGTTGTGGTAAATGCTCTTGTACTGCAGGCGGAAATGGTTACTGTAATCACGTGTTTTTATTATGTGTTTGAATTCACTGAATTCCCAAGAACTGGAATGTGCACAACTCAAAACAGTAGCACACACCAAGGACCTAGCGTACGAACCCTAATTCATATAATGTATATAAGGCATTATATAATGTCATCAATCCTTATTACGGGGCGAAATGCTAAGGGAGAAATGAGGGCTTATAAGGTGTCCCTTGTATGCAGCCAGGCAACATACTGTCCAAAATAAAGAGAGGGCAAACTAGTTCTTTCATTCAGTTAAGACAATTAACTGTCCTGCAATTGTTTCAACTAAATTGACTGGACACAAGGTTCCATGGGTAGTGAGTTAAACATCTCTCTCTAGAGGCAAACTTCAGTGTTATGACCACTAATTCCAATTTGCCAAGACCTAGAGCTGTTGTTGGCTCCTTTCCTGAATTCCCAATTGACACTGACACACCAGCTTGAGTGGGATTACAAATGCCCCTTTTTTCAGAATTAGGACCAATTTATAAGTTGTTTAAAAATTCCTAATCCATCCTTAATTGAGGATCAAAAGGTCTGCAGAGCCAAAATACGTTGTGGTTTCAAAGTGAAAGCAAGTCCAAGTTAATTATAGCTGTAATTTGCTCTTGTTTGCGAATCAGATCAGTGGAAACTCAACATCTCTCACTGCAAACAAGGTTTGTTCAAAATTATATGCTCTCGTGTCATAGAATGATGTTTCTATTAATAATATTGAATGGCAAATTGGTCTTAAGCATCAACTAAATATGCTGAGTACATGAAAAATATTGGTTTAGCATGTATATTTATATTTACATATACATTCATATTCAGGGCTAATTAGAGTGTGGTGTTGCCATATCAAGCACAATGTCACGGTTGGCTGCTTTACCAAACAGAAGGGTGATAGATAATAAATATTAAGTTATGGTTTATTAGAAATCAAATGCCCTTTTACATTATGAAACTTGACACCTAAGAAGGCATGTTCTGATCCAAGGTTTTACTGTCACATAGTTAACCCTTTAAGCCACAGTATCCACATACAAATTCTCCAAACTGATCTCCATACATTTCCTTGAAGAATTAGTTGAGAGAATTTGGTAAAAGATCAAATATTTTTCTCTTTGTGATCATTTTGTTAATTCTCATAGACTTTGCCCATGATAGTCTATGGATATCGTTAGGAGAAAATTTATTTTGAGCACTATTGGGACTTAAAGGGTTAATGGTAAGCCTGAGCTCAAAAGTGACCACCTTTTTTTTCATGGTCATTTGGGTTGGGCAGGATTAAAGTGGTGCTGTCTTCAATATCTTATTTTGGATCTTAGGGATAAGGTATGGCTTGTGTACAGAGCATTTAAACACCGATCGAGGGTAGGCTGCACGTTTTCAAAAGCTACTGACCACCATTAAAAGTTATACCTGCCAACTCTCACGCCTTAGGCGTGAGTCTCACGCCTGCGGGTTGAAAACTTCGATCTCATGCCGGCTCACGCTTGCGGGCCAATTTCTCACGCCTGATTGAAAAATGTGAGTTGTTGCCGTCTTACTTGACACAATTTCCAAAGATATGTTAACTCAGACCCATGTAAGGAACGAAAACCATGTGTAAAATGAATAAATGACAATTCCTACCTCGCGATCTCTGATTTTTGAAGTGAAAAGCACTGGGAGCGTGCTCGTGTTTATACGCGTCCTAAGACTGGGACTCGATAACTTCGCCTTAGGCAGCCTTTGGACTTCTTCGGGAATCTTCGGAAATGATCGTGTCGTCTTCAAAAATCCCAGCACTCCCAGGATAAAAATCTCACGCTTATATCTCAGAAAAAGTTGGCAGGTATAAAAAGTCAATACAATACAATACTCCCGAAGTCATCGCATCCCTTAAATGAAATTAAAAGAACAGACGATTGTATGTTTCTGCACCTAGCAAAAAAGCAATATTTAATTTGAGAGATGAATATAGGGGTATAAATTTATGCCACACACAAAAAGACTATTAGTTACACACCTTTACGGTCGAGTACTCCTCCCTTTTAATTCGCCACAGCCGTGCTAGCTTTTAATACATGATGATCACTTGGTATCTTATTTATGTCACATTTCGTAGTGTTGCGTTTGTTATCGAATATATATCCCCATATGACTTGCAAAGACGAACCGCACAACTACGATTACTTTAGCTTGGGAAAAGGATTCGCTGGTATTTGTTAATGTTTATACATGAAAAGAAAAGAATAAAGCGATACTTTGCCTCTCGTACTGGCATGGTACTGTCACGCAAGTCAAACCTCAAAGATGGCTGCTGAATTAAGTCTTTCCGCCAATGACATCATAAATTAAAAATTCAAGATGGCGCCCAGACTTATTAAAAGCGTGTATAGAACGGTTTTTGCTCGACCTTTAAATTAGACTGCAAAACAGTCCGTATTTTTGCGTATTCAAGTACGTGCGAGCAGTCAAACAAAAGGTCTGGAATGAGGCTGAAAACAGAGAGCGAGACTGGGGAGAGACGCTACGTGACCGAAGCCATGCATGTTCTGAGAAGAAAGCTTAGGAAAAATTAATAAATGCGATTTAGAGCTTTTCCGGAACAGATCAGTCCGTGAATTCTATCACTTGTCAGAGTTGATAACTTTGGAACAAGTGAACACTTCAGTGGTCGGAAAATGTAATTAGCAAAAGCTATAAACTGGTTGGGTGTTGTTAACTTTTATTGTATGCAAATGAGTCTTGTGTTGAGCATGCGGTTTATTTTCGGCAATGATTGAAATGACATTCCAATGTTCTCATCACGTTTTTGATCTCTGGCAATGATGTAATTTCTCTCGAATCAAGGCCCTTGAATTTTTGTGTAATTATACATGGGTATAGCCTACAACCACAGACATATTAATTTTTAATAATGGACTGAAATTCAGGCCAAATTTGTTTGAATTTCTATTGTTTAATTGAAAATCAATTTTTGTAGATTAAAAGTAAAGAACAATCAATTGATTGTACAAGCGCATTAATGTTTGTCTTATCCCCGGGGGGGGCACTTGGGTATTTTTTGGGTGGTTATGTGCCGCCCGGGACTCCAAATTGGCACCCCGTTCTAAAAAAAAATTCCCCTAAAATTGATACCCCGTTCTAGAAATGGGCCAATTTTTTATACTCCGTTCTAGAATGTTTGTAAATTGAAATAGTCCTGTTTTTTTTTAAAAAGATATTTCTTTATTTGTTTGACTTATACATCAAATAAATGCTTCTTCATAATCAGCAACAATTGTAAGCAGAAGATAAAGCCATGATCCACAATTTTTTATACCCCGTTCTAGAAAACGCCTCAGAAATGGATACCCCGTTCTAAATCAGGAGCTTCAAAATCACGACCCCGTTGGGCGGCACATACCCGTATAGGTAATGTATGGGAGTGCCCCCCCCCCCCCCGGGGTCTTATCCATCCTAAGGTTGTCCAGGAATGCTATTGAATTGCAAGCAGTGTCATAATCATGTTAATGAATAGTGTTTGCACTTCAATGTAAGTCAGTTGTCCCCATTAAATGACTTTCGAGATGGTGTTAATGGCTTTGATGTTAATATTAATGAAAGTATATTTTTCTCTTTTGTATGCCGAATGACGCATATGAATGCCCAAAAGTGTTATTGAATGTTGATTAAAATGCAAAAATTGTAATTGAATCTGATTTATGTGCAAATGTTTGTATTTTCACGCTAATGAATGTATTTTCGCACTTTTGGTCGCCTTTTCGTGCAAATGACTGCTTATTTTCTCGTAATGGACAGCAAAAGGTGTAAATGTCCTGAAGAATACTCAACCTTCGATATAGTAGAAAGTAAAAAACCTTTCGAATAAATCCTGTTTTGTCTAGAATTAATCGCCGCCTCATTTCTTATCTAATCTCCAAGCAACCGTAAACACCAATATTAAGTTTGAGTATTCTTGTTCCCCTTTTTCTAGGGGAGGGGGTCTGGGGGCATGCTTCCCCAAAAAATTGTGACATTTCACAGTGCTAGCCCTAAAATGCGATTTTCAGTGTTCTGGGGACTAAATTGAGGACAAAAGGGCATGTTTTTTATTCATTCCTACAGGCAATGAACAAATGATGAAAAGTAGATTACGTACATGTACCTTAATAATTTTCCACGTAAACAAATTCTGTCTCTTGTCACTCACCAAAACCCACTCCCGCAGCAAACTAAAGGCCCATGGGTATAAGACTAATGCTAGCCCTATGGTTGCATGTAAAGTTTTAAACTTTATGTCTTGCTTTTTATTGGTACTGATGTACTACTGGTAACATAAACTTGACAATCAGTCTTTGACTTACAATATTTTTGTTATTAACAGCTCAGCAAAATCTTGCGCAACAACCAACGACAACTGATGGTCCACAAGGTGTGTATGGATAAAATATGTGTTGACTTGAAACAATATTAAGTTACCAACTGTCAAAACACTAAAATCGCTAAAATCTGCAAAAACTCTTGAGACTTGATCAAGGAACTTGTTGAATACAATCAAATTATTATATTGCCACCTTTATTGGTGGTTGATGTTGAGCTCTCATCTCTTAATGGCAGTTTAGGATTTCATGAATGGCAACTAGGAGTGCCATTTCAAGTAAAATGCTAAATATGTCATTTTTGTGCCAACTTTCTGAAAATAGACTGGCTGTGGTGCAGCAGGAATATTAATACTATGATCACTTTTTGTTTTGACCATGCATAGCACTTGAAAATATAAAATACAAAATATGTTCCATTGGCACATGTACTGTAGACTAATTATTTTTTTGGAACACAACTGATGAGCTTCGTCATAATTACATTTGAACCCCACCATAAGCAGTCTGTCAGGGCCAGACAGAAAAAGCGTCCCCTCAGGAGAGTTGTCTGCTTATGGAAGGTTGAAAATACAGCATTAGTACATTGTAAGTCAGTAGACCTATGACAAAAACAATGAGATTTAAGCGATGCTGGCTAAAGTCTGTTTGCACTGTTGTTGTTTTTTCAGATAAATTACACATATCTGATATGCTCATGAACATACTTCTTTTGCATCACAAAACAATGTACAGAGTCACCATAAAAACATCAATTCCATAAGGCTCAATAATTGTACATTGTTACATGGGAAATAATTCATTAATTATTAATGAATTATTTCCCATTTCTAATATCCACTCATCATGGTAATTGCATAATTTTCTTTTATTCTCTCGCATCTGCTTTTGGCATTATCCAAGACAATACATAAACGTAGTCATGTATACATACTTTTATCTATCTTAATGGCTAATTCCACCACCAGTCACATATATAATATTATAAGAGTTAGTGTCAGTTCAAGTAAAATTCTAAATATTGTATTGTTTAGCCAACTTTTTAAAAATAGAGTGGCAGTAGTGCAGCAGGAATATTTGCTTATGACTGTTTTGTGATGTTGATGGTGGCACTTAAAAAGTGTAAAATATAAAAAATGCGCGTCTTTAAATTGCAACACAACTGACCTTCGTCATAATTGAACCAGTCCATTATATAAGTAGTCTCTTGGGACCAGAAAATGAAATTTCAAATAATCCAAAGTCGGTGAAGTACATACAGTAGCTTTGGTTTTGAAATGATCCAGTACCTCCCAAGTACTTTCATGCAACGTTTTGATAAAAATAAAATGTAACTATCTTGGAAAAAAAAACCTTTGGTAGATACCATGGAGCAATGCAATTTTCTAAAATAATTAAGGTAGTGCACGCTCTCTCATTCTCCGAGAAGAGAGTTTGCATTCAATGAGAGTTTGTAAACACAGTTGTGATGTGAGCTAATCATGAAAGAACGAATATGAGAAAGGTTTTGAGTTAACGGGGCATAGCGTGAGATTTTGAGGGGGTATGCACTAAGGGGTTGGGAGAATTCTCGGTAGTTATGCATAACTATTTCAAATTCTCCCAAAACTCTCTCGTGTTTATATAAGGCTCTGCAAACACAGAGAACGTTTTCTATCTATTGCTTAAATCGCGCGTGCATGTAACATCTGACATGGTAGAGAAACATGACACACAATGTACTTTGATTCCAGATTGATTTCCTACCAAATTGTACTCACCTCAATGCAATTACTGCGCTGAGCGCTCGTCCGATTTTAAAATCTTGTATATGATTTCAGACCTTATACTACTAGAAGAAACATTTCTGCAACTTGATTGGCTTAGAAATCAGTTGTGTTGCAGCTGCTTGGAAGGTCTTTCCTGATTCATCACAGGAAACAATGACATGTCATTCTTCCCATTGTTTTAGTATTGTTTTGGGGTCAGGGAAACGCACCAGTGGTGACTTCTCTTCAGAGCAGCTGCTACAAGACCCTGTGAAACACCTATACATGTGAAAATTGCAAACCTTTTGCGGGTAGTAGTATAAACAAATAATAGCATGATTTGTACGTGATATTTGGCATAAGTACCACTCATGATACTTCAAAATTGTCTCAAATTTCATTTGCCTAACGGCTCGTGAAATTACCTATAACAATTTCGAAATATCACTCATGGTATTTATGCCCAATATCACTACAAATCATGCTATTACGTATACAAATTGCACTCCACTCAGTGCAATTACCATTATTAATCAGCTGCCTTATATCAATGTTCTTATAGTAACTCAGTAACAAGATCTAAACTACTTTATCCACTTCCAGTAGGTGGAGCCCCCTTTATTGGTGCATTACCTGATGTGCCCAATGTATCAGTACAATGTTCAGAGGACGGAGGTATGCAACACCTATATTTATATTTAAAGGGGACAGATAGCAAATTGTTGTTGCTCGAAATATCTATTTGTCGTTACTGTTTATCAGGAGGATGCCTAAAATGTGTGCAATTTCACAATTGGTTTTGGCTCTATTAAATCCTGTACCGATTGTAGAACCTTTTATGAGGAGCCACTCACAATGTGAGCACAGTAAGGGGGTGTTTACATGACACCGGGGTGACTTTCGCACTGGAGTCATTAACATTATCTTGAAAATCATTTGGGACAATAGACAAACATTTAAGTGCAAACGCTTTTCATTAACAATTTTATGACAGTGTTTGCAATTCAATAGCATTCCTGGACAGCTTTAAAATGGATAAGACAAACATCAATGCGCTTGTACAATCAATTGAGCGTTCTTTACATTTAATATACAAAAATCTATTGTCAATTAAATAATATCAATTCCCCCAAAAAATTGGCCTGAATTTGTTTAAAGAACCATGCCGTTCTTCGCCACTGTGTGTTAATCGACGCAGCTATACATTTACCGGCCTAGACGGCCAGAAATCATGGTGGGGCGCAACAGGGATTGGAGGGTATACCGCCAAGTGTGCGGTCAACGAGGACGAAACTTGACTTAATGACCATGGCAATATCACCTAGTATCAAATATTTTCCTTGGCAGCTGCTGGAGTAATGAATGCTGTGTGGTTTTTAAGTGACCTTCTGGCACGGGCAAGGAAAAAAATGGATCCCGATAAGTCGGCGGTCTTTGCGTATGACGGGCTGCCAGCGCACCAAGATTTGGCCATTCCCACCCCGTATGTACACAGCTTATGCTTCTCCCCTCGAAATCCTTGAAAAAGTTTCAAGTTGTCTGAAACCAACACCTAAGGCCGACATCTCGCGTCTGGAAATTCAAATATGTACATGTATTACAGGAGTGAAGGCAAAGCCCTAGCAATCCCACTAGCGGAGTTCAGACAGAACAATGCAACTGCAGTGCTTGAAGCTCTGCACAGAGACATGACATTGTGACCGCAGCTAAATGTGCTAAGGGGTACCATTTTCATGCAAACCTACCCCCCAAAATGTTTAAATAGAGAGGTTTTTGAAGGATATACATTTAATGGACTGAAATTCAGGCCAAATTTGTTTGAATTTCTATTGTTTAATTGAAAATCAATTTTTGTAGATTAAAAGTAAAGAACAATCAATTGATTGTACAAGCGCATTAATGTTTGTCTTATCCATCCTAAGGTTGTCCAGGAATGCTATTGAATTGCAAGCAGTGTCATAAACATGTTAATGAATAGTGTTTGCACTTTAATGTATGTCAGTTGTCCCCATTGACTTTCGAGATGGTGTTAATGGCTTTGATGTTAATATTAATGAAAGTATATTTTTCTCTTTTGTATGCCGAATGACGCATATGAATGCCCAAAAGTGTTATTGAATGTTGATTAAAATGCAGAAATCGTAATTGAATCTGATTTATGCGCAAATGTTCGTATTTTCACGCTAATGAATGTATTTTCGCACTTTTGGTCGCCTTTTCATGCAAATGACTGCGTATTTTCTCGTAATGGACAGCAAAAGGTGTAAATGTCCTGAAGAATACTCGACCATCGATATAGTAGAAAGTAAAAAACCTTTCGAGTAAATCCTGTTTTGTCTAGAATTAATCGCCTCCTCATTTCTTATCTAATCTCCAAGCAACCGTAAACGCCAATATTAAGTCTGAGCATTCTTGTTCCCCTTTTTCTAGGGGAGGGGGTCTGGGGGCATGCTTCCCCAAAAAATTGTTACATCTCAAAGCCCTAAAATGCGATTTTCAGTGTTCTGGGGACTAAATTGAGGACAAAAGGGCATGTTTTTTATTCAAGAAAATGTAGCTTTCATTCAGCTTTTGATATATCAGTTACACAATCAATTCCTACAGACAATGAACAAATGATGAAAAGTAGATTACATACTTGTACCTTGAATTTCACGTAAACAAATTCTGTCTCTTGTCACTCACCAAAACCCACTCCCGCAGCAAACTAAAGGCCCATGGGTATAAGACTAATGCTAGCCCTATGGTTGCATGTAAAGTTTTAAACTTTATGTCTTGCTTTTTATTGGTACTGATGTACTACTGGTAACATAAACTTGACAGCAACCAACAACAACTGATGGTCCACAAGGTGTGTATGGATAAAATATGTGTTGATTTGAATCATTAAGTTACCAACAGTCAAAACACTAAAATCGCTAAAATCTGCAAAAACTCTTGAGACTTGATCAAGGAACTTGTTGAATACAATCAAATTATCATATTGCCACCTTTATTGGTGGTTGATGTTGAGCTCTCATCTTTTAATGGCAGTTTAGGATTTCATGAATGGCAACTATGAGTGCCATTTCAAGTAAAATGCTAAATATGTCATTTTTGTGCCAACTTTCTGAAAATAGACTGGCTGTGGTGCAGCAGGAATATTTACTATGATCAGTTTTTATTTTGACCATGCATGGCACTTGAAAATATAATATACATAAAATGTTCCATTGGTACATGTACTGTAGACTAATTATTTTTTTGGAACACAACTGATGAGCTTCGTCATAATTACATTTGAAACATAAGCAGTCTGTCAGGGCCAGACAGAGAAAGCGTCCCCTCAGGAGAGTTGTCTGCTTATGGAAGGTTGAAAATACAGCGTTAGTACATTGTATGTCAGTAGACCTATGACCAAAACGATGAGATTTAAGCGATGCTGGCTAAAGTCTTTTTGCACTGTAGTTGTTTTTTTAGATAAATTACTCATATCTGATATGCTTATGAGCATACTTCTTTTGCATCACAAACAGTGTACAGAGTCACCTTAAAAACATCAATTCCATAAGGCTCAATTAATGAATTATTTCCCATTTCTAATATCCACTCATCATGGTAATTGCATAATTTTCTTTTATTCTCTCGCATCTGCTTTTGGCATTATCCAAGACAATACATAAACATAGTCATGTGTACATACTTTTATCTATCTTAATGGCTAATTCCACCACCAGTCACATATATAATATTATAAGAGTTAGTGTCAGTTCAAGTAAAATTCTAAATGTTGTATTGTTTAGCCAACTTTTTAAAAATAGAGTGGCAGTAGTGCAGCAGGCATATTTGCTTATGACTGTTTTGTGATGTTGATGATGGCACTTAAAAAGTGTAAAATATAAAAAATGTTCGTCTTTAAATTGCAACACAACTGACCTTCGTCATAATTGAACCTCCATTATATAAGTAGTCTCTTGGGACCAGAAAATGAAATTTCAAATAATCCAAAGTCGGTGAAGTACATACAGTAGCTTTGGTTTTGAAATGATCCAGTACCTCCCAAGTACTTTCATGCAACGTTTTGATTAAAAAAAAAATTGTAACTCCCTTGGAAAAAAACACCTTTGGTAGATACCATGGAGCAATGCAATTTTCTAAAATAATTAAGGTAGTGCACGCTCTCTCATTCTCCGAGAGGAGAGTTTGCATGCAATGAGAGTTTGTAAACACAGTTGTGATGTGAGCTAATCATGAAAGAACAAATATGAGAAAGGTTTTGAGTTAACGGGGCATAGCGTGAGATTTTGAGGGGGTGTGCACTAAGGGGTTGGGAGAATTCTCGGTAGTTATGCATAACTGTTTCGAATTGTCCCAAAACCCTCTCGTGTTTATATAAGGCTCTGCAAACACAGAGAACGTTTTCTATCTATTGCTTAAATCGCGTGTGCATGTAATAGACATCTGACATGGCGGAGAAACATGGCGCACAATGTACTTTGATTCCAGATTGATTTCCTACCAAATTGTACTCACCTCAGTGCAATCACTGCGCTGAGCGCTCGTCCGATTTTAAAATCCTGTTTATGATTTCAGACCTCTTATACTACTACATGAAACATTTCTGCAACTTGATTGGCTTAGAAATCAGTTGTGTTGCAGCTGCTCGGAAGGTTTTTCCTGATTCATCACAGGAAACAATGGCATGTCATTCTTCCCATTGTTTTAGTATTGTTTTGGGGTCAGGGAAACGTACCAGTGGTGACTTCTCTTCAGAGCAGCTGCTACAAGACCCTGTGAAATACCTACATGTGAAAATTGCAAACCTTTTGCGGGTAGTAGTATAAACAAATAATAGCATGATTTGTACGTGATATTTGGCGTAAATACAACTCATGATATTTCAAAATTGTCTCAAATTTCATTCGCCTAACGGCTCGTGAAATTGCCTATAACAATTTCGAAATATCACTCGTGGTATTTATGCCCAATATCACTACAAATCATGCTATTACGTATACTAGTAATAGTTGACACTAGAGCTGCCCCCCCCCCCCCCCCCCCACTCTTTGTATTGTCGGTCAATAGCATTCTTGCTCGTTATGTAGCTCTTTGAAATATACCGATTCATAAGGAAGATTTTCACGCATATTCCATACAATAGGTGAGATAAATACATGATTTACACAGCTTTGATCAAAACATTCTCAGTTTCGAGAAGAGTTTATTCTAAACCATAAGAAAAGATTTAATTAGAAGTTGAATTTTGCGCTATTCCTCTTTCACTTTTTACATTCAGTTCATTTTATTTGCCGGAAAGGAAGCCTTAGAAATTAAAAGGACGTTTGATCAATTCACAATCGCGCATTCTAGTCTTATTTTAAACTCTATAGCGGAGGGACATCTGTGAGCAGGGAATAAGTCAGCACAGAATTTAATTGTGGGCGAATTTCTGTAATCGTCCATCGTTCTGCTAGTGAGAAGCTAGCCGTTGTTCACTCGTCTTGCTTGTTTGGAGCTGAGTCTTATCAGGACCTGAACAATCGATGACAATCGATATCAATTAATCGACTGATATTGATAATCGATGGCCAATCGATCACGAAAATTTTTGTGATTATTGATTATCATCGATTATCAATATCAATCGATAATCTATGGCAATCGATCAATTAACAATCATAACAGATTGCTATCAATATGCAATATCAATTGATTACCTATCAGTCAAACATTTCAATTGTCAAGTTCACCGAGTACTAATAAAGTTACACATTTTGATATCATTGCTTTTTATTTGAGTAAAAACTAGCGAGTAGCAATGCGTAAACTTGTTTATTCGCCCACACGTTTCGCAAGATTTTAAAATTCATAGAAACGTACTACCGATTTGTGTGTGTTAGAAAAACAAACCCCACTGCACAAACATATAAAGAAAGAAGAAGAAATAACAATAAGCTTAATCGTGTTTGAACGACGACTGCGTCTCAGGTCAGTTGAATCTTTGCAATGAACTCGAAGCTAAATCGATCAAGTTTGTACTACTGGCAACGAGATATGTTAATTGTCTTAATTATTTGTGCTGTTTTTCACGAAGCCACATCGATGAACAATTCTCAAACTACTGAGGTTTAAAAATAATAAACGATCTGCGTACACTCCCGTGATACCTGAAGATGCGGAGACATGACTTTAGTGCCAATCGATGGCAATCGATGAATTTCGCGACCACCTATGTGTGATTATCGATTGATCATCGATTGGCCGATGCCAATCGATGCTAATCAACAGTAATTAATCGATTGTCATTGATTGATCGATTGATTTTCCGATCATCGATTTTCATCGATTGTTCAGGTCCTGGTCTTATTCCGGTCAAAGAGAGAGAAAAAGTGTCTGGCAAGGTTTCCAATGAAAAATTTGTGAACTCGTGTCTGGCAAACTCTCGAAGTGTTTATATATGTGAGGATAGCTAAGAAGTGGGTAACCATTGTCGGTATCTATAGACCTCCAACATCTGTGTCTGTCCCACAATCGCTATGGAAATTTGAACTATCCTCTATACTGGAGGCGATCACAACACTCCCTGGTAACTGCTTTTTGGTAGGTGACTTTAACTCGGATAAGTTACTACCAGACAAGCCGCCAAGGGATGGTTGTGTCATGGCAAAACTACTAGATATTTACGACTTGAAGAATTTAATACAGGAAGCCACCCGTATCACTAGAACATCAGAAACCCTACTGGACCTTTTTCTCACTGACAACGTGAAGAAAATACAGTCATCGGGCGTAGTCCATGTTAACATTAGTGATCACTCTCTTGTGTTTGCGATTCTCAGAGCATCGGAACCGAGAATACGATCTCGGGAAATACGATTTAGAAGCCTTAAGAATTTTGATAAACAGCATTTTCTACAGGATTTGCATAATGTTCCTTTCCAAGTAGCTGAAATATTTGACGACGTTGATGATAGGCTCTACGTGTTTGATTGTTTATATGAGGACATTCTTTGTAAGCACGCACCTTTGAAACAGGTCCGCATAAAGGGAAATCAAGTTCCCTTTATGAATGAACAATGGCGCAGAGCTATTCGTCAGAAGAACCGTTTGTGGAAGTGCTTCATTCGTGAAAGAACTGATACTAATTATGAATTGTACCAGAGACAAAGGAACATTTGCACTTCTCTAAGACGTAAAGCTATTAAAACTTTCTTTGACAAGAAAAGTGAGTCGGAAAACCCAAGGGAGTTTTGGGACACATACCGCCCATTTATGCATTCAAGGAAAAGTACGCAAGCTAATGACATAATACTAAAAGAACACGATGTCGTAATAACAGAAAAGAAACAAATAGCGGAGCTTTTTAATAGTTATTTCGTGAACATCGCGGACGGCGTGCCAGAGATTACTGAACAGATTTATGGAAAAGGGTTTGATGCACATCCTAGCATTCAGGCGATTTTTTAATAACAATGAGCAGATCGCTGCGAGAAACAATTTTGCTTTTCAATATACTAATAAAACCCAAGTGGAAGCTTTGTTACTCAAAATCAACTCCCGTAAATCCTGTGGTTATGACGGAATACCACCGCGACTGGTAAAAGAGTCTGCCAACGCGATTGCTGGTCCTATAGCTGCAATAATGAATCACTCGATTAGGACAGGACAGTATCCGTCGCGCTTGAAATTAGGTCAAGTTACTCCTTTATTTAAAAAGGACGATGAACTAAACAAAAGCAATTATCGACCAGTGACCGTATTACCTGCGCTCAGTAACGTTTTTGAGAGGCTACTTTCAGCTCAAATGGACGACTTTTACCAGAACATATTGTCTGAATACATATCTGCCTACAGGAGGCACCCAGACGACGATCGAATAGTATCCCATGACGCACCTCGATTCATGTTATATTATCACTGCGTACGTGACACATCATGATCAGTAATCTTCAGCACGCGCGAAGTGAACATCGATCGCAGTGCTCGACGTGGATGGTTTCCAAACATGTTTCGGTTCAGAAGCTTCTACTTTTGAGATTATCGAGTTGGCTTAAATTCACTGTGCTTTAAAGGAGAATTTCAGCGTTGCTTTGACCGAGAAGGGTTTTACATGTATTTCACTGATCTGTCGAGAACTACTTGTGCCGCGCTCGGTCGCACTGTAAACACAAATTATAAGACTCGCAATTGATAAGCTTCGCTAGGTTCACTAGGAGAACCCAGGCCAGAGGAGAACCAAAACTATGACTGATCTATAAAGTGGTTCCAACAAAACATCCGCTACGCTGTGAAGCTAATTACCAAAGGAGAATGTATTACAGCATCGCGCTCAAAGGAGCTGAAGTTTACAATGGCAGTTTCAAACAAAATTTAACCTATCGATGCGACAAACAATTCTCTGAAGCACAGACTACCCGGTACTGACTCAAGCAATCTTCAAGGAAATTTCCTGGCCAGAATACTGATCTGTTCTTTTGAATGAATAAAGTTTCTGATGTTTCTTTTTAAAATTCTGAGCAGGCTTCAGTTTACGTTGTGCCGGCTTGCATGCTGCGTGGTACCTTTCTTTGGGTTCTTTTCACACTGAAACACACCGTTATACATCGCTTCTTCTTCGAATTAAAATAATTATAGTCAAATTCCTTTTAAAAATAACCTCTTTGAAAATACAAAGTGATTGCTTCGGCATAGAGCGCTCTCAAAAGCGCCCAACAGATTGTAGCCTTCATCAGGCTTTACACATATATTATGACACATGGCGTTGAAATGTGATAAAAGATTCGAAATTTCAGCCATCTTTGGTCGACAAAAAAGTCTTCAAAATGTGGGTACTTCTGGGTACTTCTTAGCCTGTACAATATTCAGGACTTCATTTTGCTGGTGTAAGGCCCACATTTGGGAGATTTCAACATATATTCCAAAAAATCTTGAATATTCATGACCTGGTTGTGGGTCACTGAACACTTTGTGATGGGAAGACTAATTGAAACCATGAAAATAAATGTTTCTATGTGGAAACTTCGCTCTTAAGCCATTGCAAATCGGAGAAAACATGTCGAATAACGAAATAATGTAATTTTTTTATTTTTACTGGAAATCGAGTGAGAAAAAAGCCGACGAGAAAAAGACCTTATTTCAAGATGGAATCTGCTACGACTGCGATATTGCGTGATGCTTCTGGAAAAATGCATCATGGGATACTATTCGATCCTCCTCTGGGAGGCACCATAGCTGTGAGACATCTTTACTTAGGCTGACCGAGGACTGGAGGCGCAGTCTAGACAATAAAGAGATCGTGGCGGTTATATCAATGGATTTGTCAAAGGCTTTCGACACCATACCTCATGCTTTGCTATTAGCAAAACTGAAAGCGTATGGCTTGCACGAATCCAGCTGCGCCCTTATCGGTGACCACTTGACTGATAGAAGGCAGCGAATGAAAATTGGTGATACTTATTCGGATTGGATGAGTGTGAAACGGGGCGTGCCTCAAGGCAGCGTCCTGGGGCCCATGTTTTTCAACATGTTCCTCAACGACCTCATCTTTCACATTAAGTCTGTAAAATTAAACACTTATGCCGATGACTGCCAACTGCACTCATCTGATGTAGACCCAGTAGCCTTGGAACGGCGGATCAATCATGATGTACAAATAGCAAATAAATGGTTCGAAGACAATGGGATGAAAGCAAACCCTGCTAAACATCAAGGGATGGTTCTTGGCAAAACCGATTACCCTTTCTCCTTTTTAACCACAAGATGCCTGATCTTTTTGGAATATCAATAGACAATGAACTTAATTTCAAGGATCACATATCCTCTGTATGCAAAAAAATAAATAATCAGTTCAGTGTCTTCAAAAGATTTGGCAAACTTATCTCATCTGAAATTATGCTTCGCCTTTATAAAGCGTTTATCTTACCCCATTTTCACTACTGTTCAATGATATGGCACTTTTGTAATTCAGAAGACTCTGTCAAACTGGACACCTTAAATAGACGTATTTTAAGATTTGTTTTAAAGGACTGGGACTCGAACTATGATGCTCTTCTAGACAAGGCTGGTGTGTGTGGTTTAGCCAACAGGAGGATACAAAATATGATGATTTGTATATTCAAATGTCTCCATTTTGGTAAATATCCGTGCTATTTAAAACAACTGATCAAGTTAAGATCTACTGCTTACTCCCTACGGGGTACTAATATTTTATCGCTTCCTAAGCCGTCTACAACCACATATGGTCTAAATTCCTTTAGCTATTCTTCGTTTTCACTGTCACGCAATAAACACGGCACAAAAAAATACATCTGAAACCGTCCAGTGGAAGAAGCCAAGAAAATGAAATGTTATAAAAGACTAATATATAAACAATTTGTCCAAATCTCAGGTCTTTGTGGCCCACAGTTTCTGAGTTAGTTGCCGAAATATTTCACGCACCTTTGTAGAGCTTTGTATGGAGACGCCATACTGGTGGACAGAAACTGCCCACCAATATGGCCGCCGGAAATCAACAAAAACATCTGGAGTTCACTTTTTCTATAAAAGGTCTTCCTTTTCACTCGCGAACTAGCATACTTGCGCATAAACATATCTTCGAATACTTGAAATGGTTATACTGCTGAAAATCAAGCGGAGAGACTTTTTTTCAAGGAGATAGCATTCCTCTTTTGGTGTCACGCACTGTGAAAGCTCGGAAGTTCAAACTGCTGTATTTTCGAACTGAAACATGCTTTGGTGCTGGAAACTTGTACAAAGATGTATTTCCTATTAATCTTCAACCTAGTGTAAATAAGAATTCGTAAAACCTCGCTTTTTTGACTTTGCAATCTGATGACGTCACCGTGAAAACCATCAATTCATCTGTTAAGTACTGGAATTCTCTACCTGATCACTTTAGAAAGACTGTAGATTATAGTGAATTTAAGCGCAAATTGTTAGTGCACGGTTTTAGTTAATACTGCATTAATTAATATTATATTATATATGTTGTAACTTTTAAAATTAGTTAGGATCGGAGATACTAGCTATGTAAGCTACACTAAAATCCGAGGATAAATAAAGTTTATGTATGCATGTATGTATATACACAGTTATACGCACCTTATAAATTCTTCTGCGCTTAACGAGTGTCGTTAAAATTTTGGTCCATAACTTTCACTGAAACAGCTGCTCCACAGAATGTCACTGATAACACGTAACGCAAAAGAGTGTCGAAGTATGACTGCACAATAAATGTCACAAAATCTACCTAAGCAGTCCCTTGGGGATGTTCTGTCTTTACGTCATCCTAACCATTTCGTATTTGCGGGCGCAAACAATAGAAACGTCATCATTTACCTACCGACTCCTCGCGGCCCCTGTTCAAGCAAATCGAGTTTTTTTCTATATTGACTGTATGACTGTATATTTCAACTGTAAGTACTTTCCTTAATATACGCGCGAGTTACTAGAGTGCCTCCTCGGGATTTCGCCTTCTGGGCGAAATCCCTGCGGGGGCAACAAATTGCACTCCACTCAGTGCAATTACCATTATTAGTCAGCTGCCTTATATCAATGTTCTTATAGTAACCCAGTAACAAGATCTAAACTACTTTATCCACTTCCAATAGGTGGAGCCCCCTTTATTGGTGCATTACCTGATGTGCCCAATGTATCAGTACAATGTTCAAAGGACGGAGGTATGCAACACCTATATTTATATTTAAAGGGGACAGATAGCAAATTGTTGTTACCCGAAATATCTATTTGTCGTTACTGTTTATCAGGAGGATGCCTAAAATGTGTGCAATTTCACAATTGGTTTTGGCTCTATTAAATCCTATACCGATTGTAGAACCTTTTATGAGGAGCCACTCACAATGTGAGCACAGTAAGGGGGTGTTTACATGACACCGGGGCGACTTTCGGACCGGAGCGAGTTCATTCCGGTTCCCTCTCATGGCTCTACATTTGTTGACGTGATACCACCACAAAATGTCATGCCGGCGCGAGTCACCCTGGTTATTGTACGGGGGCGAGAATTTTACTCCGGTACGATATCTCGCAACGGTATCATGTAAACGCGAAACGACCACTCGTTTCGGTGTGAACTCGGTCTGCCGGTAGACTGGAACGGGTAGCGCATGCTTAATGTTTGCGATTTTGAATCACACGTGCATTTTATCAACATGAAGTGTACCTTCAAATAACCACAGGTGGCCCAAGCGTAATATGAGAGTTTGTATGGAAATAAAAATAATAATAATGAAATAAAAGCGATAAAACTGTAAATATTGTTACCTGCAGTCGTTGTCTTTGTTTTTGCGAAGTTTTAGCGCGATTTGAGTACTTTTATATCATCTGACCTGACAGTGTAATAATAAGAGACGTAAAATTCTAGCATCTTCTGGAATTAAACGTCATCCCATTCCATTCCGATAATTCCTCGGGGATCATTTCAGGTCGCGTGTGAAAAAATTTGGGGATCATTTGAGGTCGGGGATCATTTCGGCTCGTGTACAGCTGCAATTCTATTTAGAACAAAAACTGTTGTGAGGTCATTGTCACGTAATATTCGAATGGCCAAAAAATAATATCATAATAAAGTTTAGTCTATGTGTAGTATATGTGTTATAATAGTTTTACAATCAAGATAAATTTGCTTAAGTCTAAGAAATTCAAAGATGGAAGGTGTACCTACAAAAATACTGGGTCGAGCCACCTTAATGCATAAAATAGCGATTATTAAATTGTCATATAACAGGCACACCCCTAAGTTTACTGCTGTTAAAATCCAGTCCTTTCTTTGGCTTAAAGTCGTGGGGGACACCTAGGGCCCATTGTTATGCATTTATTTAAAGCGTATCCACGAAGTACTACGATTGATATCGACAGGTTTAAGAGATATTCATAACAGGATAAAGATGAGCGCATCTAAACGTGTGGCACGCAGACTGCCAACAAAATGTTTATTCAAAAGTAACAAACGGTCTCTGAATCAAACCTAGTTTGAGTGATTTTTAATAATATGGAAATAAAAATAAGGAAACCTTTAGAAATTTCAACCAAATTGAATACCAAAACTCTTTGTCCTTTTTTTTCTTTCGCCTCAGTAATCCTTAAAAACATTGAAGCTTATAACCAAGCAGCTTATAAAGCGTGGAATGTAATTAACCATAATTACCATAATTACATATCTTGCTTGCGACGTCGTGCTTTATTCGGGACACCTTCAGGAGTCTCAAAATTTGACTTTTCCGACAATTTTGGGTCCAAGATTTCAGCGCAGATACAAAATTTCACGAGCTGTCACTGCAGAGGGGTAAACTTGGTAGACGGTAGTGTGTTATGTATTCATTCATTCATTCATTCATTCATTCATTCATTCATAGTTTATTTGGTATAGCAGGTTAAGTTAAAAGGCAGCTAAAGCTGATGTGGACCTGCTGATAAACTATCTATTGATGATATACAAATAAAATATTTTTAAAAAAATGAACAGAAAATAGGTATATAAAAAGAATAAGTACACAGTACTAAGATAAAAGACTAAAAGTTAAGAGCAATTAAAATACTATAGGCCACTTGCACTAAGAGGTCACGTGACCAATGCTTCCTTTAAACAATGAGTTGGAATCTTGCTGATGCCAAAAATTGCTAGAGCACACAAAAATTATCTTAGACCCGAAATTTGAGAGGAAACGCATTTAAGGGAGATATTTTATGGCACTTTGATTTTTCAGCAAAGTAGTCTGATTTGTATTGGCCGCCACGTTGGAGGGCATACTCTTGCCCTCCAACATGGCGGCCAAAACTACTTTTTGCTTATATCTTGTTAAACATTTGATTGTTACCCTTAAATGTGCTGCAAGCGTTACCACATCATGTTTTCAACATTTTTCTTGAAGTTTAAGTGCAAAATTTGTGTTCAGAAAGAGGTAATTCATGATTTTAAAAATCACAGTTTGGTCACGTGACCAGATATGAAATTACTTATTTTAAGAAAATGGTGCGGTTTTGAAAAACCAAATCACCATTATTTTGTTTAAGGTATGACCCTCTAATCGTTTTCCGAAGGCAAAATCATATAACTTTCATTTTCATAAAAACGATGTCACATGACCTCTTAGTGCAAATGGCCTAATTGTCGAACAAGGGTCTGTTTTTCTTAAGAAGCTTTTTAAAAATGTTTAGACTTGGTGCTCTTTTTAAATTGTCTGGAATGGAGTTCCAAAACAAAGGTCCCCCCATATCTTAATAAATTCCTGCCCACCTCTAGGTTAAAGCGGGGAACCTCAAACTTAATGCTGTTGCGTAGATCATAACAGCAATTGCTACTGCTAAAAAGCCTAATTATGTTATCTGGTAGCTCAGACTTGTAAACTTGATACATAAAAGTCAGTAACTTTCTCTTGTACATGGAATTAATCGATTCCCATCCAGCAATTGTTATAGCTTCTTGGTTGCTAACATCAGATAGCCTATGCTCCACTTCATGCAATAATGTAGGTGAGCAGGTACCCCAAACTAAATTGCAATAAGTGACAGTGGGAATAATACTTGTAAAATAAATAGACTGTAACGTATCCTTTGTTAAATACTTGAGCCTTTTTAGCTGATTTACTTTCTGGCCAAAGGACCTACAAATTAATTCAATATGCCTAAGCCAAGACAACTGATTGCCAATAATAATTCCTAAACACTTAGTTTCAGCCACAAAATCTAAGACCTTGTTTCCTAACATAACAGGCTTTAGTGGTCCACAGAAGGGTTTATGAGTCAAAATCATGGCTTCTGACTTCCCTGTATGTATGGTCAGTTTGTTGTTTCTGCACCACAGGTTGATACTTGCTAAGAATTCTAAAAGAGCGCTTTTATAAAAAGATATAAGGCGGTTATTTACAGAGATTATATACTGCTGGCAAACTTTAAATTGCAAAATCTGCTCAATGCAATACACACTAGAGGTTTTGACCGATCATTTACAGTGAAACCTGTATTAAGCGGACACCCTCGGGGAATGCTGTAGTGTCCGCTTAATACAGGGTGTCCGCCTAATACAGGTTTCGATAGATAACGTCATTTGAGGTGTCAAATGCCACTCAGTTGAACAGTGGAAACGTTTAGCTGTACTCCCAGAGACTATGACGATATACATTTGCATTAATTTCTTTATTTAAGTGGACCAGTTGATCAAAGTACCATAAACATAGATTACAACTCAAATTTCAAGAAGGGTGAGTGAAACAAGCTCTATACAAACAAAACGAAATAGAAAACAATACTGTACTGTCAAACTAATCAAATAAGTTCGTCAAGTCACGTAATTGAAAAATTTGTGGATGGCAATCTTTCGCATTTCCGGTGTGTGGCATGTTGGGTGGTGGAATTTAATTACAAGTGTCCCTTTAATACAGGTTGGCAACAATAGAAATGACCATTTCAGGTACTTTTTAGGTGTCCGCGTCCGCTTAATAGACGTGTCCGCTTAATAAAGGTTTCATTTAAAGTAAATAAGGGAAATACATTTGGGGACTTCGGCTACTGTCCGCTTAATAGAGGGTGTCCGCTTAATACAGGTTTCACTGTATTAGTAAAATCACAGAGTGTTGTCTACTATTGGTTCCGCAAACTTGGACACAAAATCACGATTTCCCAATTTGGTACAAGTGTGGCTTAAAGCATCGCTGCAAAGCGCGATCTACCAAATAAAAAACGACCTTCCTAAACTTCCATCATTTCAAAATGTCTCTGTCTAATGTTATCTAAATCGCCTCTAAAACAGCCGAGATATAAGCGTTTTAAAAGATGTAGCACAAACAAAATTTTGTCTTATGAATTTATTCATAGATAGGTGTCCCCCGCGGCCTTAAAATCTGAACTTTACACTTGTCTGTGAACGTGCCATGCAGTTGTGAACTGCATTAAGAATTTAGTTCAGTGTACAGGCACAGTTCTGACAGCCATTTAATGCATTTTGTTTGGTCAAGGAAGTTATTCAGATAGTGACAGGCAGAGAGAGAACGAATATTTATCACTACTGCACTTTTTAGTTGATGTGAATATTTATCATTACTGCACTTTTCATCTGATGTGTTTTTTGTAATTCAAACCTTTGTCTTTAGAATGACCTGATCAGACATCTTTTGCTTCTAACAGGGCCTATTGATGGAGAGTCATCTGAAGAAGGTAGTGCAGACCTCTCTTTGTAAACATCAATATTAATGAAGGACAGTTGATGTTGGTTTGCAGAATAGATCTTAATACTAAAGGGTTTTTTTCGGCGTAAGACTAATGAATGGGTGTAACTATAAGATATAAAAGGTTGTTTGTTCTGTGAATAGCAGCAGAATGTACCTCAAGACATGCATATGCTGCGTGTGCTAACCAGTGAAGCCTGAATAGCATCTTGTTTAACTAATAGCTTCTACATAAAGAAAGGGCTGGCATTTTTTCGAAGCATGGTGATTTCATTAAGTAAAAATAAGAGTATCAAACTTTCTCTCAAGAGGGTTTAGAGCTGCCTTAAAATTTCGAAAAATTAAAGTGGCTGAGGATTGACAATTCACCATTTTCACGTGGACCATAATAGAGCATGTTTACCCCCTAAAATTTTGCGTCACCATTATTTCTCCCGGGTATTACAGTCGTCCCAAGAGAAATCGAAGACTATGGTTATGCAAAATTTGGAGGGTAAACAAGGTGCGTTATAGTGTACGTGAAAATGGTGAATTGCAATTCAGTAATAAAAAATGGGGTTAATCAACCCTTGTTTGAGTTGTTAACGCATAAAGCTGAAAGTTGAGGGTGTCTTAAACGTGTTAAAACGATGCTGTGGTAATTTTAATTGTCAAAATTGATCATTAGTGATTTATTAATATTCATAGCCTTTGGTTGATACCATTATTGTAGGGTCAAACAAAAAAAGCTTTGTAGTGTTGATCGTCTTAGAAGTGACCGAAACTGTAGTTTTGAGCCATCTTAACAAAGAACCAAGGCCCTCAAATAAAAGTGTGCACGAGAAACTCCAGAAAATTTAGAAACTCGCCGCAGCCTAGTATTTCCCTTTCGTAAACGGTCGTTTCTATTTTTAACGGTCGATGCCACCATTGGTAACCAACCTTTAGTCATGATGGATGTAATATATTCCCTGGATTAAGTTACAACAAGGCAAATGATACGTTTTTGAAAAGTCTCAGAAAAAACGACATTGAAGCCCAGGTTGAATTTACGTTAAAATTTATGGAAAGGGCTAGGGTCACCTGCTATCGATGTATCAGTTAAGAAAGATAGTTTGCCAGTTTATGTACTTCAATTTTTCGGAGTTTTGGTGGGTAGGTGAGGTAGTGTAGTGGTGGTAAGGGAGAGAGATTTGGATACGAAAGGTCCGGGTTTGACCCTGGGTTGCGATCTCCTTTCTTTTTAATAGAAACACTCTCAATAACAGGTCAAAAATTTTCTAAGTGTCTTAAAAACCGTTTACGAAAGGGAAATTTGCCTGGCCGCATTGCTTATTGATGTAAATGCAATAAGCCCTGAGTCATGCGTGGTTGTCTTCGTAGAGGTTCAGTGCGTAACATCAATCTCCTGTAAAGACCGAATACTTATAAAAGAAAATTGGGGCCTTCGTAGGTAGACAAAATGTCTCTCCGTCGAAAGTTAGCAATAAGTTTTAACGCTATTTGTTTTATAATTATTAACGGAGTGGCCTTGTTGGAAACGATACCATAATACCTGTTATGAAAAATCCCATAGTGTTGTATGTGTTTAAAGGGTCACTAGCCGCATTTTTTTCTTTACATAGTTAAAGACGGTACATTTGATCTTGACTTGCTTCCATACCTTGCTTATGATGTACCGGAAGACGGTAAGTGGATTTCTCTTGGTCGAGAGCTCGGCTTGGGTGACAAGCAAATTTACCCAATACAATCTGATAACAGAGGAGAATTATATGAGCAGTGTTACAGGATGCTGAGCGAGTGGCGTAATGCAGGTGGCACTTTCAAGGATCTAGCAGAAGCCTTACAGAGACTGGAATGGAAAAGTATCCGTCAAACTTATTGTCTGAAAGGGTATTCTCCATCCACAAAGAACGATTTGCAACCAGGTGAGTTATCCATATATTTTTTTGTGAATTCTCATCGTCGAGAACATAACTAAACCTGTTATTCCCAGTCCTCGTTCCTCTCTGGCTTGTTTTACAGTTGTCGATTCTAATTGGTGGTAACATCGTCAAAACCGTATATAAAATGTATAGTTGGAGTTCGCGATGCTAACAAGTTAAGGGTAACGAGAATTTCGTTCCTGTTTAATCCGTTTTGTCATGCGTACTTTAGATAATGCTTCTTGACTTATCAGTAGCTCCTCAATGTTAGTCATGGATAATAACTCTATTCGAAAGGACGGTACCTTGTGAACGGGTAAGTTCCTAAAGGAACTGTTAGTAGTGCTGACAGTGAAAAAGTGAAACGTGTGAAAATTCCAAAGTATTACAGTCAAGCCAGGTCAAGCGTAGCCCCCAAGATAGCATTAATGAATTTATTATTCGAAAGTTGAATCCGTTGGTAGTTGTAAATGGCTGCGGCCGCACTTGGCAAGTTAACCGGGTTAGTTTTTAAAAAAAAAACCGATAAAAATTCTTCAGAACATAACCTTGTTAAAAGAGTTTAACCAGGTTAATTTTTATCAGCGGCCGGACTCAATTTAGACTTTCACAGAGTCATTCAATGTCGCGCGATTTTTTTTCGCTCGCTTGAGTCGCTCATGACGCTCGCCTAAAAGTGACTGAAAAAATTTGACCCCATATAACTGATGAAAAGAGGTCGAATTCTTAAAGGTCTTATCTCAGTTGTGTTAAGAAAGAAAAACTGAACTTATTGGAGCGAAAGAAGTACAGTAATTTCGAAACTGTTGTGCTCCCGTGCATGGTAAACCCAAAATTTGGACTATTCTTACTCGTAGGCGGAGTGATAAGGTTAACCCGCGTTAAACCACAGGTAACCCAGGCTCTGTGATAGTGCCACAGGGCGGTTCCAGTAAAATTACAGTGTTTGTATGGGGTAAAAATACCATCCTAAAATTTCCAGGAAATACCAAATAAAGATCAATGAAACTTACTCTGCAGTTAATTGTTGTTGTCCTTATTACTCCAACGAAGTTTCGTGATAATTTGCAGTAATTTGTTCAAATTCACTCTATATACAATAACAATATACAAGGTAGGAAACACGAGATGCCATTTTCGCCGACATGGTCTCATTCAACACAACTTTTTCCACGAAATTCCATAACTCTTACTGCCTCGCGTGTGAATTCAAGGCTCATTACGCATGCAAGAATGCAGAGATGAATCTGACTGTACACTGCGGCCGCACTTGAGGAGTTATTTCCAATGCACTAATTAAAGTTAACTCGTTTAAAAATACTGCGAGTGCAGCCGGGTTTCCTACAATCTTAACCGAGTTCTAACCGGGTTATACAAATCAAACAAGAATAATAGATTTTCTTAACCAGGTTAGGATTTCCAACGGAAAATAAACATGCCAGGATCGTAGAACTAGGATAGCAGCAGATATAGAAACCAATGAAGCTTTCCCAGATAGAGAAATGAATCCCACAGACTTTGACAAACTCGAAGGATATAATCCAAACAGACCCAGAATATGCTCGCCGAAGCAGCCGGGCCAGATCAACGCGCGGCCAGGAAAATGAAGCCTGGGCACTGTACAATAAAAACCATCCCGGGAGTCCTGAGGTGACCTTTCTGAGGACCGATACATTATTTGTCTAAAGCCACCCTACCCTGCTGAAAAAATACTTGATAGAAGGCAATTGTTCTTCCTAGCCGTACCACCCTCGCTTGTTATAAAGATATCATGTCCCTCTCGAACTATATTCAGCGCCTGGCGCTGGTCCTCAGAAACTCTATCAAACATCAGTAGGGCAAGGTTATAAGGGCAAAGGAAATAACGAAGGAGGATTTACAAAACTTAAAACGAGCAAAAGGTATAAATGAATTTTGGCTCTTACCGCGGCATTTGTACAAGGTCGTACAACAGGACCAAATTCAAAGAGAGGTGTCACGATGGTTCACATATTTAACTGATAGAACGTCCGGTTGTATTGACTAGAAGTCGGCGTGTTACGGCCGCATTGTTTACTGGTGCACATGCCTTTCACATTCGTCTCAGTCATCGCAATTCATATTCTGTTGGAATTTTCTATAATAAATTTTTGACATTATCTTGTAAGCTTCACCGTTTATTTACGATCGTTTCGCTCGAGAGTTCACAGCAACAACATCTCAGTCATCATCTACCTCTTGTTCAACCTCAGTTTTAGCCCGCCTTGGGTAAGCATTTCGCGTTATTATTTCATAGTTTCATTACTGTTATTTGCGTTCCTTAGTAAAAGAAATGGGGCGCCTTGTATCTCGGCAGACTATCCTGGTTTTATAATTTTTTTTTTTTTTAGCCATTTAAATTCAGGCGCGTGTGCGGGGTTTGCTCTGGCAAATTGTGATTGGCTAGGAAGAACAATTGCCTTCTGTCAAGTATTTTTTCAGCAGGGTAGGGTGGCTTTGGGCAAATGATGTATCGGTCCCCAGAAAGGTCTCCTCAGGACTCCCGGGATGGAATTTTTTGTACAGTGCCCAGGCTTCATTTTCTTGGCCGCGCGTTGATCTGGCCCGGCTGCTTCGGCGAGCATATTCTGGGTCTGTTTGGATTATATCCTTCGAGTTTGTCAAAGTCTGTGGGATTCATTTCTCTATCTGGGAAAGCTTCACTGGTTTCTATATCTGCTGCTATCCTAGTTCTACGATCCTGGCATGTTTATTTTCCGTTGGAGTTCGAATTTCGTCGAAAAAGGTGGGTTGAATGAGAGCATGTAAGCGAAAATGGCATCTCGTGTTTCCTACCTTGTATATTATTATTGTATATAGAGTGAATTTGAACAAATTACTGCAAATTATCACGAAACTGCGTTGGAGCAATAAGGACAACAACAATTAACTGCAGAGTAAGTTTCATTGATCTTTATTTGGTATTTCCTAGAAATTTTAGGATGGTATTTTTACCCCATACAAACACTTTAATTTTACTGGAACCACCCTGTGGCACTATCACAGAGCCTGGGTTACCTGTGCGTTAAACTACCTCGCGCGGTGGTTTAAAAAATCCTAACCTGGTTAAGAAAATCTATTATTCTTGTTTGATTTGTATAACCCGGTTAGAACTCGGTTAAGATTGTAGGAAACCCGGCTGCACTCGCAGTATTTTTAAACGAGTTAACTTTAATTAGTGCATTGGAAATAACTCCTCAAGTGCGGCCGCAGTGTACAGTCAGATTCATCTCTGCATTCTTGCATGCGTAATGAGCCTTGAATTCACACGCGAGGCAGTAAGAGTTATGGAATTTCTACCAGCTCAGTTTCCCTGAATTGATGTAGATGTCTTCGAAGTAATTTTATCCATTCAATGATTTTCATCCTAACCAAATACAGAGAAGTTCTCGTAAAATATTCACTGCTCATTACGCATGCAGGAATGCCGATGTGAATTTGACACCAGTCACGGGAACGACTAAGGGGCCGACCATTTAACTATTGAGGGGGGGGGGGGGGGGGGGGGTGGGTGATTTCTGGTCATCAAGAATTTTTTTTTTCTAGCAATCTCGTGGGCAGGATATTTTTTATTCCTTTTTTTCCCACAAGCTTTCTATTACATTTGTGCTGCATGCAATTTTTTTCTTCCGACAAGTGCTTGCAGGAATTTTTTTTTCAAAATCCCCCCCCCCCCCCCACCCCCACAAGAGTTAAATGGTCGGCCCCTAACAGATTCATTTTTCAAACAACACGCTATGGAGCGTACACTTCGTCGTCGTGGTTGTGCACAGGCCGCCCAAGACTCACGTTACGAGGAAAGAATGTAAAGCAATTTACTTACCATAGGTGACGCGTGACCTTTCTGGTGGACGCGCCGGTGTCGCATTACAGGCGACCGTTGAAAACAAGAGACTTTGTATAAGAAATAAAATCGGTCAGTGTAAAACGCAGACTGCGGACTACAGACTGCGGACCAGGGGTAAAATGCAGCCTGAATGTATAATGCAGACTACAGACTGAGAGTAAAACGCAGGCTGGGGTAAAATGCAGATCGAGCATAAGCTGTAGTCGCAGAAGGGTTTAAGGGCAAATAAAATCCCGCAAAATACATGTAAACAAACACTTACTTGACGACATATATCTGCTTTCACAAATTAATCCATTCATTCTTCTCCGGAACTTCGTCGACGACCCAAAAACATAATCGCACGCTTGAACCTTTTTTTCCCGTCCAAGCATGGATAATTAATAGATAGACTTTACTTTCTGTTATCCATTGTCCGAGAGACCTCACGCTCCAGTTTTCGATACACGTGACTGTGAATTGGTACAACACTATGTTTACGCTTAAATAAAAGCTGCTGACCCAAAATACTGTACAGAAAGAAGTATGGAGATAAAAATGGGAGTAAATCATTCCAACGACAAAGAAAGATGTTCTGCAGGAAATTTGGATGACCTTCTATAAAAGTATTGCAAATGAAAGTAGGCGGACGTAAGCTGTTCGGATGTTCATTGAAACTTCTGGCGAATGTAGCGAATGTGCAATGTACTTCGACAAGGAAGCGAGGTGTGTAACTGATGCCAGCTAGCTAATTCACCTAGCCTGCAAAGCAGGCGTATTTTGCTGTTCGATCGATTTGGACTTTCGACTGACCAAGCGCTGGGGCGAGTCAAAAAATGATTCAATACAATAAAACGCCTGCTCTGAGGCTATAATTCACCTATTTGGAGAAGAAGGAGCACAAGTGTTTAAAAAGTCTGCAGTCGATCTTAATTCTGCATTTTACCCCAGCCTGCGTTTTACTCTCAGTCTGTAGTCTGCATTTTACCCCTGGTCCGCTGTCTGCAGTCTGCAGTCCGCAGTCTGCGTTTTACGCTGACCGGAAATAAAATACTGAGATCTTCGAACGCTAAATAACGTTAAATCTAATTTTTCCTTTAATGAAATGAATAAAAAAGACTTACCTGCGATGTATTCCACTGTGTTTCGTTGTCTGCTTGTCGTTTTACTAGTTTTTTTTTTTTCTGGCTTTATTGCATAACCACTGTTACTCCTTGCAAGTCGCTGCAAAGAATTATACGGCGTAAAGGTGTTTCTCCGTTAAAAGCAGTGTCCTTGGACATAGAATAACGCATTTTTGCCTTGATTTTGTGAGAAGCGGGAGTGACTAATGTTGTTACGTTGAAATTATAAGTGTTTGTGTGATCAATGCGATAAATTGTATAGATAAACACTCCTTGCGTAAGGCTGACTGTGAAATAATAGTCTCGAAAGATATAGTACAAATTTAGGTATAGACGAGCGGGGAATGACTCATGTAAGAGGCAGTCTCCCTAAAAGGGTTCCACTCGATTTCGGACTCGACAAAACTTTTGCCTTATATTTTTGCCATCAACACTACTATCCATCCTAATAACGAAATTGCTGTTAGAATGAGGAAATTGTTTATTTTACTGCCATTCCCAGTATTTTATTACTGGACGACCGTTAGCGGCTTAAGTATGCAAATTTTAGTGTACAAAAAAAGAGGAGAATTGCTCTCGGCGATCGCGAGTAGGAAGAATTTTATTAACCTGCTTTCAGCTACTATTGTTACAGTTTTTGCTCATCATTTGGTCCATGTCTACAAGTTTCGCATTATTCAAAAAACCGCTCGATAAATTTTTTTATAAACTTTGCTATCCCAAGATCAATCGTCAATAATTATTCCCTGGAAGTTTCAAGAACATTGAAAACAGGGAGCGCTTTTAAATATCGCCTCAAATATAACCGATTTTTCCCTTAGATTTTGAGTTTACAAGTGAGCTTCCTCATTATTCACTGGCATTGTTTTCAAGTTTTCAATTTTCATCTTTATATAATACAGTCGTGGTAACCTTTTTCCCATATCTTTTCTCATGCCGACATAGTTAATGCTCAAACTTGAGAGGTATCCCCCTAAAAATTCCAGTCGAGCCACCTTAAGCATTTCCGGTTGTAGTTACATCTGCTGATAATTTACAACGAGTGTAACTTAGTCTCGGCTCGGCGGCGATCACAGCGCTGTGCTGGTTGTGACAACGAATGAACTCGAAGGTACCAGTATGCATCGATATGTAACTTTAAAAATTAAAGTGTCTTATTCACGTGTTCTTCATGTATTGATTCCCTCTTCTCGCCAAAAACACAGGCAAAATGTTTTGTGATCCAGTGCTATAGTGAGTTCTACGAATCATTTTAAGGGAGGATATAGAAACTCTGAGTGTAAGTGTGTATTAAAATACACACTCACTCTTTTTGTATCGGAAATCTTTAATACGCGTTTTGCAACGCTCACTCGTACGATTTCTGCCACGTCTACTCATACATAAATACCACGTACTTTCCAAGAAATATTTCGTAGACATTATTTATACCAACGTAAAGGAGAATTTTTTATTTTTATTGTCAATACCTTCACTGATTGTTGTCTTGTCACAACCCGCAGCCGAGCGTAAAACACTCTTTGAAAAAATATCAGCACACTTAGCTATAACTAAAAATCTCAAGTGAGTCAATCCCCCTACATTAATACTTAAATTTGTGCTATAAATCGAGACCTTTTCCTTACCTTTTCCTTACCTTTACCTTACGCAAGAAGGAGTGTTTATCGACAACCTCGTTCCCAGGTTTTCTCTCCTACCCTCTGTAGGGACGGGTAGGAGAGAACCCTGGGAACGAGGTTGTCTTTATCGATAGAATGTGTAGGCCTAGAAAATATCCATCCCCCCCCCCCCACCCCCTCCGCAGAGGGGAACGGATATTCAGAGGGGAGGGGAGGGGAGGTCCAAACGGAGGCAATTTCCGAGAGGGTGGGGGGGGTGGCCTCTTGAGTCTTTCTTCCGGGGGCTCCGAGTTAGATTGATGAGCCAGCTATCACTTATTTTACTGTTAATCGGTGTTTCAAAGCAAAAATTATTGTTTTCAGTCGATGATCTTTTATTGGCGGTCGGCTGAGTGCTTTTTTTTCACGGCTTGCACGATAGTTTATGTAACACGATTGTCGTCGGCTCATGAATAAACTTCCGGTTATCTATCTGTTGCTTGGTTACACAATGTACTGTGGTATTCAATGTAATGTGGTCATGTTCTGATAAGCCTTCTTCTAACATGTTTTCAACTGAAAGGAAGTAATTGGAGTTCACCGGTTTACTATGCGATGGCATCACTTGTGTCGTTTATGGCCGTACTGCCTCCATGGATCAAAGTGACTTACTGTTAATAATTAACTACGAAAGACCTCTACAAGGCAAAATTGAGATTATTTGACACTGTATGAACATAAACAAAAATATTTTTTCTCTTTTTATTCGCAGAAACAATTGTCTTTCGCATAAAAGTATAGTGCAACGGCATTTTTGACGGGAATATTATTTCCAGGAGGTACCCAACCAAGTTGGAAAATTACGGAAATTCCAGAGGGTGGGGGGTCTAAAACAAAAGTGCCCTCTGTGGGGTAGGGGGTATGGATATTTTTTGGAACTACACAATTTATCGCATTAATCACACAGAGACTTTCAATCTCAACGCACAAACATTAGTCACTTCAGCTTCTCACAAAATTACGACAAAAATGCGTTATTCTTTCTTCAAAGACGCTGCTTTTGACGGAGAAACTACTTTACGCCATACATTCCTTTGTAGCGACTCGCAATATTTGCCCCCTGGCGATCCCAGAATCCTGTGCGTATAACATAGGTCTCCGATTACTGGAAAATCATTCATTGCACCTTAACAGTCATGTAAAAAAACATTAGTGATTGTTCATTTCTCATGGGTCTGGGGAGAAAAGAGAAGAGATAAACCACTCCGCTATCGAATGATCATCTCATTGTGGTGGCGTTCATTGGCAGAGTACAGTAAACATCCGCTAATAAAAACCTACCTTTTTTAAAAAGTCTGGCAAAATAGGTTTTTGTATTTTGGGGTACTTACTGGCAATTTAGGCTAAGTAGACTCTTAATTAGGTCCTTAATTTTTATGAAGGAGATAATAGATTTTTGATTACCAGGAAAATAAAGATACCTTTTATTTATTCACAATTGTTTTATTATAACCCTAACAAAACTGATTACCAAATTAATATGTAGTTTAGTACGGTATGTTCTTGTTATACTTAAATTTACAACTCAAAGTTACTCTCCTTTGTTAACTTGTTTATCATAATTTAACTGTAACCCTCAAATAAGAACCTGCTTGATCTTGCTTGGCTAAGCAGGTTCTTGAATTTTTGGGTATTAAAGTGGCATCCACAGGTTCTTATTAGCCTTTTTACTGCAACTGTGTTTATTTGCGCTCTGTATATTTATATCATGATGTTTGTTTTTAAAGAACGCCGATGGAAACTTAAGAAAGGAACTGTTCAGGACCAGGACATCAGGAAAATTTCTTATTCAGCTGCCGTCAAAGAAAAGCGGAAAAGAATTTGCAGAGCCCTTCTTGGTGTCGAAAATGCAGATAGTCATTTGGCAGACATTGCGCAGAACCAGGATATTGAAGAACAGACCTACCAGATATTTAGAAAATGGAAGCAGTCCAAGCGTCGTACTTTTGTAACTTACCAGGCGCTTGCTCAAGCTTTGCTTGACCGAACTGTTAACCTGGATCAAGTTGTCACAGATTTCTGCACAGCGATCCAAGGAGGGGAAGAAAACTGACGCCTTCTCTCCGGTAATTGTTCCTCTCTATTTCGTTGTTCATTTCTTGTTTGACATTGCTGTTTGTTTGTCATGGCCGTAAAATTTGATTTAAGTCCCTTATTAAGCGCGTTTTCCAATTTACAGTACAGGCAACTAGACTGCGAGCAGTCTCTCTTTTTCTTCAGATTTAGTGGGAGCAATGCACGCGCACAGGAGCGGCGAAGCCGCGAGACGCGCGAAATACCTCAATGTTACCTCAATGGATTAGGTTGTTGGACGCGCGAAACGAGGGCGGCAGCCCTCGTGCCTCTCCCGTCTCGTGCCATCAGTCACGCGCGTGGCCATTTGCGTTTCTCGCGTTTTGCTCGACGGACTACAGAAAAAAGAGAGACTGCTCGTAGTCTAACAGGCAACTCTCTCATATCGTACACCTCTCTAAGACAGACACCTGGGGCGCTTTCCATTTAGGCAAAATTTCCTTTTCGACTGGTTTAAATGCAAATGATACGCGCAGTTCGACTGGAAATTTTCCGGAACAAACGGACACCTTTTGAAGAATTCCCCTTTTTCCGTTCCAAGCGGATGGAACAGAAATTCCTGTTCCATTTGCGCAATTCTGTGTCGGCCGGCGTTTGGCGACTGGAATTTCCAATTTTTGCCGGTGAGAGTTGTTCAAGGACAGTCGCGGTTTTTTTTCTTTTCATTTCTTATCTTATCGTTCAAAATGGCATCTACACGTCCGATGCTAGAACGCTGGGAGGATTTTCACGTAAAATGTCTTGTCTCTTGCTGGTAAAGACAAAGAATGAATTTCATAGTGGCAGATCATCAAGAAATTTTCCAAACAATCGCCAGGCAGTTTAACACAATCTCCAAGGACGTGATGGTGACGGGCCAACAGTGCAAAGAAGGTTGAAGATCATAACAACAAAACGGGGTCCGACAGGAAAACATGGAAGGTATTTCGATAAAATGGACTTCTGTATCGGTGGAAACCCCGATATGCGACCAAAGATCATTCTGGAAAGCAGCAGCACTGCAGACCCCGCACACAGTGACTCGGAGGAAAATACAGATGATGAAAAGCCTTTCAATTTGACCTGGAATGTTTCCGGAATTTCCAACCGGAAATTTTGACTAAATGGAAAGCGCCCTTGGTGTTAGTCCCTGCCGTTTTTCAGTTATTTTACCATAACTGTACTCTGGTTTAAGGCTGGTTTTCACTAGATCATAAGCTCGACGCTTCTGATTACGACTCCGACTCCGTCGCAAGTGAAAACCAGCCTTTAGATGAACATGTCTCTAAGACGGACAGCAAACACTTTTGAAACCGTCAATGGACACTTGAGAAGTACTTTTTGTAGTGGAAAACACCTCAGAACGGAAATTTAGGTGCTCTTCATGACAGTAACTTGCAATTAGGGAAAGCATAGAATTATATAACCAAATACAGTACGCGTCTCCTACAGCTCGTATCTCTTGAATCCATTATCGTCCTTTCTAAACATCACTTAAGTTAGAGAGAACCGAAAACACTGTCCTGTAATCTGTAAAACAGTTATCTTCCCGGACAGTCGGGGCCGGTCCCTAAGGTGTCCGTGTCAGAGAGAGTTGACTGTACACTCTAAAGAATTACGCACTTGTGGTTGGAAATATTCCGAACTGACTGGACGACTTCCTTGTCCTGGCTAGGTTTTAGAAAGAGGGGACAGAGCTGTCCGTAATCATTTGCAAAGTAGAGGTCGTAGCTGTGTAGGTTCTAAGATTCATGATTTTTTGATTGAGTTTCTAGCTCTACAAGAACTAATGTTAGGTTTATCTTTAGCCTATGTGCCAAATCCTGTAATGTGAAACGTGATGATGAAATTCACATTTGAATTTGGCGGTTGTGCACGAGAACGATATTTAAGAGGCTAAGGACAACTTATCAGTTTGCTCCTAGTATATGTAGCAGGACTACACGCTGTCCAATTTGGAAATAATTTGATGAAAAAAATTCCGGGGACAGCCAAAATTAGCCCAATTTGGCTGTCAGAGGAATTTTTGGAATTCAATTATGTCCAAATTGGACAAGCATTTAGTCCTCTGACTTATTAATTATATAGCTGGTTAGTTAATGCAGATTGTTTAGCGTGTCACAGACGCGAAATATTGTACACTTGAACCTGTCCGTTTGTAGTTGAAACAAAAACACACCGCAAGATCTAAAAAAGATTTATTTTTATAGTGTCATTCAAATTATTCTTTACAAGTAAACAAACGTAGAACTAGTATTGCTCTTTCATGCTTTGGCATTTTGTTGCCAATTAAAGTTTTGAAAGCTCCTTCAATGATCCGATTTGGATACGGTGCTACAGGTGAAAACCGCAATTTCGACTACAAAGAAGACAAAGCGAATACTTAATTTAAATGCAAAAAACTATTGAAAATAAACATTTCATTCATTACCTCAAACGATTTCCGCAGACTTCGTTCGTTTGTTTTTGTAATGCCAACATCTAGACACAAGTATCAGTGTTTTCCTATTCTTGTCCAAAAGTTTCAGTGCTTGTACATTTTCAAGAATCTTTGCGTTGATTGTTTTCAATACAAAACGTTTCGTCAGTTTGGTCCTACATTTTCCTTTTAAATGACCCAGACAAGAAGCCAAAGCAAAACAGCAGCAAAACAAAACGACATTCACCGCAAAAAGAAGTCAAGAGTGTTAGCCGACGAACCGCCGTCAGCCAACGAAACTTTTTTTGGCGCGTTGTCACAGGGACTTTGCGCTGAATGGATAGATTGCATTGCCTATTGTATTTTCTGTCATTTGATTGGCTCAGACCAGCTGTCCTATTTTTCTTAAATTGGACAGTTTGCCTATTTATAAAGGAAAGCCCTATCTGAAACTCTCCAAAAAATCCGTAATCAAATTAAAGGATTATAGCTTTGCTGGTAATGTCGGATTAACTAACAGCTATATAATTAAACCTGAAATCATCGAAATCACAGTTGTGTAATTAAATATGTACGTAGCAAGAATATTAGTTATAGCTCTTGGGTCGCGGTTAGTTTACCATCAAAGCCGATGCTGGTATCCAGGCATTCTGTGAAATAATAGTACACTTGTATTCGACACAACAGCTAGTGCTAGATAATTGCAAGTAAACCAAAGACGACGATGATGATGATGATAGCAATAATAAATTATAATTGTGTATACTCCTTAGCAGTTTAGAATCTATTTCATTAGTTAGACATGTTGTTCATGGAAGGAATATTTGAAATGTGCTGGTTAATAGAACTTTACAATGTTAATGTTTAACTTTGATAAATTAATGTTTATTATTATAATTCATTGATTTTTTTATATGTATCAAGCTCTTAAAATTCATTTTTCTCTATACCTATCTTGCAGGGGATATTGCCTCTGCGAAATCAGAATTACTGCCACTCCTGTAATGGGGTAAAAGTGCGCGGTCAATAGAATTCAAAGAACCCTGCTTGGAGAGTTAAAAGAACTCTTACAATAGAGTTATTTTACTCCAGATTGGGAGTCCAATTCGGAGTTAATTAAAGTAACCCACAAAAGGGAGTTACTACAATAACTGCCTAAAAACTACTGTGCGCGTTGAGTAAATGTTTCCATTACGAAACTAAAAGACAAGTGTATTATTTTTTTTTTATTTAATTTTTTTTTAATTTCATTGTGCTATAACAGTCAAAGGAGAACTACTTTATTAATTTTAGTAGGTTGTTACGCTGGCTTGTGACTATGAGTAGATTTTAACTCTGCTTAGCAAAATTACGTAAAGACGGTTTTTATTTAATTTTATTTTTCATTTTCGTTTATTTTGTGTATTAAGATTGCCACCTATCTATTACAAAGTAAATTTAGATTAGCTGTTTTTACAGAGACGAGGGAGCCTAAAGAAGCTATAATTACGCGCACGAGGCTTCCTCGATAGGCGACCATAACATTAGTTTTCTAATTTAAGTTATTAATATCTAGTATCAATTAAAAATTGCTTGCGATTTTTTTATACAGACTAGTAAGTGTTCTAAGCGCAATTTAGTGCAACGGAGTTTACTTTAGAATCGTATGTTAGCGTAGTCGTGTATGCACTTCTTGACTACTATCTTTACTCTTCATTAGCAACAGGCACCCTGCTAATTTCGGCTAGCGTAAGATTCGTTGCGCTATTCCTACGAACAGCTTAGTGCTTTTTGAACGACGACGGCGACGGCAGCGAAAAGGTCACTAATAAAGTGTACAGTCGAACCTCCACTAACGGCCACCTCTCTACAACGGCCACTCATTTTTTCGTTCCGGCGAACAAAAAATCCATACATCGCCTCTTGTTTAAAACCTCCCTACAATGGCCACCTCTTTACAACGGCCACTTTTTTTCTGTCCCAAGGTGGCCTTTGTAGAAATGTTCAACTGTATGTGCGTTTTTTTAAGACTACATCTTTTCTTTTCAAACTTTTCCTCGACTTGAATTCTTAGGGACCGCGCCCGCTTTTTTGACGCTCTTGTTGCCCTCTTCGTCGTGGTTGCTTTCTTGCTGCATCACTTAGTAAGCTGCAGCAGTTTTACAAGTAAGCTACAATTGTTGACATTTTAATCTCCTTTTATAAAATATTTTACAAAACTATCACTTAGTAACTAGGGTGGAGCATGATCGACCGGGTGATCGTAGTGCTGAATAGGACTATTGTTGACAGTAACTGACGTTTCGACAACCTTTGCGGTAGTCATCTTCATGGTCAAAGTAAGTTGTATCACGTCACTTGGTGGTCGTAAACTCTGGTTATAGACCTCATAGGTCAATTAAGACGAGATGTTGTTGGTCGTCTGTCAGTTGAACTGTGATGTTATTGCCTATGAAGACTCTTAATATCATTGATGGAGGTTTGGGTAGCAGATACTAATTGGTAGATAATTGCGCGAAATTTGAATTATCGTTCATTTGAGAAGCCATATTAAGCACTCCTCTCAGTGTTTCATCTGGTATCCAGACACCTAAAATTCGGTCATGGAAAACTCGGTTGTGCGTCGTTTCACCACCCTCTTCTCGGTGTCTAGAAATCGGATGAAACACTGCGTGTCGTGTTTAATATATTACTTTCCGTCTTCTTCGCATTCAAAAAATTTGCCAAAGTCGGTAGTCCTTCTGAAACGTATTATAGAACAAAACAGACTCAAACGGTAAACGTTATCTGGTGTTATTTTTTGTCTTCTTCGAAGTTTCAGTGTGATATGAGCGTTTTTAACATCATCTGATTTTATACTCTTAGAGCTCAGAAGATTAGGTAGCAATGCCATTCAATGAAATCACTGGCGGCCCAAGCTCGGTGCATAAATTACCGAGAGTTTAGATACTGTTTTGCCTATTACGAACGATTTGAAGACTTAGTATAAGAAATAAATATTCAATATAGTTCTTAAAACGTAGCAATAAAGACATACATATAGAAATAAATTTCACTTACGTAAACTTGGGTTTGATATTGCTTTTTCTGTGTAACCTGGGTTCAATTCGTGGCCATTTTATCCGGTTTTGCGGCTTGTTGTTTGTTCGGTGTTGTTTTCTACATAAAGCGAAGGAAGACAGGTTATTGTGTGCAGCCTCAACTCGCAAATCTCTCGCGCATCAAAGCACAGCGTACCGATTCGCCATAAAAGTGCCAAAACCCTAAGGCCAGATAAGTCTCTCATCTCTTCGCCTCGTCATAGGAATTGCGATGCGTTTTTTGTGGGGAAAATTTACGGTTCTTTTGGATGGAATCTGACGTGCGCTCAGGAAACTTGACGACTACGCGTTTCGTGGTCAACGCGGACATTTAACATGCGTTCATCTCATTGCCTAATTTAAAACACCGCTCACGCGCAATTAGTGGACTATCTGAGGGTAGGAAGAGTTATGTTTTGTCGCGCAATGTTGATATCCCAACCCCCCTGAGTGAGGTCGATCAAGCTTGTCAATATTTGTCAATTTTTCAGTTACCGTAAACCAGGTGTAACTTACAAGTTTCTGAAAAATGTTTTCTAAGGGTAAACGCCCTTTAGAGAGTCATGACGCGGTTCCTGATCGCAAGAGGGAAAAGTTTTCATCTACGACAACGTAGTAAGATGTGGCTGCTGCAAAACTACAAGTTTCGAATCGATTGTTTGGTAGAAATTTCATCGATCATCTCATGAGCCACTACTTCTTTAGCATTTGGGGTCATCTGAAGTTCACCAGGGCAATTTATTATCAACAGATGTATTGGGAAGGCTGGTAAAAGAAATTTGGAAAGGGAGAGATAAAGGTAAGTACCTACGGAACCTTATGGAGTTACCGAGTGACTCCAAGGGTTTGGGGACCCGCGCCTTCTAAAGTTCCATAACAACGTCGGATTGCATGTGTTAGGTTTTGTGCGATATTTCCTGGTTAATTTAATCATAAGATGGGGTCCTATATTTTGTCAAACTAAGCAGTTAAACCGACGAGTCAGTGGCCGTTTTCCGGCACAAGAGGTGGCTGCCTGACTTTATCCGTCTTTTTATCGGCCTATTTAAGGATTTTGACCAGGTTGAAGGAACTCTAGTTTAAAACGGTCTAGTTATTCCCATAACTTAGCACTGGGCTACCGGTCGGGTGGTATACGCAGATCGACCTAGAGTCAAAAATCTCACCAGATTACAACTACAAAATCCATAATAAACCAGGATCCCTACATAAACTTGGTAGTGCAGTCCAGGAGGAGGTGTACCGCATATCGCCTCTTAACTTTAACTTAACATGATAAGAACATGGAGAGTCCTTACATGGCTCAAAACTAGTGTTTTTGTTACTTAGGGGTAACGTAAACTGCCTATAGTAAAACCACACCGTAAAACCATTTACCTCTGGCCCGAACAAAAGGCAGTCACTTCCTTGTTCTGCAGCCTTGTTTATATAAAGGACATCACCCACTGAGTGGATCAATAGACTCCGAACAGCCTCTTATTACTGGGCTGCCTGTGCGGCCCAGTCATAAAATGGGTTTTCGGTCGTCTGCGGCGAAAAACGGCCTCCCGGGGGAGGGAAGACAGGAGGGTCTGGTACCGAGAAACGATGTTCTCACAAATGGGTTCATATGATTTTCTCTTGCACGAACCCTTGCACGGATACTTTTTACTGGGCTGCCTGTGCGGCCCAGTCATAAAACAAGAATCGCCGAAAGGCGATTTTTAACTGGGCTGCAAAGGGGCTATTTTTTCTGAAGGGAGGGGGCGGCTATACACACTCAGGCTACCATAAAACCTTGTCAGCAACCATTGCATGCGACAGAATCTCATGTGAGACTGACCCCTTTTGAAAGACTTTCATAACCAAAAAAAAGAGTACCATTTTTAAGTGGGGGCTGTATAATAACTTTTAAATTCCACCATTATGAATAAAAATAAACAAGTTAGCCATTAATTCAAGGCAGGAAACAATTTGCATTATTTCCACGTACCCCTCCCCCAATCCCTCTGTGCCCCAAAATATAGCGTGACAGTATAACGCGACTAATTTGACGTAACTGGAAATTCCAAAAATTGTTGTCGTTCTACGAGCATAAAATGCGACAGACTGAGCTGATTTACACTAGACAGAAATATTGTATTGTATGAAAACCAGAAGTATACTAAAACAGACAGTTAACTGCCCATTGATCCCGCCTGATCCAGGGGCCTCACTGACTGCACGGAGACTTTACTGCGCTTTTCACAAACATGCGAACTCTAAAGTTCAAAAGCCACCTTCACAATTGTGTTAATCGCTGCCGTCAATCATAATTACGATCACAAGCAACGAACCTTGAAACAGAGAAACACACAAAACGGATCGAAATCCACAAATCACAAACCATGACCTTTTGAACCCGTGAAGTAAAGATTTGTTTCCTAAGAGGTCCGTTAAGATGATTGACAGCAGCGAAAAACGCAATCGTCGGTTGGCTTCTGAACTTCAGAATTCGCATGTTTGTGAAAAGTGCGATCCTAATTTGTGGTCCACAGTCTACAAGAAAACGCACTATTTTTTCCACAAGATGAAAAATATTCAGTTTTAAGATTTTCCTCATGGTATTTTTCTCTAACTTAAAGGAATAAAATCCTTTGCATTTTGAGACCTAAAAAAGTTTAAAGATTTCTCGCTCGCATGTTGCGTTCACCAGCACGCACTTCAAACAATGTAAATAGATGAAACGATCGATAACATATTTTTTACCTGATACCGATACGAGTTAAAAATTCGCTCCAGTTCTGTTTGTCTCACCCAAGACGAACTTTTCTTCATGGAAGATAACTATGCCGCTTTATAACTCGTCCGAAGTTTTTGTGCCAGCTAAACAATATGGAAACACTATCAGGGGCACCCAACATCAATTTTCGGGAAATATCTGTTCGGAAGACGATTTGAGATCTAGAATTTTCGGAACATTTGTCGTAAAATTTCTTGCTTTCCTGCCTCTCCTAGGTTTTTCTAACAGCTAAAAAATGGTATAATTGCCCATTTTTACGGATTTTTACCCTAAAAAGGTCACCTAGAATTTTCGGGAGCCATTTTTCTGGCTGAAACTTTCGAAAAGGTAAGTTTTGATCCCTACAATTTTCGGATCACTAGACTTTCAGCTAGGAAACCCGAACAGATAAAAAATGTTTAGCGGATAAAATTATGCCTAAATCTACCGTTTAAATACTAAAATACGTTTAACAATGCTATGTTGAGTGGTTTTGAACTATATTCTCGTTGGGTGCCCCTGACACTATTCACAGTGACTCCATGGAGTCACTGTGAATAGTGTTTGCATATTGTTTAGCTGACACAAAAACTTCGGACGAGTTATAAAGCGGCATAGTTATCTTCCACGAAGAAAAGTTCGTCTTGGGTGAGACAAACAGAACTGGAGCGAATTTTTAACTCGCATCGGTATCAGGTAAAAAATACGTTATCAATCGTTTCATCTATTTACATTGTTTGAAGTGCGTGCTGGTGAACGCAACGGCCGTCGATAAAACCCGGAACATGGAACATCCCGGAACATTCCGGAACATTCCGGAACATCCCGGAACATCCCGGAACATGAAAAAATTAAAATATTTTTTTATGAAAAAATGATTAATTAACTAAATAATAATAATAATAATAATAAATAATAAAAGGAACAATAGATAGAAAACAATTTTTGCAAAAATTTATAATAACAAAATAAATAACATAACATAACATAAAAACGAAAAATAAAGAAACAAACCAAGAAAGAAAGAAAAAGAAACTGGTATCATCTCCGAGTATAAGAAAACAATATTTTGTTGCAATGAATTTTTTGCAGTGGGCGAGTAAGGGTCCATTCAAATGACAGTCCCCAGTCATCCTACTCACCCTGGTCACCCTAATGAGTGAAGGCTTGCTTCTTAATTCAAAATATATTAAAATGGGTCGCGAGGAGAGGGTCTTCAGGCTTTCGTCACACAGCCACCTCTTGTAAAGGTTTGCCATGTGGTTTAACGGTTGTCCATTTACGGCTTTGCGACCGAAAGAAGAGCTTAGGGGCTTGTCGCTTTGGACTTGGATAATTAAATTAAAGATTCAGATTCACAGTGAATAGTTGCAGTGGCAGTAGTAGCGCAGCGGTAGTTTCTAACCTTTATCAGTTAGCCTGAATTTTAGCCGTCTCCCCGCAAACTCCTCCTGCGACTAGAGGAGACGTCTGAAATATCATGCTGACTGTAAACAGTATAGAAACTACTACGAATGTGAGTATTGTCCACTAAAATCCAAAGACAGGAGCCCCTATACTCTTCTTAAGTTCACAGAGCCGCCTAGTCTGTAAGTAATTCATGTTCACTGAAAGAAAGCAAAGCACCTCAAGTAAGCAAATGTAGGTTATAAATAAGGAGACTATATGTTGGCTTGAAATGAGCTACTTACCGACTTGGCTTGACATGAAATACTGCACCGACATTTCAGACCATTGCAGAACCGTAAATGGATAACCGCCAAATAGTTAACTCACGGCAAACAATATTACAAGAGGTAACTGTGTGAGGAAAGCTTAAAAACCCCCCCCTCCTCGCGACCCATTTTAATATATTTTGAATTTAGAAGCAAACCTTCACTCGTTACTGTCATTTGCATGAACCCTCACTCGCCCAACAAATTTTAATTTGTTGCGACAAAATATTGTTTTCTCATACTCAGAGAGGATATCAGTTTCTTTTTCTTGATTAATTGATTATTTTTCGTTTTTCTTTTGTTATTTTACGTTATTATTAATTTTTACAAAAATTATTTTATTATTATTATTTTATTATATTTTTTTTCATGAAAATTGTTTTTATTTTTTCATGTTCCGGGATGTTCCGGGATGTTCCGGAATGTTCCGGCATGTTCCGGCATGTTCCGGCATGTTCCGTGTTCCGGGTTTTATCGACGGCCTGAACGCAACATGCGAGCGAGAAATCTTTAAACTTTTTTAGGTCTCAAAATGCAAAGGATTTTATTCCTTTAAGTTAGAGAAAAATACCATGAGGAAAATCTTAAAACTGAATATTTTTCATCTTATGAAAAAAAATAGTGCGTTTTCTTGTAGACTGTGGACCGCAAATTAGGATGGCACTTTTCACAAACATGCGAATTCTGAAGTTCAGAAGCCAACCGACGATTGCGTTTTTCGCTGCTGTCAATCATCTTAACGGACCTCTTAGGAAACAAATCTTTACTTCACGGGTTCAAAAGGTCATGGTTTGTAATTTATGGATTTTGATCCGTTTTGTGTGTTTCTCTGTTTCAAGGTTCAGTGCTTGTGATCGTAATTATGATTGACGGCAGCGATAAACACAATTGTGAAGGTCACTTTTTGAACTTTAGAGTTCGCATGTTTGTGAAAAGTGCAGTAAAGTCTCCATGCAGTCAATGAGGCCCTTGGATCAGGCGGGATCAATGGGTAGTTAACTGTCTGTTTTAGTATACTTCTGGTTTTCATACAATACAATATTTCTGTCTAGTGTAAATCAGCTCAGTCTGTCGCATTTTATGCTTGTAGAACGACAACAATTTTTGGAATTTCCAGTTACGTCAAATGAGTCACGTTATACTGTCACGCTATATTTTGGGGCACAGAGGGATTGGGGGAGGGGTACGTGGAAATAATGCAAATTGTTTCCTGCTTAGAATTAATGGCTAACTTGTTTATTTTTATTCATAATGGTGGAATTTAAAAGTTATTATACAGCCCCCACTTAAAAATGGTACTCTTTTTTTTTTGGTTACGAAAGTCTTTCAAAAGGGTACAATGTTCTGAATGAGTTTATGTTTCAGTCTCACATGAGGTTCTGTCGCATGCAATCAGTTGCCGACAAGGTTTTATGGTAGCCTGAGTGTGTATGGCCGCCCCCTCCCTTCAGAAAAAATAGCCCCTTTGCAGCCCAGTTAAAAATCGCCTTTCGGCGATTCTTGTTTTTCTTTTTAATCACAGTACATGTAGATCGAGAGCACGCGTGAGGGGCGAGCGGCGAAGCCGCGAGGAACGAGGGCGGAAGCGCGAGCAAAATTTCTGCTCTTTTATTCCATTAATTTGGAATGCTTAATTTAATTTTTTCACGCGCCACGCGTGGCTCTGAGGAAAGAAGGACGACCGCTGGCGGTCTAGTGGACCAACAGCCATCTTTTGATGTCAAGCTGTTATTTTCCTCACAATTGTACTCGATAGGATAGTCTAATGCCTGGTGAGGATGGCGCCTGCATAAGTGAGGAAACAAAACAATCTGAACCACAACATACACTATCCTGTGATTTCAATTCCTCGCTCCTCGCCGCCAGGAAGCGAAACGTCTCTAGCGGCTAGGAGTGAGAAGAGACGGCTGTATTCGCAGGCTGAGTATAAAAGTTTATTCTCTAAATAGTGTGTGATTGAGATTTAAGGTGATAATTTTCAAATCAGTCGACAGAATGATCCAAATTAGAAAAGAGAAGTATCACTGCCGCTACAATAATAATAACAACATTTTTACTTCCTCTTGCCTTATAAGAAATTAAAACCGACAATCAAAATATCGAAAATAAAATTAGAGTACTGGCTGCCTGGAATAACCATGGAGTCTGGCTGAGCCAGCCAGGTCAGCAAAGTACTGTAGCACAAATGCGGACACAAAAGAAAGAAAGAGAAGAGAAAAAACGCTAGCCCTATTACAATGTTATCAAGGAAGTCCGGCGGCTAAAGTAGATCCTAAATTTATATATGAATATAAAAAATATTAACATGAGAAGAGCACATAATAGCTATGAAAACTAATAAAACATAATAACATATCTTTTAATCTATAGAAAAAATATCTTAAGGCTTACAAGGTGACAGAACTTAACGAGAGACTAATTTACCATATAATTTGGGAAACTACAGAACTTTAACTGACTCCTTAAATTTTGAAAGAGAGGTTTTAAGGTGATTCCCTAGTTTTGCACTGCGCATCTCCTACTGCGCATAACAAGATGGCCGCCGTAAAAAAGAGCATGTGAAGTAATATTATTAAAATGAAGTTGACTGAAGAGAAACGCTATTGGAATTTTTGCTTGCTGTTGTTTCTTGCCGAGGTGAGACTCAATGTGTTGGGAATGTGCATAACGTAAGCAGTACGCGTGTTGCTGAGTTCGACCTCCTCTCGGAGAACCTCGATAGTGGATGTTTAACTTGTGCTTACTCACTTTGATTTTCATTTAAACACTTTCTTTATCACATTGTGTCCTAAATGTGATATCTCGATGTAAATTCTGTAAAAACGGATTTTTTAATACTTCCTTCCCCCTTTCACATACATTCTATTTTGAAACTCTCCCCAGTCCTCTCTCAAAAATCGGAGAAAATGCGTTTGGTGCGCACTTTCTGCAGCTCTACCGCAAAAGCGAGTACGGTGACCCCCATTTTTTATTTCATGATTTTAACAAGGACAGTGCTTCCTTTCGATGAGAAAAAAATTGGCACAAATCTATGTTCAGTTTTTTGGCAATTTTACTAAATTGTACGGATTGAGCCATCACGGGTCGAAAAGCAGGCGTCCAATTTAATTCTACTTTGGAGCGTAAAGTAAAAACAAGGGCATTAAAAGGCATTTTTCTGTTACGTAAGTGGATAAACAATACATTAAAGTCAAATTCTGTGTGATGCCACTTGCATCATCGAAAAAATCTCTCCTTTTTGTCTAGTTTTGGGCTGCCCGCGGTTTTTGTTAAAGGGTCCTAAATAGCCGTATTTGTCAGCATTGTGACGTCAAAACGAGCACGATGACCCCCACTTTTTATTTACTTTTTTATCATCTTCTTGACTTGTTACATCAGTGTACCAAGTTTTAGCTACAATCTATGTTAGGTTCTTTTACTATGGAATCACCTTAATAACTCGTTGATACGCTGACCAACCCATGACCACATTTTCCCGATTCTATTGAGTCCAAAGGTGGTGGTAATAAATGAGGGTTCCACTCCACAATCAGAGAAAAATAGAAATACAAAACAAAATACAATCAAACTATATAACTCAGTAAAGGTATATATTTCGAAAAACCTTGGTGTGGCCTCAGCACCTTTCATAACAGTTCGTATTCATGCTACGGATGCGAACTTAGTAAAAAGGCTTTTCTAGAACTTTTCCGGCCTGATCTTCATTTCAGCTCTCTTCAGAGAGTAGTTAGCTCCTTTCCAATCAACCCAGACCACACCGTCGTGTGACGTTTTGGATGAAAATTTTCCATGACGGTACGGGCCGTTAAGATTGGAACGAAGACAACTGTCGTGCCACCAAGCCCCTTTAAAGCGCTCCGCACAGTGTTTGGGCCAGTTGTCGTTCTCTTGATCTTTGGTTGAAAAAGGGTGACCTCTATGATAGGCCAAGGAATCCCCAGCTGTTCCTACGGACAAATTGCAAAACAGTTTAGTAATTCGTGAAGCATTCTAAATTCATTAGCTAATGTCGTTAATAAAATAAGTTAAGACGCTTTGTATACATGTATTGTAAGGAAAAGAAATTGTGAAAACATGGTTAACCTCACGGAGAATTCGAAAAAAGAAAAACCAACAAATGCCAACTGCCTTAGGTTTCCAGTATGCATACAAACTTTCTTGTAAGTGAGGAGGTGAAAGGACGATTTTAATCAGCGGCCTATAGGCTGGGCTTTTGCTCTGCCCACTACAATCTGGAGAGAGCGACTGGATAATTGAAAGAACATAACGTTGCCTTCTCGAGAGAAGGGAGCTGTACAGAGGCTAAAACATGTCAGATTGAAAAAAGGAACTCTCCATAATGTTGGACTCCATAAACTTGTGATCCTCACGTCCTGAAAGAAATCGATCCTGAGTAGAGGACGACGACGAAAACGTTTGACTACATATTCTAACCCTGTTCAGATGATAAGCTTACACACCTGAATACGTTCCAATCCCTAACTGGTACTTGGTTCTCTTGCTTGTTACAGCAAACATGTCATACTCGGCATAGGCTGTCTTTCCCGCGGTGTCTTCGAGATCCACTCGAAGTTTACAACGTTCACTCTTGGTCAGGCGATGAATCTTATCCAGCCCCAACCAAAACTCGCCATTCAGGTTACCAAAGCCAAGCTTGAAATCATTCCAGCCGCGGTAGAAATCAACCGAGCCATCCAGTCTCTTTTGGAACACTGTCCACCCCCCACCGGGGGCACTATGATCACAGTATACGTCAAATGCGCCTGAGCCATCAGGGTCGATTGTGTACACACCGCTGATCCTATCACCTGACTTGTACACTTCAGCACAGTTTTTGCGATAATGGATCGCTGAGGAACCGAAGAAGAAGATTTGTTAATAGGAAAATGAAGAATTTAAATTAAAGTCCAACAGAATCTAATCTTTACAGACTACGTGATGAAATTCATTTCATGATCATCTATCACGTGCGTAAAATGTCCCAAGTCTTTAATCAGGCGCTTTTCAGTTTCTCAATTCGTTTTTTCAGCCTTTGTGATTGGACTAGAAGAAAACATCTCTGCAGGATTAATAGAAACAACAAGGAATCATTTTTAAATGCGCTTTTCTCTTTGTTATAA
>OZ037778.1:3750000-3982500 GCA_964035525.1 Porites cylindrica | reverse complement strand
ACTACGAGATCGAGATTTTCTCAATAGTAAGGGTGCGTTCCTTTGATATGATCCGGATAAGGATCAGTGATCCGAGATCATTTGGAACATGGTGGATCAAATGAACCGATGAATCCTTGTCCAGAGTGGATTCATCGGTTTATTTGATCTACCATGATCAGAATGGTCTCGGATCACTGATCCTGATCCAGATCATCCCCAAAGAACGCACCCTTTAAGTAGTGCACGCGTACGATTACCAACGTCATTTTGGCCAACCTCGTCCCCAGGGCTTTTCCCTTAAAAAATGGATGGGGTCCACCCATTTTTTAAGGGAAAAGCCCTGGGGACGAGGTTGCATTTTGGCGGGAAAACTAAGGTAGCCGTCGTCAGTCTACTACGGGTTTTAGCAAGGAATGTCGTTGTGGCGAAAACAAGTTATCAAATGTTAGAAATTTTATCATTTAGTGATCGGAAGAGGGCTTTACCTCTTTCAACGGAAATAAGCGTGCTTTTTCAACCGCTATCTGTTAATTCGCTGATGCATGACCAACCGCGACCAAAATGTTTTGGTCTTTCTATTATCCATGGCCCAACGGTGGTACTAATAAAGGGGTTCCACTCTATAAAAAAATGTTTAGGCCATTAGAGAACTTATCCTAATTCTTCATCGCTAGAAAATATTATCAATCTATAACTAGCTCAGTGAAGGTTTTTAATTTTGGAAACGTTTCGTGTGTCCTCAAGACATTTCAAGTGTACTACTGTAAGGGCTTAGTAAAAAGGCTTTCCTAGAACTTTTCCGGCCTGATCTTCATTTCAGCTCTCTTCAGAGAGTAGTCAGCTCCTTTCCAGTGAAACCAGACCACACCTACGTATGAAGTTTTGCCTGAGATTTTTCCATGATAGTACGGGCCGTTTAGATTGGAATAGAGACAACTTTCGTGCCACCAAGCTCCTTTAAACTGTTGGGCACAGTGTTTGCCCCAGTTATCATTATCCTGATCTTTGGTTGAAAATGGCCAACCTCTATGATAGGTCAAAGAATCCCCAGCTGTTCCTACAGACAAATCGCCACAAAGCTGAATTACTAGTTAAGCATAAAAAGCAGTTAAGGCCTAAGCCAAACGTCGAACTTTTCATGAAACGAAGCAAACTCTAATTTGGGTCAACCTTAATTCAGTTAAGATCGTCTGTTGGGTCAGACGTCCAACTTAGGACGCGTCGAATCAGTCAACTGAATCAGACCAGAAATCAAACTTAATAACTTTTTGTCCCGAACGAGGCTAAATATACATTACCTCACAAATTTTTAATTTATCAGTTTACTTCCTCGGTTGCAAAGATCAACGTTTGTCCTAGAGACGGATGGAATGTGTTGGACGATCCAAACTCATTGAGGCGAACTTGACTGAGCCAGACGTCGAACTTCTCGTGAACTTAACTCTCTAAGTTTGGTTCCTATTAAAAAATGTTCGATGTTTGGACTAGCACAAGACTCAGTGACAATTAGGCGCGGTCATACTACACGTCTTCCGCAACGCTCCCCAGGGAGAAATAACTTGGGTTGTTGTCCCTCTGGGTTTTTATCACTTTCATGTTTGCGGTGTTTAACGAAAAACATTCATAGTCCATGGGTAAAATCGCTAGGGTGTGACCGCATCTATTATCATGTGCTAAATCGAGCAAGGATCAATGGTGCACACGCACGTGCTTATAATTTCCTCTTCTCTAATATAAGTGCTTGAATTCTAAAATTATACATTGGTTAATGAAAAGTTGTTCAGATAATGCGTACAAACCTGAATAAGTTCCAATTCCTAACTGGTACTTGGTTCTCTCGCTTGTTACAGCAAACATGTCATACTCGGCCCAGGCTGTCTTTCCCGCGGTGTCTTCGAGATCCACGCGAAGTTTGCAACGTTCACTCTTGGTCAGCCGATAAATCTTATCCAGCCCCAACCAAAACTCGCCATTCAGGTTACCAAAGCCAAGCTTGTAATCATTCCAACCGCGGTAGAAATCAACCGAGCCGTCCAGTCTCTTTTGGAACACTGTCCACCCCCCACCGGGGGCACTATGATCACAGTACACGTCAAAGGCCCCTGAACCATCTGGGTCGATTGTGTACACACCGCTGATCCTGTCACCTGACTTGTACACGTCAGCACAGTTTTTGCGATAATGGATCGCTAAGGGACAGTAACAAGAAGGAAAGGAGAAAGAAGAATTTAATTTAGTGTCAAACAGAACCTTATCCGACCTGACTTCCGGGGGGTACTCAAGAAAGTTTTATACCTTTGAGGCTCCACCCCGAGGTCCAACCCCTTACCCTTTTATATACCATTTTTGACAGAAAATGTACCCTTTTCGAATACCCTCTATTGACAAATGGTACCTCTTTTACCCACTTAGTTTAGAACCTTGAATCCCTTTTAACTGCTTTAAATGTACTGTCTTTAAAATGTGAATATATCTCAAAACCAGTCCGTTTTCTCGACTATTTCACAGCCATGATAAAATGCATCTGTTACCCTTCTGGGTCTTTTTACAGTCCGAAATGATAGATTTCCATGCCGTTTCATATGCTTCAACTAGTGAGATCCATACCCTTTCATATACTGAGGCTTGAAAATGGTACCCCTTTGTGCGGAGCCTCCCCGCATAGGCCATTATGGGGAGTACCCCTACTCCCCAACCGCGGGAGTTGACAATGCACGTAAAAAACTTCATTTTATTTATCATATGCGTCAACTGATCAAAAGCCCATAATAAACTTAAGCTGGCGCAGTAGTTCCGTTTCCGCTTTTGCGGTCGGGCTGGGAGAAACAGACTCTGCATGATTAAAGTAATAATTTTTGAAAAATAACAAGCTTGACTGAGTTTTTTGCGCTTTCCGTTCTTAGTCGTAACTATACGTACGCCATTTTCAAGACAAAAAACCATTATCTTTTGAGGATGACATAAACTTTGTCTCTCTTACTGAATGGGTTATGAGTTTTAGGCAGCCTAGGCAATAGTCACGTTAAGAATAATTTAGAGATATTTTATCATAAATGGGTAAAAGATAAGAAATCACAAGACCTTTCTCAACGGCAAAGTCAACTTTGATATCCTTGGGAGAAGACAACTGCCTTTATGATAGAGAGGTGTTCGTATTAAGAAGGATCATTATTTTACAACAACCCAATGTAGGTACGTTGTTTTTCAATTTCATTTGCAGACTGAAATGATATAAAATAAGCAACAAATCTAGATAGCTACCTTTAGTCTTGTTTTCTTTCTTTGTTTTCTGCGTTAAGTTCCTAAGCTCCTTCTGAATTTCATCTAGTTGCTTCTTCATCTCAAACATCATAGTTTCGACTTTCTTATTCGGTCCGGCGTAGAAGTTGTTATTGATTGTACACTGCTGGGCACCTTTTGAACCTAACTGATTCTGTGTTTGGGCTGCGATCGAATCGATCGACAGCAAAATCGAAACAAAGAACACGAAGGAGATCAAATGAATCATGGTGCTTGTGAGTACAACTCTCGCTCTACTACGTTTATTATGTTTCGTTGAAAGTCCTTGCTTTTTCCTGCTGTCTGAATCACCAGCTATTAGTTTACAGTGGTTTAAACCAATCATAAGGAAGATAATGAAAGATTCAGTTCAAGGTTCGCCGGAACTTAGACTTAATTCATGATTAAGGGTCGTGCTGAGGAAAATGCTTCGTTTTTTATCTTCACTATAATTGCTTTAGCTATCACCAGAGTTACAGCACGTTCGCGATGCGTGCGGACATCTCCTACTTCCTTTGTTGCTTACCGAAAGAGCAGTAAAGGAAACGTATATCAAACATATAGGAGAAGTGTGCTCGCAAGCTATGGAAGCCCTCGGGGATTGGTGCATGTACACGTTTTTGCGCATTTTTCCTCTGTTCTCAACCTTCATTCGATCACTTACCTTTTAAAAATAGCGTTGACAGTCCATGGGTTCGAGCCATTCTCGTCCTTAGGGCGACTCGGCTTAATTTGTAACGGACCAGTGGCGAGTTCCTCGTTTCAAGACCATGTGCCCAAAAGAAACGACGAGCTCTGGGGACGAGAATGGGGTTCGAGTAGGAGCCAATCAAGGGCTCCTTGTTCTAGAAGACATCTACAGTTGAACCTTTTCACAACGGCCACCTTGGGGACAGAAAAAAGTGGCCGTTGTAGAGGTTTAAACAAGAGTCAGTGTGTGGACTGTCCGCCAAAAAAGTGGCCGTTGTAGAGAGGTGGCCATTGTGTGGAGATCCGACTCTGAAGTCGCGTTTATTTCGAATATCTTAATTTCGTGGAGCGTTAGTTTCATGACGTCCGGGTCACCATACAAAACAAATAGTCTATTACATTGTGGGCAAATTTGTTTCACTGTGTTATAAATTGTGGTACTTTGTTTACCATTTAATTTCTGGTCTGAGGACCAGATTTAGGACTTGAATACACATTGTTTTGTAAATCTAAATGTATATCTAACCGATTTTTTGAAAACCAACCTAACGAAATTTTCAGTCATTTGAGTGAAAAGGCGTCAAAAGGCATGTTTCTTAAGCCCGAGAAGCTCCAAAATCATGGCAACAAAGGCAAAGGAAAGGAGAAAAAGAAAGAGCGAGGAGAAGGAAAGGAGGAAAAGAAAAAAAAGGAATGGTCGCACACTTAGGTTTTATAATGGCTACTTTGGAGATCGCTTTTGATCGAAAAAAAAAACTGTTGGACGCAAAAGGTCCATTTGGAGATAACGTTTTCAAAAATCCCGGCTAGATATTCAAGTCTTCAAAAGTACACAAAATCAGGATGGGCTCCTGACAAAATTCACTTTTCATACCTTAGATAATTGTGAGATAAAGTATTTTTAGTTTTTAAAAGTGCAGTACAGCATTATGTATGACCCACTGAAAGTTATTAATAATCCAAACCAATTTACATCAATTTCGCCGGTCTATTGAAACCGGTCGTTTGTACAATAAAGCAAGTAGGAAGCCAAGCGTTACTTTTGTTGAATAATAAAAGACTAATAAAAGAATAAATATCAAACCAGAAATTGCTCTCTTCAAACTGTAAATTATAAATGATCCTGAGAGAATATTCACTGTGTTAAGGATTTCCCTGCTGTACTTTTAGCTCTATACAAGAGAGGAAGGACGATTCTTTTTTAATTTCCGTTTCGCTGACACAGCTTTAGCAGAATTCTCTCTTTAGTCGTTTTCGTCGACGAAACAAATAGCAATATCGCTCTCCGCGTCTTTCGCCGTTTTTTTCTGCGTCAATTCGTGAAGGACGCGTGGCTCTGAGCGTGGGTCATCCACGCGGAAGACATTCACGCTATGTGATTGGCTGTTGTCTAATCCCCCTTGGGATCTATGGTCTTAAAAATAACTCGAGACGAATTACCTATGGAATAGGGTGTGTATGGGGGATGCCTTCTCTGTCCCCTTTATCCTCTCTTGTTACCAAGCGAACATATGCGGTTCTGATCTGCTGCAGGAAAACTTGTATTTACATTTCTGCTAACATGTTCTAAAGTATCTAGAACTCTTATTGAGTCTCATATTACAGCTCTGATGATCCCTCCAGATTCCAGAACTTCACTGCTCTAAACCGGGCTGTTTTATGACCAGATGTGAGGATAAGGGCTTCTTTTCAGGTGTGTACACGTGCAATCTTGGAAAAAATACAGAGCACAAACTTTCCTGATTTCTCTCAGATATGATTTTTAATTGGATTACTTTTTGGTATAAAGGCTTTTCCTTAACATAAATCTTCAAACGCAAATTAAATGCAAAGAAGCCAACACTAACTTTTAGGTTTCGAAATCAGTTAAGCACGTAGAGCTTTCCATAAACTTTATGTCGAGTGATAAAACCTTCAAGCAGTTAACAATTTAAACTGTGACTATCTGCTTCTTCTCCGTTCTATTTTACTCAGGATAAGCTATTTGCATTGATGATTTCGGTAAATCTGAAGTCGCAAAAGCCAAGAATTATTTTGAGCTGTTTTTATCTTCTCAACTTGAATCTGACGTCTGCCGTTTGCCTTATATGTGAAGCTTAAACTCTCTATTGCTCAAACCGTACAGTTTAATAGAGCTTTCAGCAACTTTACATTGAGTGATAAAGCCGTCTAGCTGCTAACACTTTAAACTGTGACCATCGGATTCTTCTCCATTCTATTCCGCTTATGATAGGCTATTTTGATTAATGGTTTCGGTAAATTAGAAATCACAAAAGCCAAATTCTTGAACGGACCCTCGTTTTACTGAGCAGCAAAAGACTTACAGTCCATCACCTATACCACTACGCCACTGAGGATTTGCTGGCAAGAATAGGTTTGATTTGAAGGTATATGTAGCAACAACCCTGACCCTAAATAGAAGCTAACCGTTTGGAGTCGGTGCTAATAACACTAATCACTATTTTCAGGGCTTAACCCTAATCAGCACAGTCAGTGGTAAGCTCAGTTGGAAGAAGGCCGGTCTGCTGAGCCGGAGGTCGTGAGTTCAAACCCCCGCCGGACCATCAACCAAGGTCTTTAAACAAAAAACTAGTGAGATCATGCTAGCTGTTAAACTCCTTTCTCAGTTCAGATGATGGGCAGTGACGTTGAGCCGTTGGCCTTGTCTCCTTCCGGTCCTTGTACTCCAGTTGGAAGCGGACGTAAAAGAACCCGCGACATTGTTCGAAAAGGTTAGGGGACGTAGGTCCCGATGTCTATCGGACTTGTGCCGTCATTGGTCTGGGTGGGCAAGGTGTGATCAAAACATAAACTGAAGTGGCTGCAAGAGTGCGCCTTTATATGCTGACGTCCGATCTCGCCTCTCTGGTTCCTCCGCAATTCAGCCATTGGCTGCAAGTGAGGAAAGTTGGCACCGCATTTTTTTTTTTCACCCTAATCACTATTTTAAGTGCTTAACCCTAATTAGTATTGTTGCCAGTGCTCGAAACAGAAGTGATAATATAAGGAATTCTAGGTTGTGTAAAATTCATAAGGTGTCCAAAGGGGGTTTAGGCCGATGGGATCAAATTCTTGCTAACCGTTTGAGAACAGCAAAAGACTCGCCATGATATTCCTCGCATCTGCATGCTATTTAAGCCTATGATAATCGTAAAAATAACACTAAGTGTCTTTTGTTTGGTCATGACATTTGCTTAAAAAGCCGACAACATATCTTCTCAACATCCTCGGAATTCAGGAAAGAATAAAATTCCCTTTAGCCCCCGGGTGAAAGTAATGAAGAAACCAAATAGCATCGGGCGTCCATCTTGCTGCTTCGCGCCAGCTTTGCAACCGAATGTGATGTCATGAATCGGTGGATCATAGGTATATATACGAAAGAAGTACCAGTCGTATTGGAGTATTCTTTTAATGGGTTCCACTCTATAAAAATTTGTTGAGTTCATTAGAGAAAAAAAAAACATTTCCTTACACTTAATCACAAGAAAATATTATCACTCTATAATTAGCTCAGCAAAGGTTTAATTTGGAAACTTTTCGTGTGTCCTCAAGACTTTTTTTAGTGCACTACTGTACGGGCTTAGTAAAAAGGCTTTCCTAGAACTTTTCCGGCCTGATTTTCATTTCAGCTCTCTTCAAAGAGTAGTCAGCTCCTTTCCAGTGATACCAGATCACACCTATGTATGAAGTTGAAATTTTTCCATGATGGTAAGGACCGTTTAGATTGGAATAGAGACAACTGTCGTGCCACCAAGCCCCTTTAAAGTTCTGCGCACAGTGTTTGGACCAGTTGTCGTTATCCTGATCTTTGGTCGAAAAAGGGTGGCCCCTGTGATAGGTCAAAGAATCCCCAGCTGTTCCTACAGACAAATCGCCACACAGTTGAATTACTTGTTAGGCAAAAAAGTACTTAAGACTCTGTGATCATGATCTGCATCGACGAAGCCGTAAATTAAGAAAATTGGAAAAATAACAACCGACAATCTTCACAGTCTTACATGGTTGCTTGTTTGTGTGTACTGTGGGCCTCGCTACAATTACATGAACACCTTTACCTCTACACTTTTTTTTGGATAATCACTCTCGCAAACTGCTTACCATCGAGAAAATTTTTTCCTAGCCAAAAAAAAAAACAGGGGGTGGGCGCGATTGGGCAATAACCTTTTCTAGACCTGTTTAGATGATACGCCTACATACCTGAATAAGTTCCAATTCCTAACTGGTACTTGGTTCTCTCGCTTGTTACAGCAAACATGTCATACTCGGCATAGGCTGTCTTTCCTGCGGTGTCTTCGAGATCCACACGAAGTTTGCAACGTTCACTCTTGGTCAGCCGATGAATCTTATCCAGCCCCAACCAAAACTCGCCATTCAGGTTACCAAAGCCACGCTTGTAATCATTCCAGCCGCGGTAGAAATCAACCGAGCCGTCCAGTCTCTTTTGGAACACTGTCCACCCCCCACCGGGGGCACTATGATCACAGTACACGTCAAAGGCGCCTGAGCCATCAGGGTCGATTGTGTACACACCGCTGATCCTGTCACCTGACTTGTACACGTCAGCACAGTTTTTGTGATAATGGATTTCTTAGGGACAGTGAGAAGAAGATTTAATTAAAGGAAAATGAAGAATTAAAATTAGTGTCCAGCAAAAACTAATGGCCTAGCAGACTATGTGATAATTAATTTTGTTTTCCTTTATTTTGTGCGCAAAAAGACCCCTGCCGCCAGTTATCAACTTAAGCAAGGACTTTTCAGTTTTATTTCAGCTTTTGTGGTTGGACTGGGAGAGAAAATCTTTGAAGCAAATTTTGAAAAATAATAACAAGGCATCAGTTTTCAATATTTATGGAGGATGAGTTTTAGGCAAAAACAGTTATCAGGTGAGAATAATTTAGAGATATTCTATCAAAAAATAGGCCTAAGGATAAGAAATTACAAACCCTTTCTCAAGTGCAATGTCAACTGTGATATCTTTGGGACCAAGACTTTCTTCTACGATAACCCAATGTAGGTACGTTGTATTTAAATTTGATTCACAGACTGAAATGATATAACGTAAGCAACGAATCCAGATAGCTACCTTTAGTCTTGTTTTCTTTCTTTGTTTTCTGTGTCAAGTTCCTAAGCTCCTTCTGAATTTCATCCAGTTGCTTCTTCATCTCAAACATAACAGTTTCGACCTTCTTATTCGATCCAGCGTAGAAGTTGTTGTTGATTGTACATTGCTGAGTTCCTTTTGAACCTAACTGATTCTGTGTCTGGGCTGTAATCGAAACGATCGACAGCAAAATCGAAACAAAGAGCACGAAGGAGGTAAAATGAACCATAGTGTTTTTGAGTAAAAACTCTTGCTTTGCTATGTTTAGTTTGTTTGCTTGAACAGCTTTTGCTTTTTGCCTGCTGTCACAATCACCAGCTGTTAGTTTACAGTGGGTTAAACCAATCATAAGGAACATAAAAAAGATTCAGTCCAAGGTTCGTGCTAAGGTAAATGTTTCTTTTTTTATCTTCTATAATTGCTTTAACTATCAGATGAGTAGCACGTTCGTGATGCTTGCAGTCTTGCAGACATCTCCAGTTTCCTTTGTTACTTACGGAAAAGGGGTTTTTCCATGACCGGCGAAGGAAATATATATCAAGTATCTAAGAGACTTTTGCACGCAGGCTACGGAAGCCCTTCGGGGATCGCTGCACGTGTACCTCCACTCTCGTCTTTGTTCGTAAACACTATGACAGAAAAAGGGTTCTGCAGACGGGAACAGGACTGTGAACAACCCAAAAATGATGTTTTTATGGGTAAAATAGCTGTGAATGCGTGGCAGGAGTTCAAAAAAATGGGAAATCGTGCGCCGGATAATGGAGGAGCAGGGGAGGAGGATTTTCCACCTTGTCCCTCCCTCCCTAAATAAGCATCTCACCAGCAGGCTGGAAGAAAGGATATTTTTTCTTCTCGTATATATTGATCACTTAACTTGTGAAAAAAAAATCGTTGTGGGTCCCTGGGTTTGAGAAAATAACTATTTGACTCTGAGGATACTTCTGTTTTTTTTCTGTAATACACATGTACATTACATTTTTAAATGTAATGTACATGTTTAAAAAGTCGTTGATGATATAAAAGTCGCGTTTATTGCCAATATTTTAATTTCATGGAGTGCTAATTTCATTACTTCCGGGTCAACAAACAAAACAAATAGTCTATTCATCTATTACATTGTGTTACAAATTTGTCTCACTGTGTTGTAAATTGTGGTTGTTTACCATTTAATTTAAAGTTGCTGGAAAATCGGGTTGGAAAGAAACTTATACACGATTTTTCAAATTTCCGGGAGCGACAGAACATCTCAAAATGTGTCCTGTTTTCCCGGTCGGAATGTTCCAAACAGAAATTCGTGCTCCGTTTCTTCAAGCCATCTTTGATACCAGTTTCAGCTCTTTGCAGCCGTTTTTCGGTCAATAGAATTGATTTGTGCAAATGGTACACCAAATTCCTAAAGGAAACTTACCATGCAGTCCTGAATTTTGCCTACCATTTGCCCAAACGGTGATCCGACCAGTTTGCCCACGTAAATGGTAAAGCCTCTGATGGACAAAATACCTTGACTTTTCACTGACCCCGCGGCAAAACGAAAATAGTCTCTTTAAGGTTTTCTAACCTAATCTTCATCTCAGCTCTCCTTACAGAGTAGCGGTGGTCTCTACTCAAAACCAATAAGAAAGGCTGATAAGAAAAGATTCCCACTGTACTATGTCCAGGTTTAGCAGGGGCGGACGGAGGATTTTGTGATAGAGGGGGCCTAGAGATATAATATACAGTGGCAATATGGCAAGATAGCGCCCATCAGAACTGCGAACGGCGTGCTTTTGTAGGGAGTTTCGGGCGCACGCTCCCCCGGGAAAATCTTTGAGATTAAAACGTTCTCTGAAATGCAATCGAGTACATTCTGGACGCTTAAATTTAAAATGCCTGGATTACATACCCGGGATTCCATATTGAACATGTAATGCTGAAATATTTAAAAAAAACACAGGTGTGGTTGTGGTCAAAGAAGTAATTAACACTTTATGATGCTACCAGGGGCCGAAGCGATTGGGGCGAAAGCACAACCTCCTGGCAAAGACGGCAACATTGTCTTCCCTGAAAAATTGTCAAATCCAGTTTGTTTGAGGCTGATATTTACTGCAAGCATTCTGGGAACCTTTGTCATTTGCGACTAAATTAAAATGTAGGCTTCGAACACAAATTATTTTCTTATTAACAATGTTTATTAAAGAAAATATATTTAAGTAACAAAGCTCGTAGTACCATCTTACACACGTTTACAAAAGAAAAAGAAATTACCGGACAAAAGGGGGCGGGGACGGGACCCCCTGGGCCCACCCCAAAATCCGCCCTTGTTTAATACCATACAAAAAAAACAGTCTGTTACACTGTGTTACAAATTTGTTTCACGATACAATAAATTGAGAATGACAACAAACCCTAAGTTATCACCTCTGTAAAAGAAACCAAGAAAAAATACTCTCTTAAAGGTTTTCTTCCCTAAGCTTCATCTCAGCTCTTCTTGCAGAGTAACCATACTTCCATGATCTCCACTCCACACCATCAGCCATGGATCTATATGACAGATATTTACCATAGTGGTAAATTCCGTTGAGATTGCAGTAGAAACAATCTTAGTACCACCAAGCTCCCTCATGACGCTCTGCACAGTTAGTACTCCAAACGTCGTCATTATCGCGATCTTTGGTTGAAATTAAACGGAAAACCGCGATGCTTAGAAAGGGAATCCCCAGCGGTTCCTGGAGAAGAAAAAGGTGGATTTAATTTTGGGGTACCAATATACTGAACATTTCGACGCGCGCTACGGGAATGCAAATAACCTCAACTCGTTTTGAAACAACTTTTCACTGTTAAAAACAATATGTTTGATAATATACAGTAGACGCTAATCTTTCGTCCGATGTAAGATAATCTGAGACAGTCTTGGATTCTGGATTCCACGCCGTGGACTGTTCTGGATTTCCTGTTCTGGGTTCCGAATTACTTGGATTCCAGATTCCTTTAGCGGGCGAAATCTTTAATCGTTCAATGATTTGCTTATCGAAATTCATGACGAAGAAAAGTTTTGAGGAGGAAAGTCCGTTTTAGTTTGATTGGGTCTAACTATGTTAGATTTGATTAGCTAACTGAATTTTTACTGGCCGAAAAATAAAACTTTGAAGTAGGAAACGAGAAGAAACTAGCGAGATTGATCAAGAGCCACATTGAATTATGCGGACGTTTGGGAAAACATGCACGCTTACCTACAGAATAGGTAACGTAGAGTTATGTTTGACAGATGTCACTGTGGGCATCAGCAGCCTCTTACTTTTCAAAATGCGACAATTTTTAGTATTGCCCTCTAATCCGCACTTTGTACATTGCTTAAAGGAGTTGTGTGCTGTTTGTCTGTAGTTCGTTTTGTGAATCATGCCAATGGGCCTCCTTATTCGCTTTGGAACTTGAGAAATTACTTACAAGTTTTCAAAAACCACAACTGCAATCCCTTTCAATCTTCTTCAAGTTTGTCCATCCGTTTCTCCTTTTGATTTTTCTGTTATCTTTACCTCTTTTCACGTTTTGAGCAGTTATTTTTATGTTTCTCTAAGTTTGGTGGTGTTTCCCACAGGTTTTGATAAATTTCGTGACACAGCTCCTTTAAGTGATAAAGAAGACTTTTTACAGGTTTTAACAGTAAAGAATTTTTTTTAAAAAATCAAACAAACACTTAATAAATATCCAGAGATGCCATACCGTTGTACCTTCCAAGGCTCAGCCTGTACTTAGTTCGCTTGCTGGTTACAGCAAACATATCATATTCAGCATAGGCTGTTTTTCCTTCGATGTCTTCAACATCCACACGAAGCTTGTACCGTCCACTGTTAGTTAAGCGGTTGATCTTGTCCAGTCCAAGCCAAAACTCACCTTTCAAGTTACCAAAGCCCCCTTTGTAGTCAGCCCAGCCACGGTAGAAATTAACCAAGCCGTCCAGTCTCGTTTGGAACACTGTCCACCCCCCACCGTCTGTTTTTTGGTCACAGAACACATCAAAGGCTCCTGAACCATCAGGGTCGATTGTGCAAACACCACTGGTCTTTTTACCAGATTTGTACAGCTCAGCACAGTCTTTGTGGGAGTGGACTGACGAAAATAACCGGCATTTTAACAAAGTTGACAATTAAGCAGTTTGAAAATATTTTCAATAATTATGTTCAATTTTTATATAACCCACTAATCACTTTATGTCTTATTCGTTCCTCCGCTGTTATAGCTGGTGGGTTTTGAAGGGGTCATGAAAAAAATGGCTTTATAGCAGGAGGTCAAAAGAAAAAATATTGGGTTTAAACGGGGGTCACGGAAAAATTTTTTTCAAATTTTGCAGTGACAGCATTTGTAACAATGCAAACAGCCTACCAGACTGCCAAAAAACAGTGTTTGTCCTCTCTCTCTTTCTTTCTTTCAGGCGCTTGGAAGTAGTGGGTGAAAGAGAGAAAAGGCGCGCTCGAAGGAGACAAGCTCCCTCTCCCCTCGCGTGTCTCATTCTTGCGCGCCAATTTTTCTTGCGAACTACTTCCAAGCGCCTGCTACCCAGGCTATGGCATTGTGATTTGCTGCTCGTTCATTTCCTTTCCCCCGTTTTAATTTGAAAACTTTGAACGTGAACGATCATTTGCAGGTCATATGACTAATATTTCAACAATGAACATGTCACATATTGTTAAGGCCACCGAGCTAAAACTGTTTGCCAAGTTTCATGACGACTGATCAAAACAATCCGTTTCAAATGCCACTTCTCCAAATTATGCAAATTACCAGGTGACCCATGCCTTAACATGCCTGAGTACAAAACTGTGATAACTTTAACTTCACAAAGGAAGAGAATCGCACTGCAAAAACGACGTAGAAACCTGGATTAAACAATAGTGATGGAATTTATTTTAAGCGAAATGTTCTACAATTCTATACTTTGGTTATCAAAAGTTTACATTTCAGTATATTTTCAACCTTATCTTTAGCCAGCAAGTACTTTTCTATTTTTTCTATACATGTAGTCAAGATGTGTCGATCAATATAGACCCGGTCTATGCAATTACTAGAACGTGGAGGACCTAACAACAGCAGCTTGATAATGAGTCATTCAATTCCCGCTGCGCCCAGCCAATCCCCTCCCGGGCTACTGCGGGGCAGTTGCCTGCCTTTTCAGTCCCGGGGGTGGGGCATTTGCAGCCCGGGGGCTGGGCATTTGCAAACCCCGGGGCTATTGCCGAGCTTTTGACACGACGCACACAGTTTGTTACCAGAATGTAACTACTGAATGAAAGCAGATTAGCTCTCGATCTCGGCCATGGATAGGAGGTTGTAAAGGCATGTTCTTGATTTTATGCATGCATTTCTTCATTGCTCATGAAGCCAGAATTACATAGCAAAACTTGGGAGCTATCGAAGTGAATCAACGTTTTTTGGTTAGTGAATCAAATTTTTGATATTATTTGAAGAACATCCTTTCATATTTACAACCTATTCATAACATATAACTTTACAGCGCTCTGACTATTTTTAAAAATAGCCAAAAATTACATAACAAAAATAGGCACGTATTCAACACGCGGGTTAAACAAGCTAGGGCTGCGACGTCCCGTGGGAATCTTCCGGGGTCCTAGAGATTCCATTACGAAAGTTTCAGGCCAGTTCGCGCTATCCTAGCCTGCGTAGCAAGCGTTTCCGCGCGAGTTCGTCGAGAAAAGTTGGGACGAGAGCAAAAAAGAAAAGGAATTAACCCGAAACGCTTGCTACGCAGGCTAGCGCTATCCGAGTTACCAGAGGAGGCTTGGAGCCGAGTGCTGTACAGCTCTCCCGAAAGGAACCCGACCCCGAAATGGTCCCCAACCCTGAAATGATCCCCAAATCGACCCCGAAATGATCCCCATTTCTCTTCACGTCGACCCGGAAATGATCCCCAATTAATTCTTGGAATGGAATGGTATTCCGTCACGGAATTGTTACAGGTCTGTTGCAGCGTTTACATTCTTGAATCGCATTTTACATTTCACTACAGTCTATGTGATTTTTTTAGCGCTTTTGAAATCTTATCGCCTTTATGTCTACTTTTGCATCATCAACATCATTTTAAAATTTTAAAAAGTGTTAAAACACCATTTTGAAAATTTGAATTTAACATCCATTCAGTTTTCTCTGTAACCAGTGTATAACCCGGGCTATAATCACCTAAGTAATAATAATAAAAATGTTTGTTTCTTGATGTTATCAGTTGCAGTTCATGGTGTTACTAAAAATATACTAGGCTTTGCGCATTGAATAATATTTTCGTTAATCCAGTTCAAAGTGTAATCCCAAATTAATGTCATTAAAGAATGTGGGCAAGAGAAGATTGTTAGTGAAACTTAAGTTAATGTTGTGCATTTTAATAGATCCATAGTTCTAGAGGATATCATTCCATTCCTAAAATTAATTGGGGAACATTTCGGGGTCGATGTGAAGAGAAATGGGGATCATTTCCGGGTCAGTATCATTTCGGGGTCGATTTGGGGATCATTTCAGGGTTGGGGATCATTTCGGGGTCGGGATCATTTCGTGAGCTGTACAGTGCGATGCCGTCAAATCCGAAATCGCTGAGGACGACTGGGAACGAGGCTGCGAAAGTTTCGGTTCCCTTTTCTAACCTGAGATCAGGCGTTATTTCATTTTATTTTTTTTCTGCTTCTTTGGCTCGAGAAGGAAAAAAAGACATAAAGGGATAATAGGGAGAGGGCTTGGGGAGAGGGCATGATCTTCTCAGGCTAGCCTTTTCAGGTCCGCTCATAATAAAAATTGCTTGATTGCGTGACGACACATGTGTCACATGTGGCAGACTATAAAAATGGCGGCGTAGTAATGAAATCTTGTTGTGTCCACTGTCGTTGCAAGTGCATTTTCTGAAACAGCGCTGAACAAGTACACACTGCAACGAGAGGTTTTCAGATAAATTGTAAGTGAATCTTGTTTTATACGTGAGTATTCCCCAGTGTCAGACACCAGGGGATTTATCAAGCTTAAAATTTACTTAAGGTTCAGTATAATGTATTCAATTTATCATATTTTTTGATGGGCTTCCAGCGAACGTCTCCTCCTTATTAACTTATACTGAGACAACAAATGGTTCCGCTATTTAACACTTGAGCCTCCTAATTTCCTCTGCTATCTATCAGGATAGTGTACGGTCGTACCGGCGGTAGCCTCGGTAACTCGAACCAAAACTTCAATAGAAAATTCACGTTAGCTTCCTTTATTTCTTTCAAACTTGTCAGGACTTCTCTATATAGAATTTTAAAAGATTCACTGTTTATTTTCTGGTCTAATTACTCAAGAACGAACTGTTTTGTATTACGGACATCCACGAAAGGAATTTGTGTAATATTTTTCAATATTGTTGTTGTTCCGCTACGTAGCTTCTGGTTGCAGTTAGAGTAGTCAGTTAGAGTATAACAGTTAACAATTAGTCAGTATAACCCCGGGCGGGGGCGGGGGGGGGGGGGGGGGGTACTCCCATACATTACCTATACGGGTATGTGCCGCCCAAAGGGGTCGTGATTTTGAAGCTCCTGATTTAGAACGGGGTATCCATTTCAGAGGCGTTTTCTAGAACGGGGTATAATATTTCGAATGCACGAAAGCCCCAGTTTTGTAACCAGCCATTTGAAATTATTCAAGGACAGATTGCTTCTAAAAATACGGTTCAATGCATTAACAAGCAAACTGTTGTACTCTTTGCACCCTAGAACGGAGCATAAAAAATTAATTGGCCCATTTCTAGAACGAGGTATCAGTTTTAGGACAAATTGTAGAACGGGGTATAAAATTTAGGGGAAATTTTTTTTTAGAACGGGGTGCCAATTTGGAGTCCTGGGCAGCACATACCCACCCCAAAAATACCCAAGTGCCCCTCCCCCCGGGAGTATAACAGAATTATGCAGAAAAAGGGGAGCTGGAGGGTGTTATTCATGTGGATTACACTCTCTTAGGTCTGCATAATTCTTCAGATCATAAATAGCAAAAGCTAAATTCAAAGTTATTTAATAATTCCTATAAAATATTAACTTGTAACCCCTTATAACATTTTCTTACCTCCATGTATGTTTTTGCTTCCTTTTGCACATACTCTATTAAGAGCAGTTAAAATCTGTTGAGTTTTTTTGGTTATGCATTTTCTTGCAATTATTATTTTGGCCAATGATTCTGCTATTTTATCTTCGTACAGCTGCGAAATTTTCTGCCATTTTCTTGAGTCATCCCATGCACATTCAGCTGCAGGACTGAGGACAGTTAATATGCTGGTGACAGTGATGTGTGCTTTTGTTTTCTTCATTGCCATTATTCCAGCTTATTTACTTTGTCAAATGTAGGCAAACTCTCCAGCAGTTAAATTTCTTAGAACCATGTTCAAGTTCAAAAGGAAAGAGAAAATTTTGTCATGGCTTGTTGACGTCCCCTATGAAATGTGAAATCTGGCATTTTCAAGTCATAGTCATGTAGTGACAGCAAAGAAATGTACAAAAAGTGTGCTGCATGTGCAAAGTTCACATGTTGTCTTGCTTATTAGACCCTATATTGTGTTTTTGATGGACATTCTCATTGCCACCATCACTGATGATCCTGTTTGCTTTGTTTTCAATTAATGTGGGAAGATGTATTTACGTATGAACACCAATATTAGTCCTGATTCTTGTTTTTGTTTATTTTCTATGTGGGATAAGGGAATACAGTTGTGTGATTAAGAACAACAGGAAAATGCAGACAATATAAAAAACTGAATAAGCACAAACTAACTAACTTCTTCTTGACCAACCTTATTTGTACCCAGTGAATTATGTCATCATCCATACAAAATATTTCACCATAAATTTCCTGATTGACCTTAATCACCCACTTACAGTCAAGCCAGGTCAAGCATACCCCCAAGATTCAATTAATGAATTTATCATTCAAAATCCATTATTAGTTGTAGATTTCAGATTCATCTTTACATTCCTTCGTGTGCAATGAACAGTGAATTCACATGCATTAATTGGTATTTATGAAAATATTTCTATCAGCTCATTTTTCTTGAATTTGATGTAAATGTCTTTGAAGCAATTTTGTCCATTCAAAGATATTTCAATCTGACTGAATGTAGGGAAGATTTTTGAAATGTTCACTGCTCAGGATCAGTCATAGATTGTTGAAACACTTTCCTGAAAAAAAAAATTGATCGAAAATGCAAAAGACGTTTGAGATTAGAGTGGATAATTAAAAATAAATGTACAAATGCTGGAATAACTATTATTTACTTATAAAAAATTACAATGATACGATTGTGTAAAAATACCTAAAAATATATGTAAGGTACATAAAACTTCAACAAAACTATAGGTAACGAACTATAGGTAAATTATGTTAAACACGAGATAAGAAACAATAACCACTCCCATGGACAAAGATGCACTTTTTTGAGTGTCAATGAATTTAGCACAAACTGTACTAATTGGGGACACTATTTTTCCATCTCCTTGTGGAGGAAGGAGCGGCATTTTACGTGTTCGTCCGAGCCACGCGAAGGTCTAGCCTTTTGGAGGGCAAAGACAGTACTTTCGTTTCTAAGTTATTTTAAGACCTTCAGTACTGGTCCGGCCCCGGGAATCGAACCCATGACTTTCCACTCTGCAGTCAAGTGCTCTACGGACTGAGCTAATCCTGCCACGGTTGGAACAATGGAAAGTGCAGACACATCCCACACTTTGGATGTACAGTCATCTCTTTCTAAGATGGACACCTTTAAGACCAACTTGAAGTTTCTGTCTTAGAGAGGTTTCGTCTAATGGAGAGTCAAATGAAGAGAGTAAAGAAAGGTTGTGACCAACTCTAGGTGTCTATTTTACCAAGGTGTCCATTGTATAGAGGTGTCTGTAATATAAGGGTGTCCATTGTATAGAGGTGTCCGTTAAGAGAGAGTCAACCGTACCAGATTTTTTTTCTAGGGCCTGTTTACATGGAGGTGAGGGACCCCTAGATAGGTGAGGTAACTTGTGACGAGTCACCCCACCTATCATGTAAACGTGATAAAATTAAAATGATATTTTAATATGGACAGACGGGTTACCCCACCTAAGTGGGTTACCTCACCAACCTGGGGGTCCCCCGCCTCCATGTCAACAGGCCCTTAGAAAAACCACAAACTTTTCCAACTATTGTGCAACTTACTGGTATGTATAACATGCAAATAACCCGGTGGGGGCTGGCCTCTCAGAGCCCCTACCCCATTATAGTCTATTCTGTGGCCAATTATAGACCTCATCTTAGTCACTTTCGGGCAAAATAAGTAATTTTCGTCTTCCTAACTTAGTTACCTTCTATTTTTACGAATTGGCCCATTTTTTAGATTGAATGAAGAACACTTTACTTTTCATCCACAGTACAAACATTCTGGTACGTTTGCTAACTGTAAATATGAAGAACTGTCTTACCCCAAAAAATCCGAAAATGTACGACCCCATTCTAGTAACTCTGTTGAAAATGCGAACCCATTAGTGTCAGTCCAGTCGTGAAAATGCGACCACATCCAGCGGCACATCCCCATTGGCCTCTTATAAGGAAGTACTCCCCCCCCCCCCCCCCCACGGGGGCAAATAACTCCTGACAATGATGTATATATTACTTTGTCGTTTGAGCATTGTCAGTGTTGTGGAACAATTTTTTTGCCCTTCACAATGATCTGTTGCTGTAATGACTGTTTGAGTGCAGCCAGCTTTGCTAGTAAAGACTGAAACAAATTCGGGGTCGTAGAACAGAAAAGTGTAGTTTAGGCTTGGATTTTATTCTGTCGGTAGAAGTTTGGGCAGAATAAGCGATTATTAAAACAAGGATAAATTCTCCCAGCAGAATAAGACATTTTTGAATGACATGGATAACAGTTGTAAGAAGAATCAAAGTCTAAAAACAAGACGAGTGGAAATACCTTGCTATTATTTGTCAGAACGCGCCCACATGGTTCCATTGTATAGCATACTTTGGTGGAAGTTGTTTTTGCTGAGCATAAGTATTTGTTGGCTACTGGCCAAAATCCGGCCCTTCCATATTTGCGAAAATACAAGAGTTACGAAGAGCGGAAAAAATTTCTTCTGATACCAAACAGAATCCGAGCAAAATAAAACAAGTAAGCAGGGAATCAAACAGCTAGGGATTTCTTTTGATTCTATTCTTTTTTCTTCTATTTTCCTATGAAAGTAGCCGAGGGACATGTTCATATTAGCCGGGGGAAATCCGGCCCCCGTCTCTTACCGCAGGCAGGCAGAATAACTCTGTTCTGTTTGCAGATGTGGGGGCTTTGGGTACTCTGGCCAAGTTTGGATTAGACTGCGAGCTCTTTCTTTCCTGAGAGCACTATGCGGCAAGTAAAAAATAAAAATCATTCTAATGAACGGTAAAAAGTAGGAGAAATTGGGATGGAAAGAGGAAAGAAGGATAATTATTCATTGTAACAATTTTTTCTTCGTTCGGGCTTTGGCCCCCGTTCCTCGCGCCTTTGCTGCTCGCCCCTCGCGTGTGCTCTCGATCTACTGTGACTCAAAAGAAACTGCTCGCAAGATAAGTGTGTGCATTGAAGGTTAGGTAGCTGGCGGTTTTGTGTAGAGAACGCGCAAATGAGCAGCAAAGCCGAAGAGGTGTTTGCTGATTCCGCTCCATTCTCCTCCATTTCGCTCGCGCTCTCTTTCCCAACAATACTACTTCCTTCAAAATAAATTTTGGGAATTCTTGGAGTTTCCGTAAAAACTTGAACTAAGCTCTAAGGGAGGATGCATTAGAGGGGTAGGTTTGATAGAGAGCAAACGGAATGATGGGGGGGGGGGGGGGGGTGGAAGAGGAGTCTTTATAGGAAGGGTCATTTTTAGAGAAGGGGCTATGTAGATATAGGGCCTTGATATAGAAATTGGTGCTTAAGTAAAGAGGGTGGCTAAATGTATGTATAGATATTTTATAGTATCATGCATCCCATGGTAAAAAAATTTTCTTTTAATGAAGAATTAATAAATGCGCTTTTCATGATATGATACATTATTTTAAACTTGCTCTTTTTCTCTCGTTTCAGATGTCTAGGCGCGCATATCGAAAAGAAATCTTGCTTGCCGTGTTGTGTGTGATAGTGATCTTGCAGTTGACCAAAAACGTCATCTTTGGAGGAGACAACGACGATCAACGATTCCATTACAGTGTTGTTGGCCAAGAAAATGTTTCCGAAATTCACCCTACCTGTAAAATTGAACGAAACCTTCGAATTATCAGCTATAATATACGGTGTCAATATTTCAACCCGTTTTCTATATGGAACTTTAATGAACGAATCGAACGCCTTGTCGAGGGCATTAAGGACTTTGACATTGCACTTGTTCAAGAAGCATATGTCGTCAACGCGGGATTAGGCGTTATCTCAGAGTGCGCCTCGCGTTTGGTCACTACAATGTCTAAACATGGATTTCATTATAGAACTTCTATTGCAGATTTTATGGCACCTTACGTGGGAAAAAGTGGCGGAATTGCTATATTTAGCCGTATACCTTTGACAAGCACAACATCCAGGCAATTTCAGAGTTTCTCTTTCTTTCAGTACACGGACTACATGGGCTTCGTTATAGGGGAGTACATCGTAAATTCTCGGCATCTTTATGTCGTTAACACACATCTTGATCCAAGCAGGCCGGCTACGAGAATCATGCAAGCAAAAGAGCTTACTTCTGCAACGAGGAATTACACCATGTCCTCTGCTTATGTTATCTTAGGCGGGGACTTCAACATTGATAATCGCTATCCGACCCTCAGTAATAGCAGTGAAGAATATATAGAACTATTACGAACAATGAAAGAAGCTGGTCTCCGCTCCGTTTTCCCTTCTAGAATAGAAACCAACATTGACGGTGGTAATTATGACGCCATATTTGCAAGCTCGAATATTGCAGTGGTACGAAAAGAAATCATCAAACTTGAAACCGCTAGCAAGGCACTGGTGTCGGATCATTTTGGGCTTGCAATAGAGTTGAAGCTATTGTGATGTATGGTCGCATTAAATGACTGACTGTGGTAGACATTGTTACTTGTAAATAAAAAACTTCAAAGAGGAAAGTACAGAACAGAAGAAAAGGACTGTTCCATCACGAGATCTCGAGAGATTATATTGATACACTGGAACCTCCATGTGCGACCACCTCCCATAAAGTAACACCTATCCAACACACCAAAAGTTTCCCAGATAAAGGTGGATTTCCACTGTCGCGTAGTTTTTCCGTGCGTAAGCACGTAAATTTTACGCGCGTAAGTAAAATAGAGGCAAAGTATGACAGGTCACGCGTTAACATAAGAGATGAACCTCGCTCAACTTTTACTTTCTCGCGCGGCCTTTCATACATTGCCTCGGAAAAATTACGCGACGGTGGAAATCAATCCTTAGAGAGCCAGGGGGAATGATTTAGCTCGAGAATATTCCGTGCCGATCAGCTGCCTTTGGATCGTCTAGGAGGATGTCGAGAGGCAAACAAAAAAAACACAGCCGAGCCTACTTTAGCCCTTCCACATCATCACTGAAGTCTGATAGCAAAAAACTGGATAGGTTGCATGAACGAGCAGATCGTTATTTATATATATATATATAGATTTGCAGAGTTGGATTATTTGGTCGAAGACATTTATTGCTACTCAGAGTTTCATGCTCCTTGCGGAGCAATCATCATCATCATAATCCAACTCTGCAAATCTACACATCGCTCTAGTTTACCTGTTGAGCACTTTAATAGCTGATGAAATCTTCAATTCATTATATTACTATATTATATATATATATATATATATATATATATATATATACTAAAAACAATGAAAAACGAAAGTCTTCTTTGCTTTTGCGCAAAAGCAAAGAAGACTTTCGTTTTTCATTGTTTTTAGTATCTTCATTCGACACAGAAGTTTACTTTCTATATATATATATTTATATCGTATTGGTTACAGCCTTGTATGTGGATCGACGTATCCAGAACATGTTATTTATTGTGTTTAACGCTATAAACAATATATATCCACCTGAATATTTGAGAGACCTTTTCAGGTTAAGAGACAACATCAAAACTGGCCTGAGAGGGGTCAACAAGCTGCTACTACCGTCGCTTAATACGACAAGAACTCAGGAAAATCCTTGAGGGCTATCACTTGGAACAAGGTTTTTACACCTGAAGATCCCAAAGGATATAGTCTTTTAAAAAAGCAGTCCACCAGCTAAGGTTCTAGCTTATTCTCAATAATAGCTATATCCATCATTTAATTAGGCTTTTTATTGTAAATAGCTATATCACGTTATTTAAGCCTTAGACTCATATTCGTTGAAAATGAGTTTTTGGTTTTCCATTTTACTTCTCTATTATTTTATTTATTTGTATTTTTTTCTCGGCTTATTAGCACAAATAATCATTGCTAGAAGTCTAACCAACCTCACCAAACCCGAGATTAAATAAAGCTTCATTCATTCAGGGACTTTTGGCGGCCGAGGCTAATTTCTCCCTCTAGTTCACCTCACGGGAAAGTATCTTCTGCTCTCTTGGTTCATAACAATAGGCTGTGATGCCTTCGAGATGTCTGAAGACACTTTCGCAAGCCCCGTTTCTTGAAAGCTGCTAGATTTTGATCTTAAAATATGGCCGGATTCAAAAGGCTACCGGGAATACCTAGAACGGGGCTCGGGCGACAGGATGAATAGACACCCTGTGGTATGATAAGAACGCCGAGGTTGAACACTATAAAACAAGTATAGTGTTCAGTACTCGATGGAAAGAAAGTCGACTAAACACGCAAAACGGCGTTTAAACCGGCCGTAGGACACAGAGTGGCTGTGAACTAAAGGTAAGGGAACTTTTTGAATCAATTTTCGCGTTATCATGATTTTTCTTCTTAGCGTCGTAGATTCGAATACATGTGATAAAATTCGAACAAGAAGGGCCCGAATCACATGTAATAAAGCAAGAAATATCGACCTTCGTTATCTTAAAGGTTACTAGTACAGATAGACAAACAAGAAGACTTCATATCTTTAAGATTTTTGCATTCATTTGGCATCAGATAATACACCAATAATTCTAGTATATTCCGACCAAATGACCTCTGAAGCCCGAACCCACACATAGTGCGCTTGGGCTGCCTGTGGTTTTTCATTTTTATTAAAATAAAAGAGCAGCATGTCCTTCTCAATTTTGTTCACAGTAGTATTAATATAAAAAGCATTCTTTCCCCAAAGTACTCATTCTTTTTTTTTTTTTTTCGCTGTTCACGCTTTAGTGCTAGAATTGTAAACTTGTGTGTTACACTGAACTACTTTCTGGTAGCTTGTGTGCGAAATGAAACAGCTGATTATAAAAGTACGGGAGTCTGAAGTAGGCTAATCTTGAGCAATTTCAGGTCGACACCAAGTCAAAACCAACTGCGGAGTTTAATCCAACGTCTTAATGCCTGTCGCCTTTCTTTCCAGCCACCTAGAAGATAACATTGATGAATACATAAACAAATATTATAAACAAGACAGGATTTTCCGTTTCTTTTCCTTTTTTTCTGTGAAAGAATGTAGAAGGCAGACTCATAAGGCTGCGTAGTGTATGCGGCCACCTGCGTGGGCTAAACACACATGCACACGTTCCCATACATTTCCTCGAAAAGTTACGGCCAAAGAGTACAGGCTCACGTATTTCTTCAACAAAAATTCCGAAAACCCAGTTATAAAACACTTAAAAACCAGGGTACCCTCTGCTAAAAACTAATAAAACCGCGTAAGAGTGATACCGAAGGTGAAGGGATTACTTTTCATGGTCATAAACCAGTACATTGCAGGGCCGTAGCCAGGAAGAAACTACAACCGAGGCGAACACACGGTCCGTTGTACGAAATCAGCCGTATGAAATCTTCTGATATTATCAGTCTGATAAAAAAAAAAAATAAAAATCGACAGTAATTGGTAAAATTTTACCGAGGCGAGTGCCTCGGTTCGCCTCATACTGGCTACGGCGGTGCATTGCTTGTGCACAAATTTCACAATCTTTCGATTCAGCACATTGGAGACCTTTTGATTCCAAGGACGACATTCTCTCAATGATGAGTAGTGCGCGCGCGTGAATCAGCGTTATTTTGGCGGGAAAACGTAACAGCCATCGTCATTCTACTACGCGTTTTAGTGAGTCGTTGCGGCGGAAACAACTAATTAAATGTTAGAAATTTTATCATTTTGCGATCGGAAGAGGGTTTTCTTTTCCAACAAAAATAACCGTACTAATTTTTCTGCTTAAAAACATACAATGAAGCTTTCTGATTGAATTCTGGGATAGTCTACTTTTTGAGAATAACCCGTACGCGAAAAAAAACCTTTAGTTAAATCTCGTCGTCAAATCTAAAGGTCTCTAATTTCGGCTCCCATAAGTTTATTTAGGACTAGACTTGCCACAAAAAAGCGAGGCAGCGAGGAATACGCGCGACGACCGAAGTAAACAGCAGAAACCGGAAACAGGCTTTGAGAAAGTCTTATTTAGGACGGGACGATAAACCAAAAAGGAAGATAAACCACGGCTGATCTCATACAGTGTACTCTGAATGAGGTGTAATAGTCATGAATAGTCTGTATGGCAGTCTCAGAGCCCGCGGAGCAGTTTTTAAAGTGAGGGGGAGGGAGGCTGAGCACTCCACTTCTTTTGAAGTGGGGGGGGGGGGGGAGAGTAGGGGGGGAGGGGTGCTAAAACTGGGTTGCATCAAAATCTTAACATTAAATCAATGCAAAGAAACAAAAGATAATTCAAATTAATTCGAAGAAAGTGAAATGCAACTTTCCACCAAAACCTGGTGCCGAATCGATGTTATTTAATACAGTTACAACTCAACAAGCATTCAGTTTAAAGTTAGTAACCAAAGGAAGTGTGTGACCATGCAAAGCCAAACCCAGGAGCCAAAGTGAGAGAAGGCAACTTCATAATTAATTCTGACGTGGTTTATTGGCTTACTGTCATGAAATCTTACCCTTTTAAAATCGTCCATATTCGTTGTGTCGAGAGGACTTCCAATGAACCCAATATAGTCCACCACTGTTGTTTCTTCGCCTCCTTGATTATTTTGAAAAAATAGCTGAATAGATAAGCAAAAAAAATTTACTTGGTAACAATGAGCTTGTTCACACAACATGTTATGTAGAAGTTTACGCCAAACGGCAACAAACGTGGATTTGTACCACGTGACCAAGTTTTTTTTCTTAATTGTCGTTAACTGTTTATTACTTCAACTGAAAAAAATGAGTAGTTCCACGCCAGTTTTATAAGTAAGTATTGTTTTGGACAGTTTTTAATCTCCCTATTTTCTATTCTGAGGTAAAGTGGACCAATTGATCGTAGTATCATAAACATAGATTGCAACTCAAATTTGAAGAAATCAGATAAGTGAAACAAGCTCTATACAAACAAAAAGAAATAGAAAACAATACTGTACTGTGAAACTAATCAAATAAGTTTGTCAAGCCACGTTTTTTAATGTAAAAATCGAAAAATTTGTGACTGGCAATCTTTCGCATTTCCAGTGTCTGGCATGTTGGGTGGTGGAATTTAATTACAAGAGTCCGTTTAATAGAGGTTGGTAACAATAGAAATGACCATTTCAGGTACTTTTTAGGTGTCCGCGTCCGCTTAATAGAGGTGTCCGCTTAATAAAGGTTTCATTTGAAGAAAAAAAGGGAAATAAATTTGGGAACTTCGGCTACTGTCCGCTTAATAGAGGGTGTCCACTTAATACGGTGTCCACTTAATACAGGTTTCACTGTACCTGCTGAGACAATGCATGGCACTTTACTAACCGTCAGACTTGAAACATTTTGAAACTTGACAAACTTCAGGGGAACAATTACGTCCTCTTTTATATCTTCTGGTGTCAACCTGTACAGAATGAAACACAGTGTAAGGTGAGGAACGGCAGAGACCACCCCTTTAACTTCGTTTTAGGGATGCGTTTGTCTCTTGGAAAATTATCAACCTCATTCCCAGGTTTCCCTCCTACGCATCTCTGGAAAAAAACGCTGGGAATGAGGTAAAAACTGATATTATTACTACCCTGGAATTAAGACCTTCTTAGGGTGGGGGGGGGGGGAAGGGGGGCAGTCAAATACATGTATGTCCCTATTCTGAATTTCAAATGCAGTCGTTTCGCTTATTGAAGAGAAGGCCATGTTGCTGTCGGTACTGTACTACTGTATTTGTGATTTTCCCTGTTGCTGTCATGGTTTCAACCCATCTTCATGTCATTTGTCAACATTTCATCTCTCCTATGTCATTTTTCAAGGCCAGGTCGATTGTCGGAATTTTACCCTAACAAGGCCTCTGAAAAATAATTTACAATTGGATTATAATAATTTATCCTATTCTTTGTTGTTACCAACATTGCTTATATGGAATTGAAAAACGAATGTTTATACATTATGGTACAATTCCAATGTTCATGAAAAGATAGTGACATACTCAATTTTATGTAAGGCTTCAAAGCTTTCTGCAGAATCAAAATCCATCGTCTTTGTTAGGTTAGTAAAAAGTTTTACTGTCTTTGGTCCTCTGCCTATCAGACAAAAAAATATAAACACAGCCTGTAAATATAACCCAAAAACAAAAACCTTGCTATTCAACTTGATCTGATCAAAACAACTCACCATCATCAGGTCCCTGTATCTTGAGTGAGTGAAGTTTGACCACCTGGTTAAATGCTATTGACACCAATAACTGAAACAAAGAGACAACAAACTAAGGATTTTGGTGCAATATTTAAAGTAGTGTGTTCCAGGCTCCGAGATAGTCGGGCCTGCTGAATTGAGAAAGTGCGAACATAAAAAAAAACGGGAGGAAACTGGGGAGAGAAGGGGCGGTTCCTTTTTTTCCGCCCCACCAACTTTTCGCGTACCTTTTACTTTTGCATCTTTCACACTATCTGAGAGCCTGGAACAGGCTATATTTAAAGGGAAGTAACAAGGTATTCATTCAGTACAGGTTGACACCAGAAGATATAAAGGAAGGCGTAATTATTCCCCTGAAGTTTGTCAAGTTTCAAAATGTAGCAAGTTTGATGGTTAGTAAAGTGAAAAGCTAAAATGAGTCTTTGGATCAATTGAATTCCAAAAATAATGGCCCAGTTTAAAAAAAATGTTATTTAAGACTATATCTAGGCATTAAAACTGTTTTCTGTCATCTATTGCTCTGGATGACAAGGATGGACATGGATTGAAACTTTTTCAACTTTTAATGTCATGCCTGCAAAAATCAACAAAACATTTATTTTGGATAGTGCTCCCTGACGAAATTTGTCTCATGTTGTCTTCATAACTGTAACTCTACAGGATCATTTTGTGTATGGGTGAAGGAACAAAGTAATGACTTCAGCATATTCAGGGACAAAAGGACATCTATGTCACTTAGCACAACCAAGATTAACAGAAGACAATTTCATTACAGTCCAGCCAGGTCCAGCATACCTCCATAGATCCCATTAATGAATTAATTATTTGAAAAATGAATCCGAAATTCATTGAGCCACAACCAGTACCAAATTTGAATCAGCATTACTGCATGCGTGATGAGCAGTAAATATTTGGCTACAACTTCTCAGTATTCGGTGTGATTGAAAAATCTTTGAATGGATAAAAAAATTGTTTCAAATGAAGACATTAATTTTATATCGAGTTCAAGAAAACTTAGCTGGTAGAAATTTCATAACTACCTCGCATGTGAAATATCTGCCCATGGCATTGTAGACATGCAGGAATGCACAGATTCAACTACTAACAGATTCGACTTTCAAATAATAAATTCATCAAAAATGAATGTAAACTTGGGGGATATGCTTGACCTTGCTTGACTGTTCAGTGGAACCTCAACATAACAAACCTCTTATAACAAAGTCCTTGGTACAACGAACAATTTCTTTTCCCCAGTAATAGCAAAATATTTAAAAAAGAATCTTGGTATAACAAAACCTTGTTTTCGTGAACATACTTTGCTAATCCCTTGGCCGTTTGTTACGTCAAGGTTTCACTGTGCTATCTCTTACAAAAAATTAATATTGTACCTGTTCATCACAATCACTTTCCAAACAACCTGGACCCTTGGTCAGAGCTTCTGACAGGTGATGGTCATCACTTTCATTTAAACATTCACATCCACTCTTGTTAATAAATATTCCTAGATCCATCTGCAATTCAAAGTGAGAAGTAATACACTAACTACTGTATTCATTCGTATAAAGTTTACCTCACATGATGGTATTATATGCAATGTTTATAAACAGTCTGCTGGAGCAAAAACATGTGCAGTTAAATGTATCTGTTATGGTTCAATTTTTTTTGGTTTCATCTTTTTTGAACCAGTTTAAATTTCAGATACATGTAATCTTTTAAAATTATTTTTATTTTCAATTTCCTTTGTCTTCTAACACTATCATGAATAATATAGAGGAAAGGAAATGAGAGATGAAATTAGAGAACAAAAAGTGATGACATCACAAAACATAAATTTGTGAAATTATGGGATAAACGTTTTTAGCTTGTGCATTTTGTTTTCCCAATTCAGACCAGGGAATTTGGCCTTTTTTTCTTTTCATAAATTAAGCAAACATGTACATATGCATGTGCAGAGGAAAACATTTGCACTTCTCTGGGGTACAATCACGTGGTCTGAAATGGGAAAACAAAACATACAAGTTAAAAAGGTTAGTTGTTTAGCATATCCAGAAAGAACAAGATGAAAAATAACCCCTTGTTTAAAATCAGCTAGTCGGTGCAAATTGATGGAAAGATATAAGCATTGCTATTCTCCAATGACTCCATCATAAATCCTTTTAAATAGGCCTGGACCACAGACGTTATGAACCAAGCCAGTTTTAGGAGGATTTAAATGGAGTTGAGAATCAACCAGGGTTAAAGAATTTTAACAAAAACCACATCTGATTATCAGCCCCTGAATATAAGTGCCCCTCTTGAACTTGTATTGAAATGAATTAATTAATTATGACATTTTGAAGCCTAATTAAAAACCAGTAAATGCAAACGTTTTGTGATCAGCACTGCTATAGCTTGTTTCGAAGTACTTTTACTGGTCCAGTTAAAAAAATAAATAAAATAAATAAACGCTGCCAACTTTCCTCGGTGCAGCCAATGACTGAATTGCAGAGGAAACGGTTAAGTGAGATTGGACGTCAGCATGTAAAGGGGCAATCTTGCAGCCACTTCAGTTCATGTTTTGATCACACCTTGCCCACCCAGACCAATGACGGCACAAGTCAGATACTCTCGTCCCCTAATCTTTTCGAACAATGTCACAGGTTCTTTTACGTCCTCTTCCAACTGAAGTACAAGGATGAACGAGACAAGGCCAACGGCTTAATGTCACCACCTAATGACACGATCATCTGAACTGAGAAAGGGGTTTCACAGCTAGCATGATCTCACCAGCGTTTTTAAAGTCCTTAGTTGATGGTCCGGCCTGGGTTTGAACTCACAACCTCCCGCTCAGCAGACCGGCGCTCTCCAAACTGAGCTAACCGGGCGGCCCTTGGATACAAGGATATAAGCCCCTCCTTTTATAAGCCCTCCTATATAAAACACCTTACGAAGATGTACAGCTGCATAAGCCCTGGGCTTATAAGCCTCAGCTTATGGTATCATAACCATTCACTGTTAAATAAATTTGCTGTAAATCGATCTTTAAATTTTGTGATAATGTTAAAAAAGTAGTGGAAATTAATTATGAGGGGTCTATAAGAAGAACAAGGCAACTGCATACAACACTTACATGTCCCTTGACTCCAACATCATTACTCTCATCTCCAATCCACTTTTTAATTTTCTCTTCAAGCTTCTTTTCATCAGCTCCAGTCATTTCATCAACCTTTACTTTTCCTTTGAAAAACTTGAACGTGGGCATGGCAGACACATTGTTTGCCATCGCTATGTCCTGTGAAAGTTACAGAACCAATATCATATACATGTACACTTTTATAAAAATTCATGTATTCTGCCAGAGAAGCCTAAAAACCAAACTACATGTAACTGGGCTACTACACAACAAAAACATGAGACCAGTATTTTTACCAGTTTCTGGCCACTTTCACTTGTAAACACTATTACTTCTAGCAAGGAAAATTTACGAATTTTCTTTTAAAAGTAGCACACTTAATTATCCTGAAACTACGTGAAGAACTGCTGCTTCCTGCAATTTTCTGGAAAGTTATGAAAGTTTTCTTTCAACAAGTAACTACATTGTAATATCTAGTGTCCAGGCACCTCATCAAGCTTCCACCTAGAAAATAAAAACCTCTTTCCCTTGGAAACAACAGCGAGAGCTTATACAGTACAGGCCACGGGCATTGCAGCACTTACACGTGCATAAATTGCATGCAATATGGCGTATTTCCACGCAAAATCCATGCAAAAAAACTTGCATGTAAATTTTTACACAAGCTCTTTCACGCAAACGTCTTACATGCAAATTTGCATTGTATTTTTACAGTGACTGATTTTGCTTGTAAAAATACACGCAAGCTGCGTGTATTTCTTTACAACAGCAAATACGGCTGATCACAATGTGGAAAAATGTCTTTTCGCAGTGAAAAAGAAAGCAACTTACAATACACTTTTTCTTACTACAAACGTCATGTTTTGTAAATCAACGATTCATGTGCTGTAAATTCCTTGGCTGTTGGCTGAAGTAGGGTTTCAAATTACAATACTCTATTTTACATGTAAATTTGGATGCATGTTACTTGCCATGCTGACTGTTGTTTTGAAATAAGTTCAATGTTTTGGACTTCAGTACACTGTTTTTTCAGACTTGCTATGCGCCTAAAACATAGTTCAAGCTATCGAGGTTAAAATTATAGGGAAATGATCTGAAGGGAAACAAAAATTACTTCAAGTTAGCGAGGGTAAAATTACAGTTTTAACTGTGTGAAGGAATTCCGGGAGAAATCGACTTGAGTAAGAGAAATGTTCCAGTTAGCAGTCAGTTAGTGAGAGTTTGAGCACTCAGGATGAATAGAAGGTTTGCTTTGGCACGATTGGCACTAAATTTTACAGACCACACAAGGTTTCTGTTTTACAAATGCCTTAATTCTAACTTTGAATTAGCTTCGAGCTTCACAATATGTCCTTAGTTGTTGCTTAACAATTACAATGCATTACTAAACTTGGATACAGTTTCACTCCAAATTTGCATGTTGTTTGTGACAAGCTGTCTGTTACAACAATCGTTTGAAGTAATTTGATTTCTTGCGTTTTGTGGAAATAGAAGCTTGTGTAAATGATAAAAATGCAGCGTGTCATTTTGTTTGCTCTTGATAAAGATATAAACACTCTTTGCAGAAAACAAAGTGTAATTGAAGACCTTAAAAGAAAACCTTTCCTTGGCAGGTAAAACTAAAACCCGAGAGCTAAAATTAGTTCTTGCAGTAACACCAGATTGTTTGCTTTGCGACGCAACTGAGTGACGCCGGCATTGCAAAAGAAAATAACTCAAATCAGCAAGCTAAACAAAAGTACATGTAGGAGATGAAATGCTGTTAACAATGTAGAAGCGACCTGTCACCAAAACAGTGATGTAAATTACAGCGTCACATTACAGAGTACTTGGTCTATCAAAATAGTTGTGAATTGATAACTTGAAACCTTTTATAATCTCTGCGAAGTCTACAAATGAAGATTCAAGTGAAGTACATGTAAATATTTAAAAACAATGTTCATTCGGTCTAAAAACTTGGATCACATTTAGTTCAGATAGCTTAATACTAACATTTGAATGTGTCTCGAAAGTTTGATACAATGTATATGCTGACAAAGCCACCCACACAAGTGTACAACTGCACTTGCTCAGCCAGCAATGTAAGAACTCAAGTAAATCAAATACACGCAAATTACGATAATCTGCATGTAAAATTTTACATGCAAATATTCCTAATTTGCGTGTATTTTCTTGTGCATTTTCACGTGTAAATAGCTGATTTGTTTGTTTTTCTTGTGAATTACTGGAAATGAAAAGACTAGTTCACTGCAAAAAAGCCATGAAAAAACTAAAGCAACTTTTATGGTTTAAGACTGGCAAATATTTATGCTAACAGCCATGATCTAGGAATACGAATAACAATATAGCAAACTGAACCAACCTCACATTTATCAACGTCAACTTTTAGAAACACAGCGCTTGGATACTTTACACTCAAACTGGCAAATTTTGGAGCAATTGACTTGCAAGGCCCACACCTATAGGAAACCAGGATATTGGCAGTGAGAAGAGAGAGCAAGAGCAGCACATACTTACTGTTAAAGACAAACTAATGGTAATGAATTATGGAACATGAGAGGACAGGCAGTGGGTATTAAGGAGGGGAACCGAAGGGAAATAATATTGGATGTCTGAATAATATCGTTACTTGTAGTACCACGTTTCTTAATTTAACATCCCAGTAACTAAATTTCCAAATAAGTTTGGCCAAGTTAGTAGGCGTGGTGTTGTCATCTTTTTGTTTTTAGCAGGTTTTGTTTTAAGTTTTTGCCTGGTGGTTTAATATTAAGCAATTGCAATGGTTTTCATCCATTAGCCTTGAATCACCGCCACCAATAAATGCAAAGAGGCTTATTGACAGCTTTGCTTTTAAGCCTGGCCATTTTTTTTTTTTTTTTGGCAACGGTTTTCATCCATTAGCCTAGAATCACTGCCACCAAAAAACACAATGAGGCTTATTGACAGCTTTGCTTTTAAGCCTGGCTATTTTTTATAAATAAACATTGGGGTACAGGCATTTCTTCAAAAATAAACTGAATACGATTTTATAGGAATAAATATTTTCAAATACATTATTATGATTGCAAATAAGTTCTGGAAAAAAAACAAACAAACAAAAACAATGAAAATCAGTGAAGTCAAGTGTTAAGCTTCTATACCAGGACAAAACGTGTGCAGACTTCAGGGAAATCGGAGACCTTCTATATTCCGCTGAGTCATGTCTAGAAAAAGTTCTGCGAAAGCGTGTAACCCATTTGCACATACATGTATCAAAAGCACATTTTTAAGCTCCAACAGCAAAATTTCTTTAACTAATTGAAAAAAGAACACTTCATCAACACCTAGGAAAGTTTCACCGTGAAGAGAGTGTCCGAATTTTGTTAGAATACAAAAAAAACCCTGTGGTTCCAGTGGTGTTCGATGAATAATAATTGCAACGACCGCGCGATCCTGAAATGCATATTTATATCTGGTCAATTCATTTCACAACAGTAACTTACCAAGATGCTGTAAAGTCTACAACAACCAGTTTGGCCCCAGCCTTGGTCATTTCCGATTGATAATGGCCATCATTCATGATCACGATAACGCTGTCTTGTGCAGCCGCCATTTTGTCGAAAGAGGGAAAAGACTGGAAGCTAGCGCAGTAAATAATGACGCGCGCATGAGCAGTTACACGCTGGTCAAAGGATCGAAGGCTGGAATAAATGTTGACAAGATGAAACAAGATGTCTTCCTCATCGGTGGTTCCTGTTGTTTTGTGGGGAAGTACACCACCTTCTCATTGCATCTCATGTATTATTACCACCTATGATCAGAAAACAATTGTTACTGGATCTTCAGATGGACAGCTTGGTGTATGGGACTTAAGGTTCGCGGAAGATGGTGGCATCAAAGTAAGAACTACATGAAAAACAGATTAATTTTTGATTTTTTTTTCTTAATAAAATCACTTTATTTTGTTTTGTGTTTGTTGAAGCATATAGCAAGTAATAGTATATGGCAATTTCGGATGTTGGTTAAGGTTTTATTAAACTGTGTTGCCTGATTAGAAGCACATTCTATAAGCACATTTTACAAACCCAAAATACAAATTAAAATTGAACTCTTTATCTATTTTTGCTGCAGATCATCCCAAGGAACCTAATTTTTGCCCACGCAGCAAAAGTCACAGCACTTGCAAAAGCTACTGATGGATGGGACAATCAGTCAAGTATCATCAGTGCTGCTGACAATGGGTAAGGCTAGTGTAGCTGATACTGCGCTGCACTGAACTAATAAAAAGAATAATAAAACAGGTGGTCCCTGTCACTCAAAGGCGCTTTCCATTCAGCCCAAAATTCTGGAAATTTTGGTTAGAAATCAAATGGAACGGACCATTTTAGTTCGGTCCGACCAGAATATTTGGGATCACCTTGAAGGTGGTCCACTTTAATTTGATCAGTGTGATGTATTTCACCGAAATATCCCTTAAGTTTCTATTTGACATAATTGTTGTACCCAGTGCCACTCTTCTGTATCCTGCTTACAAGTGCAATAACAAACACACAGTGGCTTGGGTCAGTTCTGTGCAACCGGAATGCATGTTCCATTGGGCACGTGGAATTTCTGAAATTTCGGACTGGAATTTTTGTCGAATGGAAAGTGCCCATACATGTAAACAATGTGACCACTGTTCTGTATCAACCACGTTCCCAGGGTTCTCTCCAACTTGTCCCCAGTCTCTCTCACTCCAGGGGACATTAGGAGAGGACCCTGGGAGCAAGATTGTGGACTATTTTATTTTAATGCAAAGATTCACTGAGTGTAAAACCCAGAACACCAGAAATATTTATCGATTATTATGCCAATCAGGTGTGAGAAAACTGTACTATAAACAGCAACATGGTAATTAGTTTGGTTTGAGCTTTGCTTGCATATCTTGACCTTTTTTATGATTCACCACTACTGAAATATTTCAGGTGTTCATGGTTTTCCAACTTTGAACAACAACATCAGTAAGTGTATGGAGAACATTTTCTGGACTTTTCCAAAGTTGTCTTCTCCATGATTTTTTCTCTGCATAGTTCCTTTACATTTGAAAGGTTTTCAGTGGGTTCCTAAGGAGATTCGTTTGTTTTAAATGTCTCTTCACATCAGTACTGTCTGCTGTTTTTAAGACACACTCAAACCTTTACATAAACCTCACACTGGGTATGATAATTAATGACTGAATAGGAAAGAGCGGAGACTAGACCAACCAAGTCGCTTTATTTGGCTGATCTATTTTTGCTTCACTCTCAGTTCAATCCAGTGACCTGTCACTTAAGTATTTTATGATTACCTGTTTTGTCAGGGAGCTGTGTTTATGGGATACAGATGATGGCATCTGTATACAAACTAACATCATTCCAGGGATGCATTTAGCTCTTCTGGTAAGAATTAGTATGTGTCAATAATGCAGCTTACAGTACAAAATGTAGTATACAATGTATGTAGCTGTTATAGATTAGAAAAACAACCTTGTTCTTAACCCGTGTAGAAGTCTTTTATACCTTTAAGTTTATACACTTTAACTTATGTGCATGTATGATTCTTGTATGTAATGGTAAACTAATCAACCAGTTTCTACATAAAAAAAAAATAATTCCTACTTGGTTTCAAGGCTTGGGGGATATAAAATCAAAAGCAATATTATTTAATCTTGAGGTTCAGGGATTTATGCAGTTCTTTCATTTTATTCCCCTGAGAGCCGAGTATGAATGGATGTTAACTCAGTCTACAAATGTAGATATAAATGATTTGGTCAGCTGTCTCAAAAAGAAAATCTGACTTTCTGAACTGTACCATATCCTTCCTGTACAAAAAAAAATTATTATTAAGAGAAGACACCTGTGCACAGTTATAATTGAAAGCTGATCAAACAGGAAAATAGATCGCTCTTTTTTACTATCTGCATGCTTGAAGAAGTGCGAAGTCATTGGCAGGGTAATTTCTTTTTTCATTGGACTGCTCCTGGGCGAGTGAAAGTACTGTAATTAATTTGAAAATTTAAAGAGGGTATAAGTAGTACTCGTATGCATTACTTAAATTTGAAGTCTTTGTTTATGTTAGACATTACCCAGATTGAGTTTTGTAAACATTATCAGGGTGCAACAAAAACAGTGTCCTCTTGCCCCAGACAAGTGGTTTTGATCAGTAGGTTAATCAAACCTACTTGTCCTTTGGACAAGTAAATCCCCAGGAAATAACTTAAAAGCAAAACATACAGTATACAGCCAGGTTTTTTCAAGCATAAAACAGATCACTTTTCTTGAAAGCAACTTACAGGTTAGAAATGAAAAGAAACAGCACTGGTGCAAGTGACTTGCGATTTATCCACCATTTTATTTCATTTTTGTGCACTGAAAGGGGCCTGGGACTCTTGGGGGGTAGGATAGACTTTTGCATTTCTTAATAGATCCCCTAGGTAACTGTTAGCTCGCACAGGCTATTTTGGAACTGAACTGAACTGCATTTGCTGACTGTAGGCTAGACCTCTTGTTTTTTTTTTTGGGGGGGGGGGGGGGGGCTGGTTTTGTGAATGCAGGATTTACATTAACGTATGAGAAGCACATTATTTGGTCTTTCTTGGTGTTAAGTGTGTAATATTAAAAGTTTAGGCTAAATTTTCCTTTCTTGCAGTCTTTTCATGTCACCATTGGCACAGGAAAAGAGTGGCGTGTAGTTTGTTATGGCAGCTACTCTGATATTTACGTTGTTGACGCCTTGTCACTTGAGGTAGATACAAATGTACATGTATAACAAAAGAATGTTTTTTAGGTTTTTCACATAACTCAATGATTAAGCTTAATTTTTACTTTCAAGGCTAGGAGAGTTCAAATGATTTTTGGATGTGCTATGTACCGTTCATAAGACGAGCAAGAGTGTATTATCAGGTTTAAAAACTCAAGGCGAAGCTAAGAATTTTCAAACCAAATAATACATGACTGCGAGTTTTTTGAATGGCTTCAAAATCTCCGATATAGTTCCTTCACCTCATTCTTGCAGTAATATTTAGATTTGGGGTTATTTTGGTGTAAAATATTGGACTTAAACTTTAGCTGTGTATATAGAACACCCATTAAACAATCTTTTGTTTTCTCTTTATGAATTATTAATTCGTTTATGAAGTGCATTTTTTATAGTTTGTTTTAGCGCCTTCACCATCTTATTCAGTATCAGAACATTTGTACAATGCAATGTTTATTGTTGTGTGAACTTTTTGACTTTTCAGGTGTTGTACACATTGCGTTCTCCATCAGCTACAAACTGGATCAGTGCAGCTTGTGTGGTTAGACCTGCTAGAAGACAAGGTGATAAATTTCATTTTAAATATTCACAGTTTTTTAATTTTGTTTGTTACAATCTGTGTGATCATTTTTATTTTCCTAGTGTATTAATTAAAATTTCTTGGTTTAGATAGGGCTGCAATAATATTATTGGCAACTTCGTGTGAGCGGCTATTTTGTGGGTAAAATCCTTCCTGAGGTTAAACCAGCATTCAACCTAAGTTACCAGGGTAAGGACCCCAACCAAAAAGCTACCCCTTAAATCAGTTGAATACTGATAAATTAACCTGGGAAAGGATTTTACATTTACATATGATAGATATAGTGCTCATGAACCTTTATTTTTATCATACACTATACATACAGTTGTATACTGTTATTGTTAGTCTATAAAAAGTGAGTGTACATATCTGTGTAGCAACCTTTTAACTTTTCTATTGACTACTTAAAGAGTTCACTTTTTCCCCTAATTTCTGTGGGCCACAGAGGATGTTGTAGTTGCTGTCTCCCTGTCTGGTATGCTTAACATCTGGATGCTAAAGCCATCTGTTGAGTCTAAGGTATGGCAGATTGTGATTGTGTAAATAAATCTCTGTACTACGTTGTACAGTGTACCATTGGCATTTTGTCTTTATGGTATTTGACTAACTATAGAATGCTTACAGTGCATACAAGTCTGTATTACAAGATGAACTAATGTTTATGTCAATAATAGAGAGCTTATTATAAGAAAATACAATGAGGATGACAAAACAGCAAAGCAACAACAACTGCATTCTTTGGTAGATTTCTCCACCATCCTTTGCACAACTACAAGGTGTCATGTTTTATAGGAACTGTCAACCTTGTGACACTTTGTACATATAATTAAAGATAACGGCATGATTCATTAATAAGAACACTTTTACTAGTAATTGTTTCTGCTTTTCTAAAGCACAGTAAACAGCTGCATCATAGATTATGTACTGAAAATGTTTACAATCTCCTTATTACAGTACTGTGATCCCACTTATGAGCAAGAGTTGAAACAAGTGACATTAGGGAACAGTAAAGCTACTGGGATCTGCTGCAATCCTTTCACTCAGAGAAGCATCCTTGTTATATGCCCACAAGAATGGCTGGTATGTTTTTAAAACTATTCTCTAATAACTATTATTACATAACCAGTAACAACCAAAGGTTACACAGTGCAGGCGACAACGATTGAAGGGCAAAATAATGCTCTTGTGCTCCAACGCTGTGGTTTGTGTAAGTTTCACATGATAGAGGGTCAAAAAAGGCATGATCAGATTATGAGACAAAGAAGGTCCGAACATGCGTGATCAGATTGCGTACTGTGCATTCCATTCATTTTTAGTGGAAGTCCAAACAAAGCTGGCTAAATACATGCTGCTCACGTGTATTAGTAACTAGCTGGAGATTAGGATTGCAGGCTCCTCTTGTTGCCTGCAATATTAGATTGTCTTTGCCCTTATTTGTTTCTAATTTACCGCGGTACTTAATAATATGTAGTTAATATTCATTATTGTACAATGGATTGTTGTGGGAGTGGGGGGGGGGACTTAATAATTTTAAAAAGCTGACCAGAGTCCCATTCATGCTGTCACCTGAGGAAGAAGATGAATCCTTGGAGGCGAGGGGTACAACATTGAAGATAATTTTTAGCATACCTGGCTTTCTTTGCGCATTAACACATTATTAGAAAAATAATAGTTTTAAAACATGTCTTTTTGGAAATAACATCATGACTACAAAACCTGGGACCAGTCCTCCCAAAAATGCTGTGATCCTTGAGTGAATTTACCCTCCTATGGATTTGCTAGAGTTGTGGTTTTTGTTATTGTAACTGAATCTCAGGGGACAAATAAAGGCACAAGCCCCAGGTATACGTTCCTACACCAAAAACTTCACTTAGAATTTAACCTAAACCTGGGTTGAACTTAGCCATCTTTCTAGAAATGGCACCAAGATTTCTCCAGGATTTTGTATTCTTGTGCAAATCAGCTTGAAACCTCTCCTGGATATATGCTAGATGTTAATGCAAAAGGACAAAAAAAGATCTGGTAATTGCAGTTAAATATTACATAATTTATATTAATTGATGCTACAAATGTATTATGCAAATGAGCTGTGAATTTTTATGGATTGGTGTACTTGACAGAGCAGTTGTTCCTTCTTCTATTTTTCCTTTGTCAATTAACTTTCTTCTCTATTTGATTATGTAATTTTGATAAAACACATGAAATACATTTTTATATATATGTATATTTTCTTTCTATTACGGAAGCCTTTTGATAGTTTTCCACCATTCTTGTTTCTCTTTTACCAATTCTAGCTGTATGATGCTGGGGACTTTAAGTTCCTAACAACAGTTCCCAGTCCTCCAGGTCAGGTTTGGATGGGTGGAGACTTTGTTGCAGCTGACTGTGTTCTAGTCTGGAGTAGGGTAAGGTCTGCATGTTTAATATGCAGCTGTATGCAATATAATGCCATGTTACAAAATTAAAGTGTGTACATTTTTGTTCTTTATACAGTTCACTTCATTTCTTGCCTTTATGAGAGTTTTGTCATTCAGTTATGTTGCACATCATGTAGAGGAATGATACTGTATTAATTTTTTCACAGGATGGTAAAAGCTACTTATACAAGCTTCCTGCATCGTAAGTCATAAGATTTTGGCTGCTTAAAAGAATTTGCCAATTAATTTTTCTGTTTTTCAAGGGACCTTGATTGTGTCTTGGCCTATTCATGCTGCAGTACCCTGCAAGCAGAGGCTACAATTTGGTGGTGTGATCTGGCGTGCAAAAAGTAGCCTCTGCCACCAACCGTTCATTCCCATCCACTGTTAGTGTTTATATAAATTATCATGATGCCAACTGGGTGAACACTTTTTTTCACACATATATATTAATGGTCATTGTGCTTTGTCACTTCTAGGGTTCAATTTTAACACTTAAATAATTATACGGTCAACAACCTACTGACAATCCTATGAATTTTTCTGTCTTTTCACCAGATGCTGTCCTGGGGTTCAAGAGCAGCGCCAGGGTCAGTTTAAACTGCACTCCTTTTTGTTATTAAGTTGAGTCAGTTTTTTTGTCTACGTCTCTGTCAATGAATATAAAAACTAGAGACCTTGAGATCGAAGTTTTCAGCATTTACCAGGAACCTTAAACTTTAAGAAGTCACATGACCAGTGCCTTGTCATCACGTTTAGGGGTTTGAGGTTCATGTTTGTATGACTAGACCATGGTTAGAGGTTCAATGTAAGTGTTTTACCACAATGATTTTTGCGCTCAAAGACATCACAATCCCACATTTAAGAGAAACTACTACTTTTAAGAACTCTTTCACTAATTAATTATGGAACTATTCTTCATAGAAACATAATTTTGAAGAAGATTTCCCAGTTAAAATAAAAGTGAATGAAGGAATGAAAACAAACATGGCAGCCTCGAGCTACCATTCGCAAATCTTAAGTCCCAAATATGGGCATACACATACGTGAAACCGCCAACCGCGAACCACAGATTGCTGTTTGCAGTAAGATAGCCAAACCTTGATCTTAAGGTCTCTCTTATTAGAGAGCTCAAGCAACAACGTTTTTTAGCAAACAACGTCAACCAAAAGTGGACTTTTTGCATTACTGGACAGTGGTTTGGTTGAAACTCTTGGGTAAATCGTCCTTGTAAGAGAAAAGAAACTTAGCAATACAAATTTGTTAGCGTCAAGTCATATAAAAAAGGGAGAAGGCCTCACTTTCGCTTGACGTGCGTCGCTCAAAAACGTCTTTACTTAAGCTCCCTCCCTATTATAACATTTACACCATCCTTTCGAGATTTCCCGCTGATGCAAAATGTTGAACTTACTGTCAACAGGTGCTTCTTTCAAAGATCCAACAGTCACTCAAGTATTTGAGAAGTCAAGTCAACAGGTATCAAATAATACATGTAGCTTGAAGGAGACAGGAGAGATATATTTAATGAATGAACTGAAGTGACAACTTCAACATGGATCTTATGTTAATTTTGCCTACACTGCCCAGGTCCTAATCAGGCCCATTATCAGGATTCCATGATAATGACCTTCACCTAGTGTCACAAAAGCTTGGATTTTTCTTTTTCAAATATATATTTTATAAGAATCAAATAAAATATTTTTAACACTCAAAAATAAAGATAACACAACGTTTCGATGTCGACATGATCAACTGACAAAGATAAAAACTAAACACTGATGACCTAATATTTTCGGTTTGAAATGACAAAATAAAGAACAAAAGTAGCATATACATGTTTGCAAGTGTAAATGAAAATATGTAACTAAACAAACAGTTTTGCCCATATGGAATCTGATATTTGTGTGTTTAGTTTTATAGCCTTGTAAATAGTTTATTATCATTTTTATTGTTGTTGTTATTGAATACAGCCCCACTCCACACCCATAGGACATACCGTGTATATTCGTAGACAGCACAAAAAAGTCAGGTGTTAGTTAACGCAGGAACAAAAAGTGATGTTTCGATGATCCACTTTTGCCTCAGGGTTCTCCACCAGATTTTGATCCAGCAATGTTCTTCTCTTACGGACGAAGAGGACCTTTCTACAAGCTATTACTGAAGGGAGGATCAAATGGAAGGTACCGTTGTACAGTGTATCGATTGCTTACTGTCAGTACAAGATGTAATATTATTTAACACGAGGTTCAGTATGTCAACCAAATTATTTTAAGTGAAACAAACATTGAAATTTTTTTTGATACTCTGTACCTTTTCAACAGGAATGTAGCGTCAATCCACATCAGCCCTTGACCGTCACTGGTTAAAACCGACTGTTTTGAATATACTTAAGGCTTATTTTCACTAGTGACGAAGTCGGAGTCGTAATCAGAAGCGTAGAACTTTAAAACGATCTAGTGAAAACGGCGTTCTGATTCCGCTTACGACTCCGTCGTTTACGATCGAATGAAAACTAGGTTGTCGAAGTCGCAAGCAGAAGCAGAAGAATAAAAACCAATCACAAACCGCTGGAATGAGCGTTGTGTTTGGTTTATTCTTCCGCTTCTGCTTCCGACTCCGACAAGCTGGTTTTCACCAGATCGTAAGCGACGGAGTCATGGGCGGAGTCGGAAGAAAATATACACGTTCTGTGTCTTCCGACTCCGACTTCGTCGCACTTATGACTCTGCTTATGACTTCTGTGTTTGATTTTCACAAGGTCATAAGCGCTTTTACGACTCCGCTTACGATTCCGATTCCGATTCCGATTCCGATTCCGATTCCAACTCCATAGCCAGTGAAAACCAGCCTTTACAAAAAAAGCGCGAGCCCCTGCTCACTTTCTTTAAATAGCCATCCCAAACTGTCGTAGTTATATAATTACACGTAGTTTATCATGTTAGGAATTCAGAGTTTATAAAACCACCTCTACGCTAACGATCAGCCATAGCTGAGGTAGATGTAATTTTTCTCTGCCTTGAAATTGTAGTGTGAGTATCTGGAAGCTTAACGACATCTTAAAATCAGTCAAAGCATTTGATGGCAGCACGCATGGTAAGGCTACACTGGCTTATTGCGCCTTTGCGCTGTCATTGCGTCTGTGTACTATAAACTCTATTTTTATAAATGAGGACGTCTAATTTTGTGTTTAAGACTGAAAAGAAACTTCATTGACATTGTTTTGATATTAGAGAGCTTTAGATTTGAAACCGAGTACAAGTATGGGATTTAACTTTATGAGTTTTTTCGTGTATTCTCGAAAAATATTCAGCCCGGAAAGCTTCACTGTACTATTTTTCACCTGAAAAATTAGTGAGGTTATCTTTATTGCAGATAGCCTGCAAACAGCAGACACATTTCCGGTCGTCGCTTCTCTCCCTCCGAAAAATAGTGTCGCTATTTTTCGGAGGGAGAGAAGCGACGACCGGAAATGTGTCTGCTGTTCGCAGGCTATATTGCCGAAAGCTTAGCCCTTTCCCGGTCGCAAAATGATTAAACTTCTAAAATTTGATAACTTGTTCCTGCTACCACGACATTCTCGCTAAAATGACGCTGGTTCACGCGCGAGCACTACTTAGTATTGGGAAAATCTCGTACTCGTAGTCGTCCTCGTCGCAGAATCTAGAGCTCTCTGATGAAGCATTTCAGAAAACTGGTATAAAAGTTACCAAAAGCCCCCATCCACCCCACTCCCCTAAAAAACGAGACTATTATCTGCTGTAGGTTATCAAACATTCTCATCAAATGATGCAGAACTGAATAGAAATGCCTGTAGCTCAAACGTTTCTCAATATAATGAATGAGGCTATAGGCTATTTTGAAGTTGCACGTTGGGTCAATGTTTTGTTTCAAAATGGACAATTTCGGGAAAGTGACCACTTATTTTTGGGTTATGCAAAAATGATCGGTCAAGATTCCCCACCCCCTAGAAAAATAATAAAACGGCCCCATAGTGCAGTTTTGTACAACACTGTGGACTCATACTACGTTCACACGGCACGAGAGGAATTTTAGACCGGTGGAAATTCGTTCGTTTAGGTGTTTCGTTCACACGAAGCCACCTTGACCGTATGGAAATTTAGACACCTAGCGGTTCAAAGCTCCGTTTAACAGAACGAAGTGTCCGGTCAAATCTTTCAGCCGGTCGAAAATTCGTCCGGTGCGTCGAAATGGCCGATACAAGGTACTTTGGGTTGGAGTGGATTTTCCCGGAGCCGGTTGCATGAGAAGGTTACACCCTTGAGTAAGTGCTAATAATGAACTTACGCAACAGGACGGGAGAGACAGGGGAGGAAAGAAGACGGCAAACCTTGTGTGACAAGCGTGACAATAATTTTGTTTGAAACAACTTTTCGCCAGACTTTTTCTTTAAAGAGATCTCTTTGTAAAGGACCAGAAAACATTGGTGTTAAGTGAAGATCACAACAAAACACGCAAGTAATAGCCATGTAGCGTTTGTGACACACAAATGTTTTGCCGTCGTCTTCTTCCTGTCGTCCTGTTGTGTAAACTCACTATTATGTCAGATGGTTAGTTAGGCGTCTAATGCAGGGCTCGAGGCTTGAAAAAATATCCCGTCCTGTAGTCTGGGACAAGAAGATTTTCTTGCTCTGGGCAACTAACTTCTAAACGTACTCTTGCCCAATGGGTAAGGGCCCAGGCAAGCCGTCCTCTAACAAAATCTTCAACTAAGACAAGCAAGAAATGACCCTGGGCAAGAAAAATGGGAGAGCTGCTTGTCCAAAGGAAATGCTTAAATTTTTCCGAGCCCGGCTAATGTATGTCGGTTGCAGTTGTACGAAAGTGTTGGAAAGGAATTGGGATCCAGTGCTTTATCTTTTATTTCAGATTTGCAACGTACATTTTTTGAATGATTTATCTTACAAACCATTTCTATCTCGATGTCTTAACTTACAGCAGGTATTGTGCCAGTGGTTTCCTGTAGTTACGCCGACTGCTGGGAAATGAGAGTCAAACCTTGTGGACTGATTGACTCACTGGTAAGAATGTTGATATTTTCACGCTTCACGTTTCGGGCTTCTTGTTGGGTCGTTGAAACCGCTGGACACAAAACTTCAACTGGGTCGGTGTTATATTGTCACAACCCACCTCATAATGACCAATACTTGACCTTTCCTCCTTTGTTTGTAAGTATTTAACTGGCTTGTGTGGTTCTTTCTTTACAGGATGATCTTGGAGGAGCTATTCCAGTTAGCACCTCACTGTATTTACCAGCTCAAGACTGTGTTGTGTGTGGACGTGAGGATGGTTCTATTGTTATCATTTCTGCCGCCAGAGCAGCTATTGTTCAGTTACTAAAGCTTCCAGGCTCAGGTACAATACATTTTCATCGAACAGCTACTTGAGCAATGTACACGACCTTTTGATTTGTCCACCATTAGCGCTTCAGAATTTCAAGCCAGCTTTATCCCCATGAACGCTCACTCTCTCTCTTCTAACTTTGCGGCGGATGCGTGGAAAACTAGTGATCACAAGGGTTTGTTCGTTGCTTGTAGTGTAATAGGATGTTTTACACCACAATGATGCACTGGGTCAAGCAAAAACCCTGCTAATCATTCACTGAACTCTTACATGATCCTCACATTTTTTCTGTTCTTTTATCAGGGTGGCCTACGCATCGAGTTCTGTTAGGACACAGAGGTCGAGTAACCTGTCTGCTGTACCCTCATGAAGAGTATCCTCGCTATGACAGGGAGTTTCTGGTTTCAGGTGGAGCCGATTTCTCTGTGAAACTCTGGGATATTTTCACGGGTGACCTGTTGTATACGTTTTCAACGCACGGTGGAGAAGTTCTTCGACTAAGCTGCACACCACCTGACTGCAGTGTAAGTGTACTGCAAAAACTACTGCGAATTCAAATCATGTTAATTAATCTTTGTGGCGTAGTGATTACATTCCCTGTGAACCAATTATGCATGTAGCTCTCAAGGGTGTTGGTACATACATGTAAAAGACTCCATCTACTGTATGACCCATTGCCGCGAGAAACTTTTAATTACCGTTGGCAGTTGAAATGATTAGAGATTAAAGATTAAAACCATCCGCTAGTGTAAGTCACAGTCTGCTCGTATTTTGATTTTGTCTTGCAGAATCGTGTCCAGGCCTGCATCTGCTCTGTTGCCCAGGACCACTCGGTTGCGTTGTTGGGACTGCGCGAGCGGAAGTGCATCATGCTGGCTTCTCTTCACGCATTTCCGGTGGAAACTATAAAATGGCGAGCTTTGGATGACTTTTTAGTTGTTGGGTGTACTGATGGTTCAGTGTACGTGTGGCAAATGGAGACAGGTAATTTTTTATTCCCTGAGTTTGACCCGCACTCGAGAGATTCATATCCAAGGAACAATTGACTGATAACTGGCCTCTCTTACTGTTTGACTTTAAGTGCTATTGTCAACGTTTCTATAGTTTAAAATAATGCGAGTTTGTTACGTCTTTCTGAATCTTGTAGGGAAGAAATTGACACTGAATTAAAAACGAGCGATGAACGACGTGAGAAGTCACGACCGATGACCTAAAACTGGCTTTACGACCTTGACCTCGGAGGGTCGTGACTTCGAATCTCATCTTGCGCTCGGAAAATTTTCTGAGCTTTCCGATGTTAGAGATAACTGTTTCTTCTAAAATTTTACAAAATTTAATGTTGTACAATTTTTCATTTGCTGGTAAAAAAAGAGTAACAGTTGCGTCGTGCTTGCAGGACATCTGGATCGATGCGTGAGTGGTCAGGTTGCCATAAACATCTTAGCAGCGTGCGATGAGGAGAAAAAATCCACGTCAGCTAGTGTTCCTTCCAAATCCAAAAGCACCTTCGGACGTAGAATCAGCCACATCGCTTCTAACCTACCGACTAGCGCCGCCTCAGCTGCAGTGAAGAAACTAAGAAAGAGCAGTCATCAGTATACAGCGAGTCCCTCGGCATCACCAAAACTATCCGGTAAGTTGAGTAGAGAGGTTACAGGCGCAGTTATAGAGCGGTGCTGGAGGCGTTAGACTTGCAATCCAGAAGACTTGAGAGCTATCCTAGTGAACCGCTAGCTAGATTTGTTCTTGATAGCCCCTAGTTCATCTCCTCGGCAATGTTTGTAAATAGCTAAGTGGTTTACCTCCAGCCAGTTGGAATTTTTTTTTTTTTCATGTTTACTGCAAAATTTGATTTTATCCTTACATGTTTTAGTGGGCCGCAACAGCCTCCCCCTCAGGCGCTTCGTTTTTCGCTTTGTAGAGGCGAGCGACTGGTAATGAACCGCAAGGGACCATGGGAAGGGTACAGACGGCTCTCCTTTCCGCCTTCCTTTGCGCGCACATTTTTATCGAGAGAGAGACGTCTGGGCACGAGGCAGGGGCCGCAATGTAAACTACTTGGTTACACCAGTAATTGTGCTACCCCACCCACCCTTTTTACTTCGTTTTCGTAAGAAGAAGGGTATTATCTGTTCCATTTCGAGCCATTTACAAGCGGAAAATGGGTTATTCTTTTCATGAGATGTGAAATATAGTAACTTTGAAAACGAGGATTTTATCAGTGTATAAAAGAGCACTAAGGTTACGTTCCTTCATCTCAGCCCAACGTTGAAAGAAGCCCAAGAGGTGTGCCCTAGCTACTGTCATTGGGTTCGCTGGCTTGGGTAGAGATGGTCTTAGTATTAATTAGTAAGTAGTCATCAAGGCACTCAGCCAAGGATGTACATGGGTCGGAATTGCGAGTGATTCTTTTCTGTTGCAGGAAGGGCCAGGTAGCGATGGCGATGGTAGCTCACCCAATTTTGTGTATGTGTGTATGTTTGATTTGTAGGTGAAGGTTATGGCGAGGTGGTTACTGGAGGCCCACTCAAAGTTATGTCCACAAAGTGTGGAGCGAGAGATCCTGAAATTCAAGTCCTTATGTTCGACATTGAAGTACTTATTTGCAATTTGTTGACTGAGGAAAATCCTCTTCTTGTTGGTAACTGCTTTTTATTGATGATTTGTTATCCTTCTTAGTATTCCTGATAACTTACCGTAAACTGGCGCTTATGGGCCACCTCTGCAGTTATAACCCATTTAACTGTTAACCCATTAAACCCTAATATCAAAATTTGAATTCTCATTTGTTGCCCTATTCATTTCCTACAGAAGTAGTGGGGAGAAGTTGATAAATTATCAAGCAAATTCATCTTGTGTGACCATGTCCTCAATTCTCATGACCAAACGAGCGCGAATGTAAACTAACATTGAAAAACACGTGAAAGCACACCTCAAGGGTAATGACGTCATTACTAATGTCATCTCCGCCAATCAGCATTTCGTATCGAGTTTTTCGATGCAGATCTTCAAATTCCAGAGAGTTGCAAACTCTCCTCCTTTTCCGGCCCTGCCGCCAGAGCGCCCCGGAGAGCTTGCTCGCAGGCTATCACCTCTAGCCATCGTCCGAAAATCATTTTAACACCTGAATCACTGGTTTTACTTTCTGGTAGCATTGGCTGATAATGTGACTCTTCTTTGCAGCTAAACCCTCAGGAAAACCTGACGCTTCAAAGATGGCTGTGGGAGGAAAGCGACGTAAACCCTCGGCGCCACAACAGACAAGGAGTGGATCACCACAGAAATCGTCTTCGGAACAAACCCACAAAAAGTCTGCGTTTGTGAATGAAACACATTTCGTAGCTCAACTAATGATCTCCTGCCTTCACTCCTGGGATCTGGATCCTAACATGGACGAGGTCTGCGTCGAAAGACTGGGTCTGCTAAAACCGGTTAAACCGGTCTCGTTTGGGTTACTTACTCGTGGAAACAGGCTCTCGTTAATGCTACCCGGGTGGTATGGGGAAGATTCTGGTGAAAGCAATGTTGATGTTGGCACTGCCTTGAAAAAACTTGCCGGTGACCAAGCCATGCTAGTGGACAGTGAAGATAAACTGCAGCATTCTTCGGCGCACATTGTTCCGGCTCTGAGATATTGTTTTCAATCGCGTTGGCAGCTCTCCTCGGCGTTAACAACCTTACATCTTGTAGGTCTTGTGTCAGTGGCAAACACACTGATGAGTATGAACCAGATCAGTTTTGTTCCCAAAGAAAAGCGACTTGCGTTGTTAACAAACACAGCTTTAGATATTCCGTCAAGCTCTTCGAGCTACGATGAGAATGGACAGCCACCCGGCATGAGTGACGTGGACATACAACTTGCCATGAATCACCGCGCGCATATTAAAGCCGGGTGGAGTCAGCTGGCCGCATTGCACTGCTGTCTTTTGGCTGATATTCTCAAGGTGTCCTCTTATAAACCGCCACTGTTGCATATTTTGGCGAGGAGGTGGCAGGACCGATGCCTTGAGGTATTTAATAGGGAGGTTAAAGTTTAAGCAACCTCGATACGATGTCGACGGCTACAAAAACATCACTAAAAAGTGAACTCGCGCCGTTTCAAACGTTATTGCTCTTATTCGAGCTCGTTCAATTTGACAAATTTTTACGAATTTTTCTGGATTCGACATCTAAGGGACTGTATTTCTGTATTTAAGTTAGCAAAAAAAAAGAAACCTTCCCAGAAAACTTGCAACTAGGAAGTTTCATGTCGTAATCGTGCAACGACGGCAAAGAAATGAACGAAAAAGGCGTGCCGCACGTGCAAACTTGTTCTTTTGCTAATCTCAAACTATTGTGTTTTTGCCGTCCTCGTTGCCGTCCCCTTCGTTTGTGCTTATTCCCCTAATTATTGTGATATCGCAATTATGTTATAATCATCACTGCCACGGAACTGTAAGCAACATATATTACCTTGTAAAAATACTTTACGTGCATGCTAGAGTACCTCACATTCTATTTTCTCTTCTATTTTATTTTTGCATGCTGTTAATGGTGAAATTACCGAAGTATTGCTTGAGGCGGGCCCTCTCTATGCACCTTCGCTTATTTTTTCATTGATTATTCTCTTTATAAGATGGCTGCCTAAACCTGTCCCGGTATGAAGACAGTGTACTTTAACAAACTCTCTGGGTAATATTCAACAGCATCAACCTATTGATGCCTTAGTGCATCTAGGACTTCAGAAAGTCTTCTGTGCCATTCTCCTCCTGGTAGACCACTTAGGGAAAGTAGTAATACTCGCTGTAGTTTTGGTAAAACATTGTTCTCCATGGTCACGTTGTTGTCTTGACACTCCTTTTCTTGAGAACCAGAGAGACTGTACTTTTCCCTGGCGTCTACCATTCGACCGTTCCGGCCAAAACACACGAGACTCCCCTAATGGGTGGGTCACAGTCTCATTAGGAAGATAGGGGGACTAGTACTACCTTTATTCTAGCCTGTGCCAGGGTCTTGGATAGTAGGGACGGCGCGAAAACAAGCCAAGCGAAAATAAGACGCGCGTGGTCTAGGGAAGGATGTGGAGGCGGGAAAAGGAATACCCTCCCTGCACGTTTCTGACTTTCGTGAATTCACACGATCTCTGCACATTACTATCTTGTAGTCTTCGTAATCCTGTCGTGTTTACTTCGGTGACATTTTGTTCCGTCAGGTACGTGAAGCAGCCCAGGCTGTTCTCTTGGCTGAACTGCGAAGGATTGGGTTTGAGGGCCGCAAAAGGGTGGTGGATACCTGGGCCCCACAGTTACCCAAGACACTGGACACCCAGAGGGTAGGCGAGGATAAGCCAGACAAATCTGATACAGCCACACCCACTCCTCCCAGTCCCCTTTTGGGATTTGGTGAGTACATCGATGTCTTAAGCCCTGCTCATATTCGTGCTTTCATTCGTTTCCTCGTTTTGCCCTTTCAAGTACTGCTAGATACGTACCTTCCTTACAAATTACTTGGTCTCTAAATAACGCGCAACGATTTCCAATGAATGTTTCAACTGTCTTTCTCTTCAATTCAGAGCGTAGTGGTGAGGTTCAAGGAGTTGATGACGAAGTCCTCTTCCCACCTGATGACGTCAGCACCGTTTTGACCAGCGTCAAGAAGTTGCTCCAGTATGACATGCGCCGTCGCCAAGCAACTGCCATCGTGCTGATGGGTGTCATTGGCGCCGAGTTTCAGCGTGAAATTGAGGTTTACTCGAGTCGCGCTGGTGAGAAAAAAATGAGTACGAGCTCTCGACGCATTGACAAACTGAGTGAAACCCCAGGTAAAAACACACGTAAAGATCTTCGCGGATGTAAGTGCTGTTTTTCTATCAAATCTTTGCTTATTAACAAGTAATATTAATTATTGAATTAATTAATAACAAATTATGATAATTTATGTTGCGGACAAGTCAGCTAATGCTTCCTCCAATAACTTAATATTAATAGCTTGCTAATTGACGACAGTTCATATCATAGCGGCATTTAAGGGTCTTTTTGCTTTTATCTATTAAAATGTCATTTGTGATAAATTCGTCAGCATCATCGGATTTCAGAGCCACTAGTTGTGTTCCCAGTTGCCTTTCAACGGCATAGTGATTGTGTTCACGGTGTTGTGCCAGTATCGTAGAGGAGTGATTGTGTTGTGTTGTGCCAGTATCGCTGGGTTATTCAGTAGCAAGAACGGGAGGAGGGAAAAAGAAAAGTTGTTTTCCGTCGTAGAAACAGCTAGTTTGCCTTCGTCCTTCTTCAATGTTCACGATTTGTGCGCCATGAATTAGTGAACTGGAACTGGAGCAAGTTATTTGAGAATAAAGCGAAAGGAAATAGACCTTTCCTGCATTCTTGTAAACAAAGGCACCAACTCGAGGCTTGGGTGAACAAAATATAGAGCTTTAAGTGTCCATCCGAGCCTGGTCCTGATTTCTTTTTGTTTGCTCACTGGAGTGGAATGCGGGAAAGGTCTATAGAACGGTCTTTATTGCTTTACCACTCAGTGATCGATTTTAAGTCACAGGCGAGTTAGCGCTTATTCTTTCGACAACATAAATAAACCAACGAATACTACTCTTACTGTTTAGTCAACCTATCAAAAAGCGAGACCTTATCTTTCATCCCCCTCATTATATTCATGAGATAAAGAGAAAAACGCTATGACGTCATCGGCGTTAGCGTATTCGACTTCATGCTAATGAGATTTCATTTCGAAAAGAGGATAATTCAGTTCCCACTATACTACTCTTGTAATGTTGAAAAATGAATTGTACTTGACAGGTGGTGAAGCAATCATGGATTACACGACGGTGCGTCACACAGGCAAAGCTCTCATGTATCTCTTGCTTAAGCCTCCTTCGTCTCAGATTACAGCTCACACATCCGTCAGGCGGGCAGCCATTGATCTTATTGGTCGAGGCTTTACGCTATGGGAACCTTATATGGATGTGTCAGCGGTATTGATTGCTTTGTTAGAGCTTTCCGCTGATAGCAAGAACCGCGACCTCACCTTCAGAAAAGGTTTACCGCTGTCTCCATCAGCAGATACTCACCGCTCAGCGAGGCATGCACTGTCACTCATTGCTACAGCTCGACCTTCGGTCTTCATCGCAACTATTGCAAAGGAGGTAAAAAAATTATCAAACAGTTACCAGTTGCAGGGTTTAAACTAATTTTTGGACAAGTTTTAGCTCGGTCATGGTTCGTTTCTAATCGGTCAAGATGTGGAAACCTAGCAATTATAAACCTTTAATTGGCATTCACAAAGCCGCGGAATGAGACCGCCAGACGGCGTCTCATCTGTATTCTCCTAATTTATGACTGCATTTTATAATTCCACTGTTTTTGCAATTTACAGAATTAATGTGAAGAAATCTATTTTCCAGTTATTTATTTGAAAGCCATGCCCTTGATCGTTCAGAATGACCGGCCAACTGTCCGGAAAAATGTTGGTCGGGACATTGTGCGTTAACCAGCCGTCATTTTGAGCCCTGAGTTATCATATGAGAATAAAAATTTATGAATTTCACATCACTTTCGAAACCATACAATTAAGCTACAAAACTGATGAGAGGTTTTTAAGTATGCAAAACAAAAGGTGCGCATTAACGAATGGCGGTAGAACTGTTTAGTGCTGAAAAAGCAAGTCCCGGTACTGGTTACATCAATACCCAAGAAAAATTAAGGTTTTGCGTTTAAATGAGCGGGTTCCATTTTTACATAACCTGAGATTAGGTCCAATTTGGCAGTTCTCGTACATTCTCTCTTACGTAACCGAAATCCTGATCTCACGGTTACTTCTATACAGTTGAAGAAAATCGGATGATCGGTTTTTATTTGTTTACAAATGTAAGACATTGAATTGGTTGTTAGTAGCATGCATACATTTGTTGTATATCTCTGCTTTTGAGTGCTACCTATAATATGTATGCTAGAGACAAACTTTTCCCCATTTTTTTAATGTTGATGTTTCTTATAAAACTAGGTAGCCCGCAGTGTTGCAGCGGCGTCAGCCATCTCCTTTAACCAGCCTTCCCCAGCAGCCATTGCAGTATACAGTCACGTTCGTCATCAGCCTTCACAGAACGCAGAAACACAGAGCACGTCGATTTTAAACCGAGCCAAGCAGGAGATACTAAGAATTATTGACCTGATGGTAGAAAAGACACAGCAGGACGTTGTTGACCTTCTTACAGATGTATGTACCTTTTTACCAATCTTGCACGTTATCTCCTTGCTCGGTAGAATTATTTCCCCTTGAGCTGCGTATTCCGTAATCCAAAACTATTAGGTAATGGGTACAAGCTTTCAGTGTGATGAATTCTGGGATCGTTTGGGTGCACAAGCGTTACTTATGATTGGTTAATAGTTGCCTTGAATACCATGGACTAATCATGACTAACGCCTATCCACCCAAATGATCCCAGAAATCACTGCGCCCAACTTGTACCCATTCTCCTTGGAGTTTCTGAAGTGGGGGAAGAAGGGGAATTGGGAAGTAACAGCAAATAAGGTTAGGTAGCTTTTATCAGGCGCGTAAACACCCTTTACACGGAAACCAACTCAAGGCGGCACTAAATACCCCCTGCCCACCTCCGCAGTTGAATCATGTGTTCGATGAAAGAGGCAGAGTTCCAAAGGTTTGTCATCTAAAAAACGAAATGTTCATCTGATTATCAATGACAAGTTAATTTTCTGATTAGGTTGTGGATATCGTGATTTACTGCTTGGATCAAAGGCAACTGAAAGATAAAGGAATGACGGAGCTATTCCCTGGACTTTGTAGGTAAGGCTTATGGACTAAGATCCCGTTTACACTGGTCTGAACAAATTTTTGAAGGGACAATAACTTGCATGCATCCGGATTTCGTTTACTCGAGACCTGCAGAAACGTGCAAGTTTTTGAACGACAAACAGTATTGCAGTCTTCTGGGAAACTGCCCATCTACCCCTCCCCTACGACAACATTAACACTTTCTTCTCACTTAGGGCGAAATGGTGGCTCAGGGGAGGGGCAGGTGGGTAGTTTCCCAGAAACGTATAATGCTAAAATTTATCCAGTCAAAAGTTTGTCCAGACCTGTGAAAACGGGGTTCGAGTCTCTTGTTCTATATGCGCACTAATTGTAACAGTTCATGCCAGTCCAGTGATGGTGTTATTGAGGTTTTTGATGGGGGTTTATAGTGGGAAATGATAATATATGTATTCATTTCGTCCTCTCAGATTCAACATGGTCAGCTACTCGCCCCAGTCCCGCCGCCTTGCCGTTGGTGCAAAGAATGGACAGCTTGCTCTGTATGATCTGCGATCGTCACGATGCCAGGTGAAAAAATTCAGTTATAAATTAACCTGAGACTAGGTTCTGTTTGAGAAATCGACAATAATTTTCCATGGTCTATACTCTTATCGACCATAAACACGACGTCAAATGGTCGATTAAAGAATTGGCTCATGCTCAGCGTGCTTATATCGAGTTATGGATTCACGCGGGAAGTGTGGTTAGCACGATAGAAGCACTTTATTTGAGTGTCAATATATTTAGCACGAAAGTGCTAGTTGAGGACATTATTTTTACGTCTCCTACTGGAGATGGGATTGCCATTTAATACGTTGTCATCCGAGCCACGCGAAGGTTCAGTAATTTTAAGGGTAAAGCCAGAACCTTCATTTCTCAGTTATCTTAATACCTTGAGTATTGGTCCAGTCCCGGGAATCGAACCCGCGACCTCCCGCTCTGCAGTCAAGCGCTCTACCGACTGAGCTAATCCTTTCGCGGTTTAAACTCTACTCCCCGCGTAGCAACTCTAGCTTCTTCATTGCTGAATATGGGTTATTCTACTCGGGGTCAATGATACCTGAGTAGGTCGGTAACTGCCAAAACCCATCACTGTTGAGAGATTTCAACTAAAGAGAAGCTACGTTTAGACGAAAGATTCTTCCTCGTCGAGGCATAGTTTAATAGTCGTCAATGAAATCACTGGAAAGTCAACTTCTATGTGCATGTCACAAACTGGTAGGATAAAGGGAAGTTATACGCAGACGTTTTATCAAGTTCCCACTCTCAGATGAATGAACACTGGACATTCAATTCGGAGATCGGGGCAGGAGAAGTCCGTCTAAAGTTGCATTTCTTTTCCTTTACAGATGGTGTCAGCTCATTCTTCTCAGGTAACGGCGTTGTCTTTCTCACCAGACGATCGCGTTCTTGCTTCCTATAGCTTCGGGGACTCCAAGATCTGCTTCTGGCAGGTAATGAAAAGGACTGAATTTATACTTTGCCTTGGTTTCTCCTAAATTTCGAGAACAGAAGGACAACCTCGCGATGGAACCGCAAACTTTGAAATTTTTTTACAAGCAATTTGGGAATTTTATGGTTTGAGTTTCAAAAACTCGACTTTTTTCCAGTTTGTTTCAGAATCTTTTTCCAGGAAATTTCCTTTTGTTGTCATTTAGACATTTACGGTATTTTGATCGAATAGAAAGCACCTTCATTTGGCAAGAAATATAACTACTGTAGTCAGGTGAAAGCCCGGGGGGATTACTGCCAGATATTGGCTATATAGGTATGTGTTGCTCTGAAGGGTATGGTTTTCAAGCACTTTACTCTAGGATAGGGTATATAAATCAGAGCGTTTGGGTCTAGAATAGGGTATCATTTTTCAGGAAACTGATCAGTTGGTTGAAGATTTTATCTAGACTAGGGATTTTGGTATGAGGTTTTGTTTTGGCTAGACTGTGCTAGTGACTTCAGTAGTTTCTGGAAAACAGCTACTCTAGTACAGGGTAGCAAAATTCAGCTGAACCAGCTCTGGTATAGGTTAAGGGTTCCAGGGTCCCAGCGGTACATCCCCACCCAGAAATTCCTAAAGTACCCTCCCCCCCCCCCCCCCCCCCGGTGAAAGTCCTACAGTGCCAACATATAGCACTTTCTTGTTATCCTTTGCAGACTGGTTCGTCGCTGTTTGGCATGTTGGGATCGTCCCTTAAATGTGTGCGATCTTACACCACGGTTTCCCCGTCGCCGAAGATGTCTCCTGCTCTATTAAAGCTTATACGGCTGGTGTGGATTAATCACAAGAATGTCATTCTACTTATGGCAGATGGGACGGAATACAAGTATACTGTTTAGGGGAAACGATTAATTCTGTTCAAAGAACAATTTGTAACGATTTTACTAGGTCTTAAAACGCATACCAGCAAGAGAGACTCGTTTTACATGAGAATTTGGTTAAATGGACACTGCAAAGGGATTTTATTCTGGAGGTGTTCTTCCGGTGAATTAAGTAACTGTGGACTCTACACAAGACGTTCGGAGTACATTATTGATGGGAAAATGGAAGCGTTTAAAATAAAATAAATTATGTGAATGAAACTCGTTTGTTGATTTCTTTTCAATGAACAGTAACGCTTTCGAAGAAAAAAAGTTCCAGATTTTCATTGCTTTTCTTTTTCAGTCACCTCATATAAATGTGTGATTTAAGTTACATGATCAGTTCAACCTGTTTTAGGTTTCATTTTACAGGGAAAGGGGCTTCCTTCTTCTTCGCGATTATTCCAACTCATTACTTTGTCAAGTGTAGACGAACTCTGCTGACGGTCGAATTCCACGTTCATAATGAGAAGGAAAATTTTATAGTGGCTTGTTTACGTTCTCCTTAAAACGTGAAACTAAATCCTGTTTTGCAGAAGGATACGATGTAATATAGCACACGTTATTTTCACCATTAAAATTCTGAAATACGACATTTACTTGCACCATAAGTTCTTCAGTTCAGTTCAAGAGGGACGATAGTAAGTGGCGGAAATATGTGTGTTTCTCTCAAAATACAGTTACAAAAATTAATAACATAGTAAGGTCATAATTGATAACGGTGTGTAATATTATTTCATAAATATTTTGGCACGATGTTTCTTGGTAAATATAACTCTATAACCATTATAAATTTAATTAACTAATAATAATATTTATTACAAAATTTCTGATTTTTCTTTTCAAAAGCTTAAACAAATAGTCTCTGGTCATTTCTATTAAATTGCATGAAAATTTCTTTAGCATGTATAATCTCAATCTTCATGTCCTGTGACCTGCTGTTACAAGTCAACACTGTCAACAACACAAAAGAAGGCTCTTCTTGCAGGGTGCCCGAGAATGAGATTTGCAAACTTTTTGTACACATTTCAGCTGATACATGCACAAACTGCAGCTCCCTGATCTGTTATACCACTCATGTGCCTTCAGTATTATTTCCATTTCTCTGGGGTGTTTCACTGATTCAAAGCAATGTTCCACTGAATCAGATCCATGTGAATTATCCATGTTTACTTTGCTTGGGCTGTAAAAAAGCAAGAGGACTGATAATAAACATAGGGGCAAGCTAATAATGTTGTTGTTTTAATCTGATGTTAATTTATGACACTGTATGTACCTCAGTCATCCGAGTTATTTTCCATAGGGTACAAAAGCTGTCTTAAGTGCATGTTCAACTTGTAAATAACTTTTTGGGCTAGACTTTTATTTACCTTATATCTTTTTAAACTGATGGTGACAACGAAACAACTCAACTACAACCAGTTGCAAAAGTAGTTGAGACACTGTACCGTATTTTGGCTTAAATGGCGCGTTCATGATCTTGTGCTTGTAATCCCCCCTCCACCCCTTATCAAAGTTGCTAGCAATACACGACTATGCATGCTCAAAACTTGGAGGAACAACTTTGCATGAGAGGGAGGAGGGAGGTCAGTATTATACATGTATCTCACAGTCTTGTGACTAGCAGCGATTTGAAGCTAGGAAGTTCGTTTTTTGTCGGAATGTCTCAACATTTTTGCAACTGGTTGTACATGTAGCTTCAAATCAATGGCATTTCAGGATCAAATGTGTTAAAACTATTTTCAGTCAAATGACAAATATATTTGGATACCATCGCATCTTGAAAGTAGTTCAATGGTTTTGTGCTCCAGAAAACATTAGAAGGCACTACATGTTTTATGACTGTTTTTCTCTCAAAGATCCCAATTGAAGGCACTGTTTGAACAGAATCGACTGGCAAAGGGACAAGTCATAATCACTTGTTACTACAGTCCACATGTTCATGTCAGCCAGATGGTGGTCTAACCATTTGCAAAGCAAATTAAGGAAAAACCTCTGCACTCAGTAATTACTATCAGGGGCGTATCCAGGATTGTTCTTAGGAGGGTCGCACCACTAAGGAATGGTGCAACTGACTGGTGACATAAATAAGTTTTAATACAGAATACCAGTTGTATTAGAAAGCCGCACGTCATCTCAGGGGGGGTTTGCATACGCCCTGCACTCTCCCCCTAGATCTGCCCCTGACTATGATCTGCCACTCTGTAGACTGTAATATCCAGCCCAGATCATACCACCACATGTAGTTTTTAAACGGCAGAGATTTTAAGAGTCTGACCTTTTCTTTATGCTTTTTGCTGGCTCTCCTTGAGCTGCCGGAAACTCTTCTGTTGCCGTACACTTTACGCGCTTCTTCCCTCTCCTCTGCTGTGATGGCATGGTCATCAAGCATAACCAAGCTTGGAAGATGGCTTATAACATAACACCTGCAAAAAAACAACACGGTAGAATCACTCTTCTTTCATTGATAAATAACAAGAAAATAAGCTTGCCCAAAGAGATGGAAGGCTGCCTTGCAAAAAAGAAAAAAAAATAGGTGACCCCTTACATAACATAACATAATGTTAATTTTTATTAGATTCCTATAAACAGAAATGGTATTACTTTTAAACTATTAGAATTATAATTCTAATAATTTATAAAATAATCAAATAAATAGATAGTATTGAACAATAAAAAGTAATAATTAGGAATCTCTATTTCCCATGCTTATGTTTCATGGAATACCATAAAATTCTGAAAATAAGCCCCTCCCTGTATAAGCCCAACTACAAGCTAGCCCAATCAACTTTGAAACGCAAATTTCCCTCTGTACATAAGCCCCTTGCAAAGGGCCTTTGAAAAATATAAGCCCCAGGGAATTATCACTGGTTACATTGGGAGCAATAACATTTTATAAACTAAAATTTGGTATTCCTACCCCTAAACTTTGTCACTCTCACAATAATTTGAGGAAAAAAATAAAGAAAAATAAATATTTTTTGACATTACCTGTAATCCTTGTACTGGTGATACGTGCCACCATTAAAATAACTTGGAGCTGCTTCATTATTCATCATGCTGAAGTATTTCAGGTTTGGAAAGCACATGGCTACAGTCTCTATAAAAGCACTCAAATTTGTAATTTTATTGTGGTTTACCCACAAAATGTGAAGTGACCCAATTACAGGAAATTTAACATGACTAGTGAGATTATTGTAATCCAGAATTAATGTATTCAGATTGTCAGTGTCTCTCAAAAACTTGAAGTCCCTATGATTGGTTATTAAGGAAAACAGGTGCTAAATGAAAAGGAGTTAAAATGCCATACTACAGAATGGAAAAAGGCAGACTCAAGCAAACGAGGAACAACATGGCTAGAACTTAACCCAGCTTCTGTTGCACCTAAGAGTACTGCTACATGTTCTTTCTCCTCAACTTGATGCTAGCTACCTAGTTCATGCAAAAATATCCCCAGAAAAGGGCTGTCATGGTGGGGGATGGGAATTTCCCCTGGCTGCCATGAACATGAGCCTATCTGCATCTGCCTCGTCCCCAGTCGCTCGCAATCACTGGGGGAAATTTGAGTTAATTATTAGGGAAAGAGGGGATGAAGGGAGTTCCTTCCCATCACTCCCCGCTCGCACTCTACACTCGTTCCCATCATCCCTCTCTTGTGCTTCTCGCTTGTCTCGAGTGCTCACAAGTTCCCCAATCCCCACTTACACTTGGGAAAGCCAGTGGAGGAGGCAGTATTTGCTTGGAAAATATAGGATAGGATTTGTGACAATTTCATTGAAAAACAACATCCTTAAGTACTCACATAGAGGCTCAAGGGATGTCTGACTACTGCACACGTGAATCCCTTTATTAAACCCCCACCCCCTAGAATTACTAGCATGGCTTTGAGTTCTGATAACGAACATTTGAATTTCCTGCAATGATGTAACTAAGAGCGTCAACTCTTCAATTAAAAGTAATAATATTCTTGATCACAAATCAAGGCTGTGCTCTAACGGCGCCCGGTCGCCTGAGGCGACTAACATTTAGCTTCGGGCGACTGAGAAAAAGTTCCCGGTCGCCCGGCCGGGCACTCTTGCTTCTGGTGCAGTGTTCAGTTAAGCGGGCAGAAAAATTTGACATTCTAGTGTTGGCTTGTTGAATCAAAGTTTAGCTATATAAACCCTACAGAAAATGTTGTTACGAATGTTGTACGAAAGAAACGGGCGCGCGTCGATGTTCAAAGGTCGTTCTGCATGATTTCACATGTAACACAATCCATCACTTTAAACATGACGAGCGGCACGGATTTCGATTTGTACCGCTTCTTAAAATAGTTTTAAAATTTTTTCTTTCAGATAGAATGGTTCATTAGGTACAGTTTTTAGGAGAAACTGTCAATACTTTTCTGACAGACCTAAAGCGCGGCTGGCGACGCGGTCGCGGAGTAATTTATTTTTGTATAAAACGGAAGTTGCCGTATTGACCAGTATGCAAATGTAATGTTTTTACGGTTTTTGGCTGCTGTGTCTGCTTGGCTAAAACATAACTTATGATTGTTTTCTTCCCTTTACATACGACAACGAAATGTAAAAAGAAAAGATATGATTGTTCTGATCGTTTTTATTGTTGTTTTAGAAACAGGGCAGTTTCATGTTGTCTTGGCATTTTACGTATCGAAAACTAAGTTCGCATGCAGGCTAAATTTAGCGGCCAAAAAAAATAAAATAAAAACACGGAAAGAAGAGCTGGTTTACGCTTCGACCGTATCCACGAAAAGCTCAATTAGCCTAAAAGATTCAGTGATAATATAGAAAAGAAAATTAAATATGACTTATTTTTGATTAAAACAACGATTTGGGGCCGTGGAGTTTCACTGTTTCACGGAATTTTTCACGGGAACTTGATTTCGATCAACCGCGTATAAAACTCCGTCACATTATATTTCTTGCCGCATTGATTTACCTTTTGAAAATTTACTTTCATTTACTGGTAAAAAGCACAGTTTACCTATGTTTGACCCAAAGATCTTAATGAAGTTTACGTAAACCTGCTGAAATTTTTTACTTTTCTCTCTTTAAAACCTAAACAATTCGGCGGCATTGCCCGTTTCTGGTTTTAAATCTGAATGGCACGAAAACTTTGATGGGTTTCATAAGAGACCATGTGGGTTTTGGTTGAACCCAAAAGCTAAAATTACCGAGTTTGGTGATCAGCAGGCGAGTAAGATTCGCGTGCGTACAAAATACTTGCTCATCAGATGTACTCGGGCGACCAACTTGAGAGGCCTGGGCACTCCAGCGGGAATGCTTGGGAGCCCGAAGGGCTCCCCGAAATTTTTATTCGGGCGACAAACTTTTAGGCCTGGGCGACTTAAATAAAACGCTTGGGAGCCCGAAGGGCTCCCTGAAATTTTCCTTAGAGCACAGCCTTGACAAATGACTAGCAATTTGTACAAAATTGCTCAAACCTCTGTGTAAGGATTTACTGGCAGACTAGTAATTATTTAAAAAGGTAAAACAATGTGTGAAATGTTCTGAAAACTACCTTCCTACTCCTTAAGTCTTGAACTTCAGAGCAATATACAACAATGTTCGCTTAAGGTGGCTGAACACAGTTTTGTGGGCGGTCAGCAGTAAATTGCGTGACAGTGCGTGTTTTAATTAGACAAACAAACATGGCAGCAAAAAAGCAGTGGTACACAGAAGACAATTTCTCAAAATCTAGTCATTAATATTTTGTGATATTTGGCAGAATTTTTACTTTTATCGTATTCTAAATAATGAGAACTTTAAAATGAAAGTTGAACAGACGAATTTTGTTACACATTTAATAATTACAGTACAATAATATATCACTGATTATCTAAAACCTGCCTGTTAAAATTTGGTCAAATAAGTTTCAAATGGTAATGATTAACTATAGTAAGCTGTGTGCAAGTCTATAGGAACATCTAATGAGCGAATTTTATGTAAACTGAGCAAAAGTGGAATTTTAGGTTGTATTCAATCGTTCACGCTGCCATGGAAACTACTAAAACTCAAATTTTACCTGGCAATCAAAATCTTTCATCAGTATATTTTTCACTTTGCCAAGTTTCAGCTTGTGAGCTGCAACCTTTCCCTTGTCATGATTTGGTAAATGAATACACTCACAAACTGCCAAAACTGTGTTCAGCCACCTTAAATTATTAACACCGGCCAGTCTGGGAGATTTCGGCACATCCCAATATATTCATTATGCATGTAGCAATCTTATACAGTCCCTATTTCATGCTACTTCAAATGAACAGAGTCGAAACATGTATGCATAATAAATAAATGGGGCTGAGCAGAAATCTTACTCTTTACAGACAACGATTTAGTCTTCAATATCACTACAGGCAGAAACTGCACAAGGATACGACAAATTGTTGTGGCTCAAATCCAACGCTGTAATGTCACCGAAGCTCAACTTTTTGTGCCAGCCTTCGGGAAGTTCACTCAGATCTCGATAAGCTAGAGAAATTCTTCCAGGGTCGCTAGGATCAGGCCAACTTATTGAATTCATCGTAAAAAATTCGCTGTGGCATGCCACTTCACCGGTGTTTAGCGCACGTCCGCACGTCTCGACTATAAATTGCGTCACTCTTTTTTTTACACGGGTAGTGTTAGTATCAAATTTCTGAGTGTGCTAAAAATAACTTTAGCACAAGTGATAGAGAAAAGCACATGATTTTAGGGAGTATTTAATACTTTTCTCATAAGCATTAACAGTCACGTTGTAAATTGATAAAATCTTCTTTCGGCAATTCTTCTGACAAGTTAACCCACCCTACCTCCACTGCCTTTTATTTTTTTTCAACTTCTTTTTTATTTGAGCCCGCAATCATGACCATGAAAGAAATAAACAACCGCCATTTTCAAAATGGCTACCGTAGATGAGCTAAAAAACGGTAAGAAAGTGCTGATTTATTTTGGCAGATTTCCCATTGTTCATCGGTTATTGAAGGCACAGATTTCCTTTATTATCTTTCTCATCAGTTTTAAAAGAAACTTTAGAAAACAGAGGCGTTCTTGGTCAAATTCGAGCTCGAATTCGAGCGGAAGTCTTCAGCGCATTGGATGATCAGGTTGGAAGCTATAAACTATCATAAGAGCCAGAAGAACATGGACATGAAGTACATGAAGTTAAGCTCTCGTGAATTAAATAAGTCTTTTTGCTATTTATAGACTGAAGCAAGACCGACACTATCAAATGAGAATCTTCTCATTAATGAATTGATCAGAGAATACTTGACGTTCAACAAGTACAAATACACAGAATCTGTGCTTTTAGCAGGTACATTGAACACTTATGTCTTGTTTTTTGCGAGTTCATTTTTTTCTCCAAGTGACTGAATGCTAATAGTGATAATTATAATGATAATACCCATCAAATTGTTTCCTATCCTAGAAAGCCTGGACCCTCACAAATCATAAACTAACCTAAAACCTGGACCAAATGTCTTAAAATTTTTCTTAAACTCTTCACTTCAAGTATACCCACCTTTTATTAGGCAGCCTAGGTCTCCCAAGTGCTTTAACTGTTGGAACACATTTCATTTTACAGTATTGTTCCATCTGTTCCCTTCCCCACAGAAACAGGCCAGCCTAAGGACCCAATGGACAGACAGTTTCTTGTTCAGGAGCTTAACATCACAGAAGACCAGACTGCATCACCTTCCATGTAAAGTGAAAAATGTTTCTTTTCTGAACGCAATAAGTTGTTTCAAGACTGTTACTCGGCTCATTGCTATAATTCTCCTGCAAAGCTAAATGCTGTGAGAAAAATATTTTTTCTCCTTCTACATTTTTGTTTGTGGAGGTGTGTGCGGAAGAGCGGTTAACACCTCGAACTCTGGATCTGGAGCTCTAGGGTTCAAGCCACACCCTTCGTGTTGTTTCCTTAGACAAGGAACTTTACTCAACTTTGTCTCTCTTCACCCAGATGTAGAAATGGGTACTAGTGACAAACTGCTGGGGGGTAACCCTTCGATGGACTAGCATCCCATCCAGGGGGGAGTAGCAATACTCCTAGGCTTGCTTCTTGCTATGGAAACCGGAAATAAGCTCTGGCCGTGTGGGCCTTTGACTCGTGTGCGCCTTTACCTTACCTTAAAGTTTTACATATTTTGTAGAGAGCTCAATACTACCCTAATGAAATCCTCAGCGTGTCCTATGTTTCTAGTTTAATGCAAAAACTGAGATTTTCTAGTTGCCCAAAGCCAAAGGCAAGTTACGATGGGACCCTGCTGGACCACATACTTATACCTTTGTTGAGATTCCAGGAAGAATCAATCCATCTTTCTTTCTTCCACTTTTTTCTCCTTCTCCTAAATGTATGTTACATTCACATTTTATCATTTTTACATATGATCACTCTAATGGACAAAGTTTTCTTGTAGGCCCCTTTTGTATGAGATGTTGGCTTATTTTCTCCAAGGGGGCCACAGAGAGGGAAGAAGATTGAGAGGTTTGAGAGATGAGTCGTTACAACCTCATACTGCAGGTAATATACAGTCATAAATACCTCAATCAGTGTCCCCCTCAGCCTTAAGAAATGGGTTGTATAGAGTTTCAAACATGTTGCTCGAACCCATAAGCATCCCAGCCCACACTTATTAGACTTATTATGGGCTGGAATCCCCTTTTCCAAGTCCTTATAAGTGTAACACTGTTATGAAACTGCCACCATGACACTTAAACACTCGTCAAGAGAGAATAATGTCTAGCCCTAAGAATATGTGCATTTCACAAAAGTCTTTTTAGACCAATAATATTAAACACTTAAATTAATTGGAAGTTGGTTTCCGGAGGGATCTGCAAAGTTTTATTCAGTGTTGTCAAGAGAGAATTCAATAGTCACCATTACAATAGTCCACATTTTTTGCTTTTGATCGGGAGTCAACAGGACTTGATGCAAACGTCCCATTCACATATTGCAGCCAATGCCCTAAGATTTCCTCTCTGTCCCATGATTCTCTCTTGCACTTGTACAACAGTGAACAAACAGTGAACATAGTCTATAGGTGCATTCCATTGGGATGATCAGGGCTGTCATCAAGAGCCGGGGGCCGGGGATTTCCCCCCAGCTACTATGAATGTGGTCCCTGGCTTCTTTCATTGGAAAAAGGAAGAAAGGTAGAAGCAAAAGAAACTCCTAGCTGTTTGATTCCCTGCCCAGTTGTTGTATTTACCCAGCAACTTGAAATCTTAGTGACAACACTGGATGATCAGGATCAGTTGATCCTAGTGATCCTGGATTACTGATCCTGATCTGGATCATCTCAAAGGAATGTACATGTACCCTATATGTAATACCTCCCACAGAGCCTGGAGTACCTTGGGCAATGGGGTACCAATATAATAATCAAATGCGCCCCCCCCTCCCCCAAAGAAGAAAAGTGTTCATAACTTTTATTGGGATTATATTAAAAGAAAATCCTTTTGTTTTTCCTCTTAAGAGTAGTTCCTACCTCATGAAGTACACATTTTCATGTTGCATATCTGCATTATTGTTCTCTGTCTTCCCTCAATCAAAGATTTGCTTTCATTTTTATGCTTTCGAAGGTGATCTTTATCTGCAAATATGTTGGATCAAACACTGCAATGTTGATACCCCTCAAAATAAATTATTATTTCTTCTTACCATTTTTTGTCTGTATTTTTTCTTTTAACAGAATTGCGACAGAGAAGACATCCAGATGGGTTGCTGCACCCACAGGACAGAGGTACTCTTTACTCTTTATTTTCATAGAAGATGTGCTTTTTTAACCTGCATACTAGCATTGATTTCCTTTCCAAAACACAAGAAGGCAGGTGGTGTAATATGCAGTTTTGACTCTTTCTTGCACCCCATGATCTCCCACCCCAGGAAATGACTGCTATGAAGGCTTGTGCTGAGAGCATCTTTTATTTTTTGAAAGGTTGATGGGTTGTCAGGACTCCTATTACAATCCTGGCACATGTATTGTCATTCTAGAGAACTACTTCCTTTCTTTTACATTTTGTAATGCTGACTTGCATATTATTATGTACACATCACGTAACCAGCATTAGAAAAAAAGAAAAGCTAAACTAATGGGGTTTATTTAGGGTTTATTTAGTGTGACTGTAGTAATGCACGGGTGACACAGCCAGAGGAAGGTCAGGAAATAACAGTCTTTTAAAGGTCAAGAAACAGCCAGGGAAATTTTTGAAAAGTCAAGTAGCATCTTAAGAGGGACCCCTCCCTAAAAGCAACACCCACATGTAGACTGTAGTCAGTCCTCACTACCCTTCAGTTATCTTCTTTGACTCTCTTTAATATGGACAGCTCTCAGCTCTAAGATGGTCGTCACTTAGGCCCAGTTTAGACGCCGAACTTTTTATAAGCCGAACCTAACAAATTGAATTATGTACAGGAAAAGTTCGGCGTCTGAATCGATAAGGAACGCCTATTTCAATTTTGGAACGGTTCAGTCGTTCTTCCCTCCTTGCCCGGGCCGGGAATTACAACTTTGGAACGACTTTGATTCAAAAGTCAAACTTTCCATACGCCGAACCTAATGCATAAATTAACATAACGTATTTGGCAAGAAGTTTCACTCAGAGAGCATTTTTCTCCTTTTAATTTTAATTCGGCTGGAAGTAAGATCGGTTTCTTAATCAATTAACCTGGTCTAAATAATTTGGGTCGGCTTTAATTCAAAGTGGGTGCGGTTCAGGAAAAGTCCGGCGTCTGTACCTGTCCTTAGAGTCTGTCACAATATAACCTGCCATCAGGCGGTCCTTCTTTCACGCTCCCCAGAAAAGAAAAGAAGAAAAGAACGCCTGATCGCAAGTTAGTCCCAGTGCTGCAACACCGCACTGTCAAGTTTAAGAGAGTTGACTGAGTGTATTCTATGTTCTTTTTTTTCCGTCACTTGTCAAGCAGATGAAAGCAGACTTCATTCAAGCTTTGGTCATGACCCTGAACCTGTTATTGTACGAGGAGGGAGAAGATGACGCCCGATAAATAATGCCCATTAAGACAGAAAAAGAGAACGACTCGAGAAAAGCAGCAAGTATTAGGCAAAATTGTAGGATATTCAATTCTGTGAACTTTATTCCTTGCTTTTCTAAAAGCACCAATAATTTGCTCTCACAATAGTAATAAAATGTTGTATATTTTTCTGTATATGTAGCAAGTAACACCCTTCAAGAAGTTTGTAACATTGGCTAATAGTCGGTCTAAGAACGAATACTATAGTAACTGAACATTCCAGTGCAACTGTTAAATTTAGTGGACCATCTCTCAGCCAGCAACAAAGAAGTTTCATTTTATTTCAGCGGTGTTCAAGAACGCTTTAGTATGATAAAAAAGAGTGCCAAGTTTTAGAATGATATGTTGGATATTAAAGAGGATATGGTTCAAGACATACTCTGGTTCAATACCACAGGGTCTTTTTTTTTCGCGGGTGGCGGGATGCTTCGGTGTGGGCCAAAGATATGCTGGAAACCGCGCATGAAAAGTCTCTGTCACCCAGCGTAGGTTCCGCAAAGTTGTAGCTAAAGATTTTACAGACGAAAGTGATTCATCACTTTGAAACTTGACAAGTTTACTTGTTGTAAGGCGCTCTTTCTTCTTTGGTTTTTTGCTCAATACTCCTTGTCAAAAGTTGGAAAAACCCTTTGAAGGGACTATATGTGATGTGTCTATCCTATGTCGAAAACTTTGGCAAATGTCAGCCTCTGTTTATAAGAGAACGGGTAGATCTTTTTTCTTTCATGGCAATGAATAGTTCTTATTCCACGCAGATTAATACGGCAATTTCAAGAGTACAAAAACAAAACCCAAACCGAAACCATCAATACACCCAAATGTTCAATTTGTGCATAAGAAGCCGAGTTACACAGGTCTCCCATACAGCAGCTAAAGTCGCATTTCACAACATCCGGGCCTTCACATGTTGGATTATATGCTGTACATAGCTTGTTTGAAGTACATCTTTTACGGAACAGTTTACTGGAGTAAGTGTTTTCTTCCTCCTTGCTCAGTTTTAGACATTCGTCGTATATGTGGGGGCACGTGTGTGCTTGCTGGTAAGACTCGCAGTGCGACCATGAAACATCGCTAGTGCATATGTAGCACTTCACGCCTGTGAAAGACACCAGAGACTAATTTATCTTATTCTAGTGTAAGATATGGTTATACACAGGTATTTTTAGGTCTGTATACTTTGGTTTGCTTTTACTTTTAATTAGCCTTCGCCGCAGACGCTACAACAAGTGGGCGCGCGGATACCCTGCTACTGCACGGTCACACTGAGACTATGGGCCTGTTTATGTGAGGTAAGCCAACCCGGTTAGCCGTGCCAGGGCTGGCTTGGATCATCAATCAATCAATCAATCAATCGTTTATTTATCCACGTAACGTCTAGTGAGCAAAAAGCTCGTTCCAAATACGTACGTGCTAACATGAAATTGTCGTATAATCTAGAGAATTAAAAATATATTATATATTTACAACAACTAGATTTAACATAAAAACTAAAATGTACAACTGTAAATTTCACTATATAAGAATTAAGATGGCTAAAAATTGCTATGAAGACGTATGAATAGATAAAAGCATATATTGTTTCCTCATAAAATTTGTGTTGTGTTTACATGGAAAGGCTGACCCGCCTTCTCATATAAACACAATGACAATTTTAAACGAGCCGAGACAGCCCGGTAAAGTGGGCCAGCCCTGCTAACCAGGCTGGCTCATCTCATAGAAACAGGTTCCATAGATTTAGTGCATTCTCGAGAACAAGACCTGATTCTTTTTTTATGATACGCGAAATGCCATCTCTCGAAATACTCGGTGCGATTTTTGTGCCAGAAAGAAAATGCAATGCGACGATTCATGCAAGTACTACACTCCGTACCGTATCGATTTTAGGCAGTTTTGTGTCGTGACAGTTCACGTTATAGATTTCGTGCTGGCATCACACTTTAGTCTATCCAGTGTGGTGTGAACATAGCTAAACATCAAAAACCAATTGCGATTGACCCTAGTTACAAAAACTATCAGCGTTGATTAAATCCTGCCTTCACTAATACGATTCCTACGGAAAAAAGGATAATTTGGTATCTTCTATACTACTTTAAGTAAAGCTCGCCGTCTTTATCGATCTCCTACAGGGGCGTGTTTATTTTTCCGATCTCTCAAATCTCACTCAGCCTCATTTAGCTTGACTTTCCTGTTTACATTAATGACTAGAGACAAACTTAAAACGTTACATTGATACTTTTTTTTTCGATTAAACTTTCTCAAGATGATACCTTTGCAGATGTCCCACTGTTCATCTCGATCAAAGTTGTCCGTGGTGGCGCACCAATAAGAAGCCGATGGTCCTCTCCATATACAAGTGTCGTATTGTTTTCCTTCGTATGTAAAGGGGAACACGCAGCATTTGTTTGACACCGTTCTTCTCGTTCTCCCACATGTAACAGCAGTGTCTCCACACACTGAAATGAAAGGACAAAACATAAATTTGAAGGGGTTGTGTCATGGAAGAAACTGCTTGTAAATGACAAAATTTTTCAGCGTTTGTTCTCTAAAAAAACATACCTCGTAAGCGTTATACCAAACGTTTCAAACAACCAAAGTGCACTTTGAAAAACTGTTTAATAAGGCTATAAACAAGTTTTCAAAACACACAATAGACCTCTTTAGCTCGTATGTTTCGTTTTTCCAATAAAGGTCCCAGGGGAACTTGAACCCTTTGTTTCTTCATAAATTATGGTTAGATATGCACGCGAATAACACGAAATTTGAAAGAAACAGTTCCATTTAACAATTATTCCTCGAGCCCGAATGGGCTGAGTCAATAGCCCATGAGACCGAATGGGCTATTTACTCAGAGGCCATGAGGGCGAGAGGGATAATTGTTTTAGGAAAATCCAACTAGTTGGGAAAAACATTGAGAAAAAAAAGTTTAGCTAGTTAAAGATAGAATTTAATCCTTTTTTGCTGCCAAAAAACTCGCGCTTTTCTCTACTAGTGGGCTATAACATATAGCCTAGTAGTAGCTCAACCAATAAGAACGCAGCATTGATAATAGACCACTAGTTGGATTTTACTAAAGAGGGTTATCACATGACTTGTATTGGGAAAACAAAACATACAAGCTAACGATCGAGGTCCATTGCAATCCGTTTCAATCTTTTTCGACTTTAGCCATCCGTACCTCCTTTTTTATTTGCTTTCAGTTGTTATTTTAATGTTTTGAGTGATTATTGAGTAACTCAATTTGGTGGCAGTTTCTTCTGTTTGAATTTTGATAAATGTCCTCACACAACTCCTTTAAACGAAGATTGAAAGTAATTTTAACTGATGAATCAGTACGTTATAGAGCGGTTTTCACTTGACTGTCGAAAGGGATTGGTTTTGGTTTTGGTTTTGGTTTTACTACCCCTTTGGTTGGCTAGTGTATTTACTTTGGTTTTGGTTTTACGACAGTCAAGTGAAAACCGCTCTATCAAGAGGCGTGGTAACCATTATGGTTCTTTCTTATAACTGATTTTGTGCGAGCTATCAGCCGCACCAACAGGTTAGACTCGGTCATGGAGGGGGTAGGCTATAGAGAGAAAATGTTATATCCGTGTGGCTGGTGTGAGAAAGCATTTGCAACCCTTCACATTTAACAGTTTAATTTCAAAGTTTTGAGGGTGTTAAAGGCTGAATAAGAAACGGTAGTGAAACTTTAATACTTAATACGCCCACTGTTTGCCCGTAAAAATATAAATCTGGTGGTATATTAATCATGAGGGTTTTAGGTCTTATAGGAAAGACTTATATAAGGGGGAGAGGTGTTGTTAAGTATTCATGAATTCAACGCAAAAGTACGAATTTGCTAATGGTTGAACATTTGAATTTGTGGGCAGTTTAATTCAAGACATGTACGACATTTTTACTTTTGAATGATGTTCATTTTTACCAAGGAGTGAAAGACAAGAGAGCAAACATACATCTTGGTGAATGTACTAAAACATTAACTGTGCTTATTTATAACAACACTGACACGCTTTAAAATTATGGCATACGTACCTTTTTGAAGAATTGTGAAGAATGATATTTCTAACAGCAGCGCGAACTTCATTCCGCGTTCTCTAACCTGCTCAAGTTGTCGGGTATTTACAGTGACTAGTTTCACAACCGAAAATTTAATTACTTATTAGTGCGACAAGAAAATCACAGTTCGAAGTAAGAAGAGTTTTTTGTTTTACGGCTTAAACTGTTCACACGGACTTTCTTTCAGTTCTCCCTTGGCGGTTCAGTAAAACTCCAGGGCCAAAACTCCAACTCAACAACATGAAATGCACTGCGCTCCGAACGGCGGAAATAAGTTACCGTGTTTGAACCTCAGAAATCGTAAAACGGTCTCTCATACAACGCTCGTAAAACTGTTAGAGTTTGGTCAAAAATGTAATGGCAAATATAATGATATGCTTATTTTACCTTCTTATTATGTATAATACCTGCTGAGAAATATTTTCCCAATTATCGGGGCAAACGGGGGTTTTTTAAACCCTCAAGAGAAGTGTAGTAGTTGATAATCCTGTTAACTTTTGTTTCCGGTTTCAGAAATTAAGTAGAGAAGGAAAATATCTTAGACTAGTTATAATATATGAAGTGCAGGAATGTTACATCGAGGTGGTTGTTTTTTCTGCTGTACATTTTAAGGCGCCGCAGGATAATTTTCTAACCAGTTGAATCGTGTTTAATACCTGCATCGATTTTCATTAATAATATATTACCGGATGTTTAAATAATTTTTTGCCTTTTTAGGTGGTTTTTCAAAGCGTTTTCTTCGTGTTGATAATTAAATCGCAGCAAATATTTATAAATCGCTTCAAGTTTGCGCGCATGTTTATTTTTGAATTCCACATCAGATTCTGATTAGGGCTGTTGTCATGGAAAGCCGGGGTATCTCAATCTTTTGACGATTAAATAATTGGCTCTATATAATACTTGTTTTACATTTTAATGGTGCTTTAACTTAAGGAGCTTTTGTTCACTTCTTACACCGAGCGTTTCCTCTAATCGTAGTCCGAGCCATTGTTGCTCGCTCTGCCCGCACAATAAACGTGGGATATAACCATAACACATTAACGCATCTTTTTTTATTATTGTGAAACCATTCAACCCTTATGGCGTCAATTTGAATCTTTCATTAAAGGCTCCCCCTTTACTCTTAGTTCAGTAGAAGTCATTGTAACCAACCTTAATCCTACCCACAAAGATCTCCTCACTCGAATTTGTAACTATCTTATTAATGTTACAACAATACTATGTGAACTGTCCGCAATATACAGCTCCATGAACGAAAGTCGAACTGTCAATCTACAGAATTACTCACGTCTAAATTATCAAAGAGCGTTTGAACATTGAACATTTTCGTTATTCTTATAATTATTATAAAGACTTAGATACTTTCTCCCAGTCTTAGGCCCGCAATGATGTATTATGTTCGTCCAGTGGTAACCATCTACAGTAGTGCATTTGCTATAAACTTAGTCCTTTTACCTTGGTCCTTTCTTAACTTACTTTGTAACATCCTAGTAATATGTTCATCAGTTAGTTTCCCATACCAATAATATTTGTAACATCAGTTGCCCATAAGAAATGAAAATAAATGGGAAGGACAGTCGCCCTTCTCTTAGCAAAAAAAAAAAAGGACTTCTCGCCTGAGGCTATGCCATGCTGATTTGTGCCAATGACGACGAAATAAGGTACCGGGCCATACCGCGGAGTTGATGCGTTTGCTTCAGTGCTTAAATTGGTATCGTAATTATTTACTTCATGGAGCTCAGTAGATGACAAAAAAAACAAAACAACAACAACAACAAAAAACACACGGACTGACGATAAATTTTAAAACAAAAAGACTTCTCAGAACTTCTGTTATTATTATTAATGGCATAGTGAATAGATCAGGGAGCCCGTTTCTCAAAAGGCCAGGTAAAATAACTTTTCGGGCCCGAAGGCAAATTTTAATCTCAAAAATTGTTCAAAAGTTGCCCATTTCCTAGTCACAAACCACTCAATTTTGCTTCGTTAACTGCTGGTTACATTGTAGTATTTTCAAAATTATTGAAACTTTGATCGAGAATACAAACTGGACAAACATAGGACAACTTTTCGGGCCCTGAAAGTTACCGGGACTTTTGGAGAAACGGGCCCCTTATCATGAGTAAGTGCTTAAAAAGGCAAATTAAAAGGTATATAATTTCCCACTCTACACGCTGAACACTGTGGCGCGCGGCCAGACTGGTCATTTTGCAAATGAAATATCAGTTTTTTTTTTCTCGAAATTTTTACTAAAACCAATCGCTGCTGTGCATGTCATTTAGGAGTAAACATCAGGCTGGATAGTCCCGATTAATAGTGGAATTCTCCTTACGAATGGACTTGTCTGGCCAGACGGTTCTAAGCGCCCTATAAAACGACTCCAAAATATATAAAAAATTAGCAAGTCCACAGCAACAAACCAATGAGGGGTGCCTGATCTCCCAGCTGTAGACCTGGATCAGTACGATAACAACGTGTAGAAAAATATGAAACGGCAAAGTGATGAAGAAGTAAACAAAAGAATAAAATAAAAATATATATTTAAACAAATTTGCCCAATATTTCGGTTTGAAAACAAACCTTCTTCAGGGGCCAAAAGAAAGATTAAGATAAAACCAAAAGTTCGTTATAAAAAGACACCCACCGCGTCCCTGGCGCGTTTCGTGTCGCCACTCGTGTCAAAGTAAAGTTGGTCAGCGGTTTTCACTTGAAAGCTGCCATCGCTCCAAATGGCGGCGTTTCAAGCGAATTCTTTAACATTTTGAACCGTCATTTCACGGCTTAAAGTTTGTGCATGATGTTCATTGTACATTTTGACATCATAAATGGATATATAGGATTTATAACGTGTAAAAATGACAACGCTGGAACTCTACACTAAGGTACCATTTGAGGTTTCGTGATTGTTGTTTTGTTGAACTCGAGTGCCTGGTGCAGACTTCGTGAAGTGAACACCGCCGGCGTTTCTTGTATTTTCAGGGTGCCAGAGTGTGGATTCCGCACAGTCAGGTGGTATGGATCGGTGGAGAAGTAACCAAAGATTTGAACACAGATGGAATCTTGGAAATTGAACTTGATGACGGAAATGTTGGTTTAATGTTCCTCGATTATTTTATAAGCCTTCGCATCAATTTTGACAACTCGCAGTGAAGAGTGATTTTGTTTGCAAATTTGCAAGCTTAGCTTGAGTTTATTTGTTTTCTTCTCTCAGGAAATTACTATTGATGTATCGAAAGACATAAAGAAATTGCCTCCTCTGAGAAACCCTGAAGTTTTAGTCGGTGAAAATGACCTTACAACGCTCAGCTACCTTCATGAACCAGCAGGTCTGTACACGAAAAAAATATCAATCAATGTAAACTTAATTGTTTTTGTGTTAGTTGATGTATACAAACTCTTTGTGTGAATGTAAATTGAAGTCTCCTTTTGTTGTAACCTCTTAAACAACACGTTAAATAAGTACTATGGGTATAAAATTTCTGTATTGTATTTTGTTATAAAGGTTATAGCTCAACTCAAAATCAAAGTTCTTTGTGGGGTTATATTTATCAAGTCTTCATTTGTTTTTTCAATTTTATTTATTTCTTGCTTTCAGTGTTGTACAACCTTCAAGTCCGTTTTCTGCAATCCAATGATATATACACATACTGCGGTAGGTATATATGTTTGCCCTTGGTTTTCTCGGTTGACCGTTTCCTTTTTGATATACCCCTGTGTAGAAAATATGGGACCTAAAATTTTAATAACCTCAAAATGTCGTGAATTTATTGGTGCGATACTAATTGCCATCAAGGTTTGTATCTTTGTGTTTATTTTGCTGAAGAATCAACGCTCAGCCATCAAATAAGTAATATACATATTTTTTGAAAGGAAAATTGCCGTACACTCGTTTGAAAACCACCGTGTTATTGTTTTGTATTGATTTTTTTTTATAGAAAAGGACCCTTTTGTTTTGCTTTTAAATTTGTTTGCCTTAGGCAATCTGTAAAGAGCGTCAAATCTTAAAACAATTTTAAGATGCAAATTTCTTCTCCCGGACTGAATAATTTAGTTGTGTCTGTCATACGAAAGTACTGGAACGCTTTTTTCAGCATCCTATCCATTTTCTTCTAAAATAAGGGAAGAACAATGATAGACTGACATGTATTGAAACAAATTCAAGTTTAATGAACTATAACTGTATTTATTGATAAGGATGTTTCTGGTTCTGTGATTTTACAAACTCAAACTGAATAAAACAAGATACACCTAAAACTACTTCTATTATTCTGCTCTACAAACCATATTGGTCAAACGTTGATTACTGTAGTTTATTAACAAAACATGCAAATTGATGGTTTAAAGGTATTTCCTCATATTTCACAAAATATTCAAAGAATTTTTGTTGGCAGTTTCAGATTGAGTCGGTGGCAATAAATATTGATTCCTTACTTCTGTATTCCAGCGTAGCTATAACCAAATCCTTTTTCAAATTTGTTTCTAACAGGAAATCTTTTTTGATGCCTGATCTTGTGAAAATTTTTGAGAAAAAGGGTTCTTGTCAGAATCAAAAGTTGATGTATTTGCACAGAAAGAAAAAAATTGAACTGTGAAATAAGGGGCTTTAGAGAATAACACAATGACATGTATATTATCAAATATTACCAAAATTTTATCTTTGCTGCACTTACTTAAAGAAATGCCATCAAGCCCATTTAAAGGTCTTATACATGCATTTTATAAATATTGTCTTCAATCATCTCAATATACCCTTAGTAAATACAATAATTATCTGAATCAAAACCGAAATGGTTTATAGTCAGCACTAAAGATCTCAATATTGTATTAATGTAGACAAACATCTAGTGGCCAAAGGTAATATTATTATGGACTGACCACTTCTAAAAAACCTTTAAAACAGAAGTTTTAATAACGAATAATTTATTTCTCTTTCATGGAGGTAGAAAGAAATAGAATATATTATATTTTGTGATCTATTTTGGGAATCACCCACCTTTATAATGCTGTTATCTGATCTGCTTTATGACCACAGGATTTAACCAGCTAATCCACTCTGTATTTGTGGTTTTGTTGTATAGGTATTGTGCTGGTTGCTATCAACCCTTATCAGCAGCTGCCTTTGTATGGCCCAGATATTATTGCCGCCTACAGTGGCCAGTCCATGGGTGATATGGACCCTCATATCTTTGCTGTGGCTGAAGATGCTTTCAGAGCCATGTCAAGGTGAGAAAATGATGAGGTCTTCAACTCCTTTTTTTTTAGTTAATTTGGTAATACGCCTCACCCTTCTCCTTTTTAGAATAATACACATGTCAGGAACCCCATAAATGCACGAACCATTACCAGTGGACAAATCCTGGTCTTGACAATGAGGTTTTTGTATTAATGAGGGTTTGAGAAAGAAGACAATAGAGTGTTTTTAAGGTTCAGCCAAAACAGTGGTAAAAAAAGACGTAATGAATTATTTTATTTTATAAACATCAATGAAATACCAGGAGAGCTTTCATGAGAAAATAGGATAAGTTCACGTGTGAAAAGATGACAGTTGCCATGGCTACATAATTTTTCATGCCTTTCATAGCAAAAAGCTATTAAATTAAGTAAAGCGGTTTGGTATTTCATTGGTGTTTATATAATAAATGTTACTTTACATGGTTGCTTATTCTCGTGTTGAATAATATTTCACTTGTTAACTCCACTCGCTTGTGAAATATTATTCACCACTTGAAGGGAAATTTTGTATCTCCGTGGGGACATGTAATATCCTCTGTATATTTAAACGGGATGGTTATCAAGCAGGGTTCCACTGTAGCAGTTTTTTTTTGAAGTGGGGCATTTATGTACTTCAGCCTGCTAGCAGAGCCCTTCTTTCACTAGCTTGATTTTGGCGTACTTACTAAAGACTCTACATGAATTGAGTAAGATCTTTGTTGAGCTTGTGCTGCTTGTTGTAGCCCATGTAGAAGGTGCCGTTTTATTTAGGGCAAAGGGAGAAATTGTGAGGACACACGAGGGGAGAAAAGGAAAGGAGGCACCTGCTGCAGAGTCCTTTGTTTTCCATTTACTCCCCCAAAATAACATGACAGCACTGCATGCATCAACTGCCAAAAAATTGATTGAAAGCAGATTGTCTAATGACTGGAACCGACCTCAGACCCAAAGGGAAAAGTAACCTTGTGAATTTTGGTTATATCTTCATAAAGTAAACAATGTACACTGTTTAAATTCAGAGCAAACATGATGAACAGGCCAACTTAAGTCCTGTCCAGGCTTTTGTCAACAAAAGACATTGTTCATAGATTAATGATGGCGATTTTATTGAAATTTAAAGATCTTTTGCCCATCACCACTTCTGTTTAAGCTCACAATGGTATACAATGTACATTCCTTGCTGCATGTATTTCTTTTATATAGTCCAGTTTTTCTTTTGAGTCTCACACTGACATTCCCTTAGAAGTTACCTCAGCTGATTGATCCTGAATTTCGCTTTTTAACAGGCAAATAACGATAATGCTTGCAAAGACGGTTCTGGTCTTTGCATCCCAATACAAATATTTGTAAAATTAAACTTTCTCCAAACCCAGCGGGTAATACTGCCAAGAGATCTTTACCAATCTTTGTCTATCATTCTACAGGCAATGCCTCCATTGTCTACTCTCTCAAACTGATGTCCATTTTTCCTTGTACCTATTTAGAGATGGGTTAAACCAGTCAATCATTGTGAGTGGTGAGAGTGGTGCAGGAAAGACAGTCAGTGCTAAGTATGCCATGAGGTATTTTGCATCTGTGGGTGGAGCTTCTACAGAGACACAGGTTGAAAAGAAAGTCTTAGCTTCAAACCCCATTATGGAGGTAGGGCCACTGTTTTATTTATGATCATTGTTATTTTATTATCTTTTCATCCTTAATTGCATTTAAGTGATCTTACAGGTTTCCATAGCGACCTACCGGCATTTGTAATGCATCTTATTGTACAAATAGGCCTACAGCTGTATTTTGAATTTTTTTTTTTTATTTTTGCATATTTTTTTTCAAGGGTGGTGCTTCTTAAGTTCTCTCTTCAATGAATGAGTTGAACCTTCAACGTTTGAAATTAATATGAGTAAAGACACTCTACAAGACAGTGGAGTGGAACTGAATTGTTTTAAAAAGAAACTGTTCTCCCAAAGTATTGCCTAAGTGTTGTTGAAGCTGTAGAAATTTTTAAAATAGGGAATAAGGAGCTGGGTGTAGAGTACCATAAACGTCTGGCTTATACAACTTCGTAAGGTTTTAGATGGATTTATAGACAGGGGGCTTATATATATCCAGGTGAGCTTATCCTAACAAGCTACATAGCAGTGCATATTCTCCTTCCTCCTGCTACCAGAATTCTTAATCATGAAAACCCTGACTTCTGTTCAAAATACTTTTTAAATTTGCTTGCTTTTTTTAACATGTAAGCCTCAAAACGTCGTCAACAATTGAACTCATTACAGTGCAAGCTAGAGGGGGCTTATAACCAGATGTAATTATTTCTTTTGTTTACAGGTAGGTGGGCCTATACCTAGGGTGATGGATGGGGGGGGGGGGGGGGGGGGGGCAAGTAGTGAGGAGCTTACAAGCAGAAGTTTATTGTAATTTGCTTGTTCGGCTGGCTGTGGGGTTGGGTGTGATAAGACCTTGAACCAAAATATCTCTTCAGACTTGTGAATGCTATGGGCTTTATTTTCTTAACATCTATTTCAGGCCATTGGGAATGCAAAGACAATTCGAAATGACAACAGCAGCAGATTTGGAAAATACCTGGAGATTTCCTTTGACAAGAACCACCACATAACCGCTGCCCACATGAGGACATACTTGTTGGAAAAATCACGTGTTGTGTTTCAAGCACCAGACGAAAGAAACTATCACATCTTCTATCAGATGTGTGCTGCTTGTGACACCCCAGAGCTCAAAGATCTCAGACTTGGTATGTTGATCTGTTGGTTAACATTGATTGAAAATCAGTGATCAGCATTACAATATGGAAACAATAATTATATTATTTCTGGTAAAATTTCACACAACAATAATTTATTATCATGTTAAACTCATCAACAAAGATAAGCTTGAGGGAGGTGCCCAAAAAGTTGATGGAGCAAAGAACCGAAGCTGAGAGCAATGCAAAACCATGACAACCGTGTGAGTGGCAACCACCAGGCACCATCACACTGCTAACCACTGGAACCTAAAATTCTTCAAACACCCTGTATTTAACAAAATAGAGGACAACTAGGTAGCAGTAAAGCACTGTAGAAGCACAAGCCATGACAGACAACAACACATGAATGTAATGGCCTGACCTGAAGAGAAAGGCTGTAAAAGTGCATAAAACCCTGCAAAAAAAATAGCTCATATGTCTACTTTAGACTGCTGGCCTGCAATGCCCCTAGTTTAACTTAGCCCAAACTTCATTTAGCCACATTAATGTGGTAAAATTATGTGTACAGTCAGGGTTCTCAATAGAAGGCGGCACCCGGCGATTGATCGCCACTTACTTTGGGATTTATAGCCGCTTACTTTGTGTTTAAGTCGCTTTTCTTTGCTTTGTTTTGACACCTCTGGCTTTGCTGAAGAGCCTCCTACTTTATCAGTGATCACCTCCTACTTAAAAATCTATTGAGAACCCTGTACAGTACCGCTCAAAAGTAAGTTACATATACCACCCTTGCGTGAGAAGGGAATCGCATTACATGCTACATGATTCCTGTAGTGCAGGATGCCATTCAAAAGGCCATGCCTTAGGATTTACTTGAGACCCTTTAGAACCAAAAGTAGTCATGTCCCTTGGGACAAGTTGTCATGCATTTAATATGTGGATATATATAACTTTCTCGTATTTTTTCTTTCGTGTGTAGTTTGAGTGATTGTGGTAATTTGTTTTGCCTTCTCTATAGCACACCAGGACAACTTCTACTTCCTCAATCAAGGAGAGTGTCCATATGTTAATGAGGTTGATGATGTTGAAGGATTTGAGGAGATGCGTGAGGCCATGGACCTTGTGGGAATTATGGAAGATCAACAACTCATGATATTCAGGATTTTAGCTGGTATTTTGCATATTGGGAACATTGATATTCACCCATCTGGAGAAGAAGAGAGTGAAATTGATGTGAGGCATATTCATTTGTTTGTTATTAGTTAGAAATGCTATACATCTACATGTAGGAATGACAAAAAATTGTGATTACACCCCCTGGTCTGGGGGTGTCATATTTTGTTTTAGGGGCAAATAGGGTTAGGGTTTAACAACCTTCTTGGGGCACACCGATAGGGGTACACATTCTTGGTGACAATCATTTGGTAACAAGGCATTCATGATTTGTGGTGCTGCCCTTTTTGATGTGAGTGTTAATAACCCTTTTCTTGCACTTGGGTACAACCACATCCATTCATTTAAATTCAGTAATGATTTCCCATTTTGTAAGTTTATTTTTTTTCTCATTTTGAGTTATTACTATTTTATTTAGGACAAAGATGTCCATCTTGCAATTGCTGCAGACCTTCTGGGTGTTGACAGGGGTCAATTTAAGAAATGGATGTGCAATCGTAAGATTGTGACTGTGCAAGAAGTATTAATCAAACCACTCAATGTTGAAGAGGTGACTTATTTTACTTGCAAAATGTCTTTTCTAGATGCATACACTGCAGTATAATATTATTTGTTGTGAGCTGGCCTGCCTTTGTCTTCCTACAGTATAAATACTTCCAGTTTACCTAGGACTGACATAAAATTTAGAATCTAATGTACACTGTAACATTCACCTGTAAAGATCAACGTAAAAAATTCATTTAGAATTAAATATTTTTTTTGGCTAGACCAGTGCCATGGTTTGTAACAGTCAGGAAGCACTGTCATACTACAGCCATGTCTACATACATTTTGGTGGCATGTTAGGTCTGGAAAGTCCTGGAAAGTGATTTTAAGATCATGGAAAGTTCTGAAAATCTGTTAACTCACAAGTTTTCTCTTTTTCACAATTTTTTCAAGGAGTTGTTTGAAGCGTTGTATCTAGGCTTCTTTTGTAATGTCAAAGTCACTTTATGAATTTTACTCTCTCTCTCTCTGCAACTGAAAATCTGTTTGAAAAGACTTTTTGTGGCTAAGGGAGTACTGGAAAAATCGGTCTTGAAACATGGAAACTCCTTGGAAAATGTTTTTAAATTGGGTGAAAAAAAAACTGAAAATGGCCTAAACAATGTACAGGTGGTTACAAGGAAGTGATCTCAATAGACGCTAGGATTGTGGCTCTCCCTGATAACCCTGTTTGAGGTTATACCCATGTTCTTTCTTTTTAGGCCAATTTTGGAAGAGAAGCAATCAGCAAACACATTTATTCTCAGCTTTTTAAGTGGATAGTTCACTGTATCAACAATTCTCTTACCACTAATGTCAAACAGCACTCTTTCCTTGGAATCCTGGACATCTATGGGTGAGTCTAAAATCATTAGAGTAGTTTCCGGTTGTTTGTTGTAAATTGAACTAAAAAAAAGTGATGGCTTTGACAAATAATTGTCTCTTACATATATCTGGTCCTAAGAGTTGATTTCCAGTTTCGCATAATTTTTATGTGCATACATGTGTAAAATTTAAATTTGCAAATAAAATACATGTAGAGGCAGTGCATGAACGGTCACTTGTAAGGGTAAAAGTTGAACCTCACTCATTTTCTTGTTTAAGCTCATCACTTTTTATCTTGCCGCTATTTTATTTATTTGATTAGAATTTATGTGCATTATATGCATAGCCAAAAACATGTCAGTGGAAATCAAGCTTAAGGGAAAGATCTACATCTACAGTGGAAGCTGTCGTAATTGGACAGCCGAATTATACAAAAAGTGTCCATTACTAGAGCTGGCCACTTACAAGAATGTTTCTCATCAGTAGCCAAGGATTAAATGGCTACTTTTGGGAGCTAATTGCCCAACTACAAATAAACATTGGAAATGCCAAAAACCTGTTTGTTAGTTTTTGGCTATACTATTGTTCTGATAATGTTATAATTTAGCCACAAGCGTAATATCCAAGTGGTGTTAAGTTTTGAGGTGTAACTGGATGTGTATGTGAAAAAAAAAGCACTGAAACTGATATAAATTCATTGTGATGAACAGCAATATGAAGTTGATATATTAAAATACAGTATACGTGGCCACTTATGTTTGCTAAAATCTAACTTGTAAATGCCAAAAGTGTCCACAGAATGCAGAGTTTGTATGTCAGTTGAAACAAGGTTTTGTGAAGGTGGCTGTAAGTAGAGATTTCCACTTACATGTACAAGAGTGTCCATTAAGAGAATTTCCACTCAGCAGTTTTTCCCAAGAGTCTTTTGTTGATGTTTGGTAACATCAAGGTTCGTTTGCATCAAGAATCGTAGTTATCCCCTCTAAAGAATTTCCCTGATGAAGGCTGACTACAAATTCATAAAAACAAACTTCTCTATCTTCCTTCGTCTTATCAATGCTGATTTGTCACCAAAATTAACACCAGTGTTGTGATTACTGGAAGTATATTGTGTTACAGATGTTGCCTCACTTGATTACTGGAATGCTTGATGCAAATACGCCTGTTAATGCAGAGTAAAACACAACGTTTTGAATCAATAAAGAATCAAAGACAGTTTCTTAAGTTTCACACAACAAGCCATTCCTACTTATGTCAGTCCTGTATGTACTATGTTTAAGACAAAAAATTAGTTAATTGCCATTAAGTTACCTGACAATTCATTCAGTATGCTTGAATGCTGTTTTTGCTAGCCTGTCTTCGCCTCTTGACTACTTTCAACAAATGTGGCAACCTTTTCCTGTTTAGTGTGTTACATCTGATATTTTCCAAGGGTAAAAGCTTTACAAATTCGGTAAATGACCTCTGTTTTCAGGTTTGAAACTTTTGAAGTGAACAGTTTTGAACAGTTTTGTATCAATTACGCAAATGAAAAGCTTCAGCAGCAGTTTACACAGGTAAATTTATATTTCTGTCTAACATGCATCAGTGCTGAGAACCTCAATGTTTATTTAATAAGCATAAAGTTACTTTTTATTATCATTTTTTTTCATTATCATAACATTTTGATTTTGATAATATACAATTACTATTATAGTCTAGTGCACTTCTGCAGGCGTTGAGTAGTAACTTACCAGAGAACAATTAGTATTACACTGTACAGTGTACAACTCTGTACAGTGCATTATCATGAATCCTTATACGTAGCAATATCTGCATAATTTACCATCATTCTCGTGAACTCCCTGCTTGTTTTCATGACTCATTATCTCTTGGGTGTTACATTTGCTAAATTCCTATTTGGAAGTAAACAATCTTGCCCATTTCAAAATATTATAGGTACACTTAGTTTTCCTCATGGCCTTTATCAATAATACAAGTTTATTCAACAACATTGAAAGGGAAAAGTTTACATAATATGTTCTCAAACTCATTAGTAATTTATAAAGAAAATACAAAGGAAATTAATGTTAATGAGTGTTTGGAAAACAGATGGAAAACTGCTCATTTTTGCATCCTTAATTTGTCCTTCTAAAATCGTTTTGTTTGAGAAGTAATATCAAGCATTCGACACAGTGTTTCATCACCAGATGAAACACCTGGAAGTTCGTCAAAAATACTCCTCAGCGCGTCATTTCTTCAACTCTCTTCTTAGTCTTTTATGTGGTGATGAAACACTGCGTCTCATGCCTGATATACAGCTATTTCTAGAAAGGCTGTCGGAAAAAATTTGCACGCGACAATCCCGAAAGGTAGTATGGGATACGATCAATTCACTGTTCCTGACACTGTAGCTTTCGAACCTACTTTTGTTGCTTTCCTTTAGCACTCTCAGACATATTTCCATGGCCTCTCGTGCCATTCTCTCAGATTTCTTTGAAGAACAGTGAACTCAAAACCACCCACAATACCTTTCGGGATGTTCGCGTGCACTTTTTTCCCACAACCTTTTTCGAAATAGCTGTTTCCTGCCACACATCGGAAAGGCTAATCTAGGTGCGGAGAGTAAATCGATTCAGTTGTGCAAAGGTAATCAAGAAGTATAAACCAAGTTAAATTTTAACGGACATATATAACTTAGACCTGAACCATTGAAAGTTTAGGGATTGAATGTTACTTGCATGATGATTACAGCACGTCTTCAAACTGGAACAAGATGAGTATGTGAGGGAAGAAATTGAGTGGTCGTTCATCAACTTTTATGATAACCAGCCCTGTATTGAACTGATCGAGTCTAAACTGGGAATCCTTGACTTGTTAGATGAAGAATGCAAGGTAAGCATTTTCGTGGATTAACGTTTCAGTTCACACATAAACTAAGCCCATTGAATCGCATTTGCTTTCAAGAAATAGAAAAATTATCAGCTGCTCCGCTGAGATTCTCATTTCCATTTCAATAATTGATCTTTACTTGATCCACATCCCGTAAGTAGAGTCATCAGTATAGCATTCTGGAAAGTGCCCAACTACACTGAACCCGGGCCTCCCCTAGCCCAGCCCTGCGTAGTAAGTAAGAAGTTAGCGCTGACCTACCCCTACCCCCTCAAATGGCTCCAGGCGAGGCTCCTGCAGGACTAAATTGGCACTTTACGGCTACAACATCTTGTTCATTTACAGTGCATGCCAGTGTCATTTTTTTAACTGTTATTTTTATTCTTCGCTAGATGCCTAAAGGTTCTGACAGCTCATGGATTCAGAAGCTGTACAAGCAACACTTGAAAAAGCAGCATTTCAGTAAGCCACGCCTTTCCCAGACAGCTTTCATCGTGCATCACTTTGCAGATGATGTGGAGTATGAAGCCAACGGTTTCGTGGAGAAAAATCGCGATGCTGTTAATCAAGAGCATTTGGCAATCCTTAAGGCCAGCGAGGTAAGAGCAGAATAGCGATGGTTTAGGCCAAAAGTTAGACAGTCCCTTCGGGGAAGTATCCTTGGCTATTTCCCTTGACCAACGCAATGAAATGGCTGATGAAAATGATTTAAATTGACATGAACTGACAATTTTTCATGTAGCAACGTAGTGGCACTGAAATATAAATTCAGACTAAGTAGAAAAACACCTTAAAGACCTTCAATAAAGACCTTTAATTACTTAATGAATTAACCACTTTTTAAACATCTTTGAAACTTAAACGAAAATTGACGTGTCTTACATTATCATTAAAAAACCTTTAAATTTTGTAGTATGTAGAGCTACGTTAATAATATGCCTGTAATAATAATGTTAATAATAATGTTATAAGAGACCTCTAAACCGTGTTTGTTTCTCGTACAGTATGAGTTGGTGGCACAAGTTATAGAGTATACACAGCATGTAAGTACTTTGCATGGAATGCAGGTTAAAGATCGTCTATAAACGCCTTTGCTTTGACTGCTGATACGTGTACATCTAAACTGTATGAAGAGTCATGTGAACCGGGTCTTCGCACGAATCATGATCACTGAGCTAAAGCTGGAACGCAGGAGATAATTATGATGATGATATTTTTAAATGTTTTAGTTTCGCAGGCCAGTTATACAATAAAATGATCAATTTTTTGAATTTCACTTCAGTTATCTCTCTTAATTCGCTGCAATAAAGCCAATTAAGTATCTTCCTTTTTCTTAAAAGATCGAAATTGTTATTCCTTAAACAGTAGGAAATGTTAAATAACAGATATAAAGAACCCTTTGGTCAGTTCGTAGCCGGTAATTTGTAATAATAGTTGACGTGAAGCAAAAAACAGCTTTTTGGTTTACAACTCAGACCCTAATTAAAAGAATTCCACTGATCATTTCTCTGTAAATAGTAAACCTATTCAGTACCCTCTCTTAGCTTCCGATAACTCCAAAAAAACCCTTAAACTGCGCCACGTAACCAAATAGCTTAAGAAAACTACTCCGCGCTTGTGCATGGACTTTCGAAACAGCAACTGGAGGCAATGGCAATTCAGCATTGTCCAATGTTGGAATGGGGCGGTATTATGTTGGAGGCATTGGCAATTCAGCATTGTCCAATGTCGGAATGGGGTGGTTTTATGCTGGAGGCAATGGCAATTCAGCATTATCCAATGTTTGAATGGGCGGTATTATGCTGGAGGCAATGGCAATTCAACATTGTCCATGGTCCTATGTGCGGATTGTAAATTGTGTGTTTTGTTACAGTATGAGATGGTAGGAGACTTGTTTACTGACAATGAAGCCCATCTGATGCCTCGCAAAAGAGCAGCCTCCAGAACAGGCAAAAATGCTGCTAAATCCAAGAGAAGTGTAGGATCTGAGGTTTGTATACTCTCACTTCATTAAATTGTTGTTTTCTTCTTTTAACTGTCACAGTTTGCAATCGCCTTTCTTATACGTCTCAGTGGTAAATTCGCTTTGCCATGAATTTTCAGACGTTATGTCCAAACTTTAGATGCAACCTCAGACTGGAAAGTGCACTATCCAATTTTGCCCGGTTGGTGAGAGTTCCGTTACAGTGTAAACGAGGGCAACTACAGGGACTATAATACATGAAAATTGTGTCAACGATACTCGTTTGTGCTCATGCTCTGCTTTGCAAAGTTTCTGCTTTGCATAATATCATCTGTAGCATAGTTTCTTTTTCCGCCGCTCTTTCGCGTTAGCGGACTTTGACGTTGTGCTCTTTTTCTTCCAGACGACAGCTGGTAATCGATCCTTGTACTCGTATCAAAGTTCTTGTTTTCGGTTACAACCGTCTATTATATTTTATTCTTAACAACTTTGTTTTCTCCTCTGCAGTTTCGAGAATCTTTGTCAAAACTAATGGGAACTCTAAACAGCACTGTGCCTCATTACATTCGCTGCATCAAACCTAACGACCGCAAAGCACCATTTGAGTTCAATCCGCAGCGAACTATTCAGCAACTACGCGCATGCGGAGTACTGGAGACTGTACGAATCAGTGCCGCTGGGTACCCCTCTAGGTGGAGCTATCCAGAGTTCTTTAACCGTTACCGTATGCTGCTGAAATTTAAAGACATAAACAGAAAGAAGCCTCAAGCGACAATAAAGCTTATATTGACCACTTTTATCAAGGTAATCTATCGATTCCATTGTTTCAATTGAGATGCAGTACTCATACTCTACCGCTCTAAAGTAAGTTACCACTTTTTCATTCGCGTCTCTCGCTACGCGATTCTTGTAAGTATTGTGACTAAAATTATTGCGCGTAGCGCGCGACGCGGTTCCTGTCGCGTGTATGAGATCTTCTCGTCATGTTTTTGCCACTGTTCAGTTAAAAATATTGTTCTACGTGCAAAGTGAGATATTTGACCAGCCGTTTTTGAAGGGCTGCCGGTGATGTTGCTTTACTCTTCATTGGATTGTCTTTTGTGACCTATATCCGGCTTCAAAAGATTAAGCAACCTTTTCGTGTACCTCACAAACAAGATGTCACTGACAGTGACTGGATCTCCGAGGATGGGCAAACGTTGGAAAAGTGAGATCGCGCGGGAGAACGTGAAGCGCCTCTAGCGTTTCCACGCGTGACCGATTTCCCTCTTCCCACTCTTGAACGTACACTACACTGGGTATTAGAACATAGACAATCAATACTTAACCTCGCTTAACTATCCATCTAGTAAGTATATTATTGGAAGAAGCCTTGTTTTCAACGAAAGACGAATTTAAAAAGCGGGGGGAGGGGGTGGGGGCGGGCAGGGCATTACTGAGATGATTGAATTAAATTTGACTGAGAGGTAAGATTGTTAAAAGTTCTCTCTTTCGAAACGTCTTAAAATTCTCTTATTTTCTCAAAGGATCCTGACAAGTTTCAGATGGGTAAAACCAAGATCTTCTTTCGAGCTGGTCAAGTAAGTTGTGTCCATACGTCTGTAATTACTTCGCGGGTTACGCATTAGTCTCATAAATTTACAAACGTATTCCTTTTGGAGAATTCTTTTGATTCTGGTTTTCTTTTAGGTCGCCTATTTGGAGAAATTAAGAGCCGACAAGCTTCGGGACAGTTGTATAATGATCCAAAAGAATTTCCGTTGTTGGAGAGAGCACCGCCTCTACCTGAAGATGAGGCGGTCTGCTATCCTCATTCAGGCCTCGGTTCGAGGATATCTTGCGAGAAGGTACATACTTGAACAATAGTTTTGCAATTTTCTTAGCTGTGTTGATCTGAACTATTTAAAAAGCAACATATCTTCTCAGAAGAATTTCGATTTTGGTGGTTCTACGAGCTTACACTTTTGTCTGAAAAGGAAAGTAATCAGTTTCTTCTGTTAAATTGTCCGTTAAGAGTCACCTGTGGTGGTAATACAAAATCATTTTTTACCAATTTATTTTTAAGAGTTTGAATTAGGCCCCGTCTAACGATTCTGAACATTTTTGAACCCGCATAGTTGTCTATCCGGCGGATTCGTGTGGACGGCGCCTTAAACTACTCTGGAGAGATCTGGAGACCGGTTTCAAAAAGATGCGGTTTCGGTCAGCGGATTTTATTGGTTTCGTGTGAATGGAAGGCGGAATCGTGTAACAAATCTACCATTTCAAAAATATCCGAATTCGTGTGGAGGCCTTAATCATCGTGTATATGAAGATGCGGGTATAACTTTGTACATTTTCCGCAAAGTTGCTCGTGTCTTTATTATGACTGATTTCTTAACGAAGATTATAGCTAAAGCGGTAAAAGTTCGTTCCGTCACTTATATACAAACGTAATAGCAGCTGGCACCAGGCTTAAAGAAATATCTGTTTTATTCCCAGACTTGCCCAAGATCTGCGTGAAACAAAGGCCGCAATCACAGTCCAGCGGTATTACCGTGGACATATCTGCCGAAGACGTTTCGTATCTCTTCGGAAAGCCGTCGTTAAGATCCAATGCTTCACTCGTGGAATGTTCGCCAGACGGCTTCGTATGCGCCTTCTGTACGTGGCCAAAGCTAAAATCATCCAGCGGTGTTGGCAGAGGTACAAAGCAAGGAAACGATACAGGAATTATAAGAAAACCATCATCTATCTGCAGTCATGTGTGCGCAGGATGATCGCTAGACGACAACTCAAGCAGCTCAAGGTGCGGTCATTGTGCCGTTGCTTTGCAAATCAAACTTTTGCTCCCGGTATTAAAAGTGGATCTCTGGCTTTGTGATGAAGTTCTTATCAATTTGTTGACACATTATTCATCACTGCCCAAGGTTTACCTCTCAAATCAGACATATTTTTGGTTTCATCTTATTATAGTAATTAGAAGGTGGTTAAATTGCAGGGGCGGAAAACGTAGCTATATTTAAGGGCTTTGATTCGGCTCCGCTTAAACCAAATACTATAATTAAAAAGCGAGGGAGAGCGATAATATAGTAAGGGGAATCCTCATGATGTGCGCGTGGGCTCTTTATTTGCACTTTGCTGCCCCCCTTTTAGCGCCGTCTTGTTTATGTCTTCTTTTTGTTGTTCAGATCGAAGCGCGCTCTGTGGAACACTACAAGAAGTTAAACATTGGAATGGAGAACAAGATCATTCATTTGCAACAACGATTGGATGAACAGGTATTTGCCCAGCTGTTAAGCCTCAGTCTAGCTCTCACAGTCAGTTATGTCAGTGAGCTGTAGTGTTTGAGTAGTCTTGGGTTTGTTCCGTTTTCGTCCAGGTTAATGCAGTCCTCCAGTCCTTTACACTTGGCCGGCACCTTTTCATGTGAGGCGTCACAGGCGAAAAGTGGATTGAGCAGGAGTTAAGAGACCAGACAAAGAACAACCCTTGGTCCTCCGGGCTGGGGTTTTAGCGCTGTGCTACCAAGCGGATAATGATTACAGAAACCTAAAGCACTGTCTCAGCTTAACATTATGAAATTGGTTCCCATTCATATACAAACTTTGTACATATTTTTTATACCTTTTTTGAACAGCCCTGTTGTTAGATATCTGAATTTACTGGTTTAACTTTCTATTCTCAGGTCAAAGAAAAAGAGCAAGCTCAAGCTGCTGGAAGGGAACTTGAGGCTACACGAAAGGAACTAGACCAAGCTAAGCAGTGGAAGGGCCACTTTGAGTCTACCCAAGCCAAGATGTTAGAGTTAGAACTGGTCATAAAAGAATTAAAGGAGGAGCTGAACGCGGCAATTGTAGAGAAGGATGATACTAAAGAACAAGCTAAAAATGAAAAGGAGGAACTAGAAGAGGTTTGGTCCAGTTTTAATTTTTTCTTCGCTTGTGACCCTTATATTGCTCTCCAAAATACTCTATTTATTCGCCCTTTTAGAGCAGTTGTAACTTAATTTATCAGGGAGCTTCAGCAAGGGCGACAGCGACAGCGACAGCGTCGAGAACGTCGTTGAATAAGCAAAACAGCAACTCTGCGCGTGCAGCACATGTTTGTTCCATTTCTTTGCAGTCGTTGCACGATTACGGCACGAATTTCTCTAACTTGGCATTTTATGTAGGGAGCAAGCACACGACCACGAATGTTCCTTTCTCTTTCTGTGAACCTGGGTGTGTTTCCTAAGGATTCATCTCTAGGAATTTCACTTATGTTTAGCAGATTGACTGGACTTGGAATATTTCGCTACCGTCGCAGGCTTGCTTTTGCTGCCTACTTACTTTGCAGTCCGTTAAAAGATTATATGGAAACCAAGATTTTCTGTTGCTTTGGATTCGCCGTGATTTTCAGTTTTGTGGCAAATCAGCGTTATGCAAACAGACCGTCCAATGAAGCCATTAGACTGACTCAATTGTACAAAAAAACGTGATGCACGTGAAAGGTTCTGTTTTTCTAAGAACCGGCGGAACCGCGCAAGTTTTTGAACGGCAAACAGAACTGCAATCTTGCACAGTTCCATGTAAACGGATTGCACAGGTAGAAAATTCTTCCGTCCAAACATTTGTCCGGACCCGTGTAAACGTGGTCTGAACCTATTGCTTTTTTTGACGTTGCCGTCACTGTCACGACGTCTTAAACCCCCTATACTAATAAGGCGAAAGTCACTTCGGATTGTTCGATTTTAGCATTGGTTGGCTACGAACGCTGCATTGCATATCCAAAGCAAACGTGGAAATAGTGATTTGTCAGTGGTGAGCAATAATGGATCTGCTCGCCACTGACAAATCACCATATTTTGCAATAACTGAGTTTTATCATTCGATCACCGAATTTATTTTTTGATGAATGTCTTCGTGAAGCGAAGTGATCTGCAATTGTCAAGCAAATTTCATTTACACATGAGCAGAATATTTTTATTTATTTATTTTATGTTATTAGCTTCGCCTATGACATGATACAGAGAGAAAAAAAGTAAAAAATATATATTGAAATGCTTAATTAGGCAGGGATATCTCCACAGCGGTAAGCCAGTTATAGTGGTCCCAGATATTATTTGCAGCCAAACACAGTAATGGACGACATTGCGCATGAGCAGACCATTATTTGTAGGCAGTTATTGGTCACGTCGTGGGCTATCGGCCAATGAAAAGGATTGCATCGAATAATAATCTCTCTGATTTTTCGTGCAGATAAACATGAAACTGAAGGAGGAATTGGTAAAACTAACGGAGGAGCTTGCAGAAGCAAAGGCCATCACGGAAAGAGAGGTCTCACTCAGAGATGGTAGGCACTGCTACAATAAACAATAATTCTAGCGCAGTTTATTAGCTGTGGGACAGAATGATTGTTGGAACACGTATTGGAGAAGAGAAGTGATGACGTCACAAAAACTAAATTTGTGAAATTATGGGATAGGTTGGTATATCCAGAAAGAACAAGATGAAAAATGCTCACTTGCCAAAATCAGCCTGTTAGTGCAAATTGATAGGGATATATAAGCCTTGTTATGCTCAAATAACTCCATTTAAATCCCTCTAAAATAGGTCTGGATCGAAAACGCTTCGATCCAAGCCAATTTTAGAAGGATTTGTATGGAGTCATTAAAACATAAAGGTGCTCGTATATCTCCCCGCCAATTTGCAACAACAGGCTGATTTTTGGCAGGGGAGCTTTTTTCATCTTGTTCTTTGTGAATATGCTATTTAATCCCAATCCAATCTTCTCAATTCACGGAAGGACTGGACTTTTTTTAAGTCAACTAAGTCTCATATTCAGGTCGTTGACAGATTTTTTTATTTGATAAATCATGCCAATTGTGAGACGGCACCTTCTCGATCGGACTGTCCTTTCCTTGGACTAGTCACCGGCTTGACTAAGTTTTATTGTAGTACTGCAAATTTCTGTACAGTCTTCCTCAACTCTTTGTCAAGAACATAGCCCTCACGCTATACTGATAAGACCACTTTATGTAATTCAATAGCTAGAAATATAAGTAAAATCTTGCTAAGCTATTCTGTACATTTTCTCTGTAGAAATTATAACTCAAAGTCTTGAAGCCCAAAGACAACAGTTACTAGCTGAGTTTGAAGCTGAGCGGACCAATCACCAGCGCGTATTACGAGACTATGACCGGCTGGAGCAACGCTATCAAAATCTTCAGGACGAGCTGGAGATTGAGAAGCTAAGCCCAGCGCCTCGCAGAGTATCTGGAGAAGCTCACATGGGCTTTGATGGCTTGATAAGTGCGAGCAGTTCAGGTTCGTCCCAAAACATTTTGCTGCAAGACTTGTACATTGTTTTTCAGTGCTTTGTTTGTGTCCACTGTTCATGGAAGCTTCCCGCCTAAACGACGGCGACGTTTGCGCGAACGTCAAAAAAAAAAAAATAGGTTTTGAATATCAAAACAAAAATTTCGCACTTGCAGCACACTTTTTTGTACATTACTTTACACTCACTGCACGACTGCGACATGAAAATGCCTTGTTCGCGAAGACGAAGAGAGATTTTTTTTTCTCTTTCTGAACTTGGATTTGGTTCTTAGAATTCCAACTACAGAATAGTTCGTCCACATTTGGCAAAGTAAGTGAATGGAATAATCGCGATGAAGATCAGTTGAATTAACGCGAATTCACTCTTTAAGCGACTTTTTCGCCTCCGTCGCTGTCCTCAGATCCTAAGGTTCCTATTACTAACTTCACACATAAGGCAAAATGTGGTTTGGGAGCGTTTCTTAGAATCTTATCTTCTGTTCATTCGTTTGATGTTGGCGTTCTCTGTGTGAATCCTGTCAGAAATAATTAACAAAGAAAGCAGAGCCTAATTATTTCTGACGGGATTTACACAGAGAAAGCCAACATCAAAAGAACAAACAGAAGATAATTTTCCCTCGTTTCTCCCTGAGACTGCGTCGGGAAATCACCTCTCCTTACTGGCTTGCCGCAACATGCCAAAAAAATAGCTAAATATCCCCTTTTTCTGACGGTTTCTGTTAGAACTCTACTTGCTTCCTCTCTCTGATTTTTTTATTTCATACAAAAGAAAAATAATTGCTTTTTGCCGTCATTTCTTTGCGTTAATATGTTGATCCCGAAGACAAAAATACCAAAAAATTGTGCTGAACCTGCGATTGACTTTAAAAAACGCGTTGCATTTCTTTCCCAGAGGCCTCGCTTGTGGACGCAGTGGAGTTAGAACAGCGCCAAAATGAGGACGGAGAATCTACAATTAAAAAGAGTAAGCTAGTGCGAGGTTTGAAGAAAAGAGTGAGAGAGCTGGAAGACAAAGTAATGGAATACGAACAAGCGCAACAGCCCAAAGGAGACAATGTACCAGTGATAAATGTGGAGAAAACATCTGAACAAAAACCACCTAGTGAAGATCAGATTGTTGAATCAGAAAAATATCAGCAAGTAGTAAAGGAAAAAGAGGATTTAGAGAAGGAAAAAATAAATCTAGTCGGGGAAGGCAAAAAAATGAGATCAGAGCTTGAGCTTCTAAGAAAACTTGTCAGTCAGAGGAATATTGATAAGGAAGCGGAATGGGATATGATTAATGAAAAAATGAAAGAGATTAGCGTTGATCGTGACCAGTTAGAAAATGAGAGGAATCATTTAAGACAAGAGCTTATTCGAATGGCATCCGTGGCTAAAGACTTGCACAATGTCGAGGAGTTGCTTCGAACCAATCCGGATGAAAGCGCTTACGTGCTACAAGCTGAAAGTTTGAAGAAAGCGAACAATGTTCTGCAGACTGAACTGCACGATTTGATCAAGAAAGAACAGGACTTGAAGAAAGCAAACGATAAACTGTGGATGGAAAAGGCTCAGTTACAGAGGGTAAGTCACGGTGCCGGTCCAACTGCCTAGATGACGGTTTTAATTGGGGGGTGGGGCGAAGGATACTCCCTATAGGGGCTATACTGAGAGGATCTGCTTGAAATGGGTGTCCTTTCTGTCACAAAAATGGTATATGAAAGGATGAGGGGCTGGACCCCGGGGCGGAGCCTCCCCATTTAAAAATTTTTCGTTTAAAAAGAACTGTGCTGCTGAGTCGGTGGGGATAGAAATGAAGCGGTTTGGTTTTATCAATTAAACTTAGCTGATCAAGTAGATTAGCACTCTCTCCTAAGAGATTAAAACGTCCAATGTCTTCGCGGTGTTCACCGTATATTCTCGCTCCTAATCCGCGCTCAAAATATCCAACCATCAAATTGTCCCTGTCTGTAATTGTAGATTGTTGCCGTCTCGGCTTTGCCGTTTACGGATTCACCTAATTATGTGGTAAATTTGACAAGATTAAACTCACCGTTAGTTGTTGTATTGTAGGGACAAGGCCAGTCAATTTCGAATATGGATGGCAACTTTGCCATGGAGGTTTCTCGATTGGTAACAGAGAATGTGGTAAGGGAAAATTATTTGGTTGAACTTTTTAACGTAGAGATTTGTGAAGCTGTCGGCTCAGCATTCTAGTTAAAGCTTTTTAAGTTACTAATTTCCTAGGTCGTTTTACTGTTCGAGTTGGGAATTTGATCTAACAGTCAATGCTGTAGTCTCCCCAGCATCCGGTTTTGTCTCGTCACGCAACTTTCCTCCGGGGAGGAGTGTTTCGTGACGGGACAAAAACGGCTGCGAGGGAGTCTATTAGTGATGAGAGATCTAGTTTGATAAAGCATAACAATGATGTTGACATTTTCAGGAGCTGAGAGAGCAGGTTGAAAAACTTGAAGCCGAACTAGAGGAATACAAGAAAGGTGGAATGGCGTTGACGCCGGTCCGAGGAAGAACCCAGTCGTACAATAAAGGCAAGTTGTTCAGTTTCTCATTATTGGGCTGCCTGTGGCACGCGCAGTTATAAAATGAGCTTTCTCTGTCGAAAAAAGGCAACATGGCAGATGGATCACCCAGAAGGCGTTGCGTGTCCTATCCCCCCCTGTGGGGCCTCTTATTTGACTTTTGGCGGGAGGGGAAAAAGATTGGCAGACTTGTAACGAAAATGACGTTATTGCGTGAAGTTATTTTTTGTATAATTACAGTTGAAAGAAAAATCGGGGCGAGATTTTTGGATTCAGTACCATGCAATAAAGGTCAAAGGAAGTGTTTTTTAGAGTTTAGTCCATTATTCTTTTTCCGGAATACGGTCAAGCGAACGCGCACTAATTGATCTCCAAATGCACCTTTATTTCTCTGCGTGTCTATTTCACGGGATAGGATTAGCTAGGACCAGCTATACATCCAGTATAGAAAACGTTAGACCACTACAGCCAATATCGCCCGTTGAAAGTGTCTTGTTTTACCTGGAAGGTGCTAACCGATACTGGGGTCTGATAGCGTGATCAAACAGGAAAAAAGGGACAATGAAAAAAACTACTTTTAAGATAAGGGTTTTAGTTTCACTGTTTAAAGTCATTACCCTGGGCTTAGTTCCTCGAAATCGAAGGCCGGGTAACGCTTACCCAGTGTTAGAATTTAAGACCAACATTGGATTCACTTTCTTGTAGACTGTTGACGGTTGTCATTTCGGGTCAGCATAACCGGGTTTCGACTCGACAGTGTTTTATCACCCCTTTTTGTGTATTACTTTACGTCACTGTTCGATTGTCTCAAGAATATTAAGATTCTTTGTGCTGTGGACTGACGTTATGTGTTTCCTGTGGACATTTTTCTCGCTTTTTTAGGAGAGCTTGAGCAGAAGAGAAGAGCTCAAAGCTTCTTATCTGGCCAAGAACCAAAAGCTGGAAAATTGGTAAGACATAAAGTTAGTACAGACAAAGCGACACGAGTCTCTTCGGTAGCTTTGGAGGTGTATAGTGATAAAGTGAAATTTGAATAATAGTTGGTGGGCCTTCGTATTGAGTAGGGGTTGTAGACCCCACTGGTCTGGACAACCTTTCATGGCCTGGCGTGATAATGATGGGGTTAATGCCAGTCAGGATTCAAGTCCTGTTTCATCCCTTGTCACGGTGGCAAGTTTCAATAAAAGACTAAAAAAGGGCGTTAGAGTTGTATAGACTGAGCTATGGAAGTCTATATAATCTATGACCACTTACTTTCCTACTTTGACTAACTCCTTTAGATTCTTCCTCTTTTACAGCTTTTTGCCTCATGTCGACCATTACATTCTCTCTTGAACAATTCATTTCTTTTTAGATAGTTGTTGTTATATGTGGCATCATTGGGCAATAATGGAACAAGGTTGTGGCATTTCATTACTGAGAATAAAGACGCTATAGTGGAGTTTTGTGTGTTTTTTCCTTGTCAGGTTATGAGGCACGCTGGACTACTTAGAAAGGCATCTCATGCTCACAAAGAAGGGGTAAGTTTCGGATCATTATACATCTCTGAGAACCTACCCCTTCCCTAAGCCAACGTTTTGCCCTAAGTGAGAAGTAGGTGTTAATGTTGGCGTAGGGGAGGGGTAGGTGGGCAGTTTCCCCAGAGACGTATTTAAGAAACGGTCCAGATAAGAACGATAGCAACAACGGCAACGAACATGTTGGAATGCAAAAAAGGTGCTAACTTTTCTATTGTCTGTACTTACTTCTGATTGGCTTAAACAGCAAAAGTTAACAAAACTTCATAAAGCGGTACATATATTCATCCTTACTTTCCAACCATCTTCCATATAACAAAATCTAGTCTCGGTTTGAATAACAAAGAAATCCTATGTGGGGAACATGTAAAATTGTAAACTTTGCTTGGCTATTGTTTTCAACTCTTGTGATTGGTCAAAATCTTTTAACACAAAAAAACACCCTTTCAAAGTGGAGTGTAAATGCATTTTATTGCGGTAAAGGGCCTTCATGTAGGTTTATGCATTCTCTATGTAAAAATGAGAACATTTCTATGTGGGGAAGGCACTGTTGCCGCAGAACAAAAGAAATTGCTATCCACCTTACCCGAATCATCACTTAATGATCCTACGTTTCTTTTATTTACTTCCACCGATCCCTCTTTGGTTTCTAATTTCAATTACAAATCCCTGGCCTTTCTTTATATTATCATTCCATCAAGAGTGATGAGAGGAATCGAAATATAAATTGCTTGGGAAAATTCTTTACCAAGAAAAATTATAGATTCGTAGTAATAAAAAATATATATGAAGAGTTAAATAAAGAAAAAGAACTCGAATGTATAAGCGTACTGTTGCTTTCTCAGTACACATAGCAAAAGTCAGGACTGACCCGGATGGACCGCTCATTGTGAAAATGAAATACTGGCTTTTTTTGAGTTTTCGCTAAAAACCTATCACCTGCTGTGCGTGATTATTTAGGACTAGTCTAACCTTGCCATAGACATCCCTGATTAGTAGTGGGAAGTCTAGTTACGACTGAAATGGTCTGGCTTATGGTAAGCGCCTTTCCATTATTCTTCTCACTTTTTCCATAAATTAAAACTAAGCTGACAATCAGGATCGACTGACTGTTAGTTAGCGATACTCAATGTTGTTGAACTGTAGTTTAAGCAAAAGCGGCCTAAACAGTCTTAATTTGTCATGCCTATAATGAAACGGACGTTAGTATTTTTTGTCAACACGAAAGTACTCGAGCAAAGAAACCGCTCAATTCAAAACTGATGTTCGTCTCTCGTAGGATTTGCTTCCTCTTCCGCCGCAGCTAAGACAACAAAAGATCCGTGGTATGATTGAGTTTACAAGCGAAGAGGAAGATAAAGTTATCAAGCATCTTATCACTGACATGAACCCTCAGTCGATGGCGGACGCTATCCCAGGTCTTCCTGCGCATATTTTGTTCATGTGCATAAGGCATGCTGATCACGTGAATGATGACCGCCGCATGCAGAGTCTTCTGAGCAACAGTATTAATAGCATCAGAAAAGTTGTCAAGGTAACGTTAACGAACACATCGGTCAAACACACTGGACATGCGCAGTTGCCTTTGAAAAGCCTGTGAGGAATTTGTTCACAAAAACTGAAAATCTAAGGTCGTGTCTGAAACTGTTTTTCGTTGTTTCTTGCTAGAAAATTATTAGTTCCAAGTGAGGAAAGTTGCTAAATTTCTAGTCCCGTAGGTTCGATTCTGAAACGTTTCGTGCTCTCTGTCCCCCTGTGAGGTCGAAGCGTATTCTAGATTGTTTTCAGTAAATCTTTTCCTTTTCCAACAGAAAAATCCCAGTAACCTGGACATTTTGGCCTTCTGGTTGGCCAACACCTCTCGGCTTCTCCATGACATGAAACAATACAGTGGTGACCGGGTAAGAAGACACTTTACTGTAGCTTACTTGATGCCTTGCCTGACACATGCCACCTTTTTATACATGTAATTGCCTCTACAACCGCTGTGTGCTATTAATAGGTGTAGGCTTTGTTGTCATCGAAAGTCATAACCCCAGCCTAGTTTGTTATGATACCAGCAGGTCATATTTTATGAATCAACTGGTGCCCGCGTTAAAAACGTAAAAGTTTTTGTAAGTCAGGAAAATCGCTTTTACACTTCTCACCGCAGTAAAATTTAACCAAAGCGAGAAAGAAGTGGGGCAACAGTTTTTAATGGCAACATTTAACGCGAACGAAAACACAAGAAATGCTTACAAAGGTATAATTGTGAAAGAATGTTATTTACGCATTTCCATATACCAACTACTTTTTGAAAGTGTTTGATCATTAATTACTTGGCCTTGTGGCTCACGTTATTTCACCTAAATACTGTTCTTATTCATTCATTCATTCTCATTCACTTCCATCCTTCCTTCTTTCCTCACTTATCTGATAATTGTTCAGTGGCTAATAAGACGGCCTGATGAAGAAGGACTCTCAGCTTCACTCATTAAACACTGGACTAGTGTGAAGGATTACATCAAAGATGTTAGTGCTGTCTCACTTAACTTTTAATCTTCTTGTAGTGTTTTCCTGTTGCCACCAAACCCAAAGTCAGGCGTTTCTTTTTTTTCCTTTTTACATTTTATGGATTTTGCTTTCAGCACTTCATTTTTCTGCCGCTCATTTTCTTTGGCCTATCTCTCCTTTGTTTGTTTGTTTTTGCTTTTTTCCTTTCACTCATTTTTCTGGATACTTTATGCTCAACCATTCATTGTCCGTACGTATTTATGTTTTTCATCGATCACTAAGCTGCATCATATAACATAATTTTATTCATGTATTTATTTATTTATTTATTTACACTATGCTATTTACGCCTCATTGTCTAAGAAAATGGGTTTTCTTGTCTTAATTTGCTTTTTAAAACCTCTTTTCTGTGAGCACGAGGTTGAAATTGCCTTGGGTATATTTAAGAGGAAATGCGATAGTTTTATCATTCCTGCATGCTGAATAATGTTTTATGTACTGTACGCTTTTGTGCTTTGTGATGCTAAGGGACGTTTTAATTGCATCAAAGTATCAGTGTACCTTATAAATAGGTAATTCTCGTGCATATTTCACAGTAAAAGATAGTTCTACGATTCACAGTCCAAAAAATAAATGATGATATCGCTGAAAATTTGGAAATTGTACAGTAAACGTTCTATCACTTGCATGCTTATTGTCCCGAAAAAGTACTTATAGCACTATGTTCTAGAGCTTTTTTGCTCTCATTGCACCTCCCCCACCCCTTTCCTCTGTGTAAGTACCGGAAGTTACAGTGAACTGACGCATTTTACTCCGTTGTTGTTTTGGCCTGATACGTCTTGGCTATAACTGATTCTTGTTCATATTTGGCATTTTAGGCGTTTCAAGTTCATAACACTCCGGAACAGAACGAGCAATGTTTGAAAAACTTTGACCTGACGGAGTACAGACAGGTGCTTAGTGACCTGGCCATACACATCTACCAGGACTTAGTAAAGTGCATTTGGGAAGCAGTTCAACAAATGATAGGTAAAACAGTATGTTTGCTACTTTCCCACTGATGTCAGCGCTTTGGTGAGCTTCCTGCAATGTTTTGGAGGATATCATATCTTCTGTTTGAGGGCAGGGAGGGCTAGTGTACCAGTAGTATAGGGCGCACCGAATTATCCTTTTTTGCGCAGGGATATCGTGCTGACTAATTAACAATTATTCCTCGAGCCCGAGTGGGCTCTGAGTCAATAGCCCACGAGGCCGAAGGCCGAATGGGCTATTTACTCAGAGGCCATGAGGGCGAAAACATCGAGAATAAAAAAATTTTAGCTAGTTAAAGCTAGACTTTAATCCTTTTTTGCCGCCAAAAAGCGCGCGCTTTTCGCTTCTAGTAGGCTATAACATATAGCCTAGTAGTAGCTCAACCACTCAGAACGCATCATTGATAACAGACCACTAGTTGGATTTTACTAAATAAGAATATGATCCCTTAAACTTACATCATCGCTCGGAAATAACAAGAAAAACTTGTCAAAGCGGTTAAACCCAAACATAGCATGCACATGGTGTTATCTTAATGAGATTTTCCCCCATTTTATCTAGAGATAAGGACAAAGGCTGTGACGTCATAAGGTTAATGTATTTCTGCGCAGGTTAATGATATTCCTGTGAAAAAAAGGATAATTCGGTACGCTTCATACTATTTGTACCTGCTTTTTCTACTTTATATGAAGTATATCTTCGATTTACCATTGCCGCGATCAAAACAAAAATAAACATTAAACAAAGACAATGTGATTGCAACTTAATATGCGTGGATTTTACCCAACATTCTAACTTTTGAAACACAGACATGTAAAACTGGAGGGATTTACCTTCTAGAGGGATACAAGTAGCAAGCGTTTGTCTGATTTTCTGAATTCATTTGATCTTGTTGCTTTCTTGTGTTACAGTCCCAGGCATGCTTGAGTATGAATCGATTCCTGGAGTGTCAAGTTCTAAACCATTCGGTGGCCGAACTAAAGCTCATGCTGACATCACGGTCAAGTCTATCACCAAGATGGTTAGTAAATAGTTACACTGCAGTTCACGGGGCAGGGTACGCGGCGTTACAATGACAAAATTAGTTGAGACACTTTGCCCTAAATTACCTCTCTAAGGTTTTTATTTACCAACTTAAAAAAGGGAAAATAAAGCTTTCCATCCCCACCCCTTCCATGCAATCTTCTGCCGCTGTTCGAGCTACCTCTAGAAAACAACAAATACCCCAACTTTGAATGGTGGGGAGGGGGAGGGGGGTTGATTGTTTTGTTCTCTGAACTTACCCCATTTGAGAACAATGTCCCAACAATTTTGTCGCAGATTTTCAGGTTAACTCATAGCTGACTGTGCGTAAGGTACTTGCCACTCTGTGGAGAAATAATAGGGACCTAAAGCAACTACGACGACGACAGCAGTGAAAACATCACTGAAAAATGAATTTGCGTCCTTTCAAACTTTATCTCGTCTATTTGGAACCGCTCAATTCGTCAAATGAAGGCGACTTTTCCTGGAGTTGAATTCTTAAGGGCTTTATCCATGTTGAAATTTGTCGTCGCATGTCCACGTCCTCCATATAACGTCGCATTGGGAGGTTTCACGTCGAAGTCGTGCAGTGGACGTCAAAGAAATGTGCTAAAAAGCGTGATGCACGTGAAGAGCTGTTGTTTTGGTTGAGGCTGTTGTTGTCGTAGTCGTCGTAGTTGCTTAAGGCCTAGGTCCCTAATACCAGAGAGAACGTGACTTAAAACCAATACCAAATTAATTATTCTAGCCAATCATATGACTGACAAATCCCGTTTGTAAATTAGTGAATATTTTGATGTAAATACATGTGGCAAGTGTCAAGCGCAGAAAAACATGTGTAAGCCCGGTCACAGCTGTTATTGATTTTAATTCCTAGTGGCCGAGAAAGTTGCACGAGGTTTCTCAGCCAATTTTAGCGTGTAGTTGTACAAACCAACACAACCGCATGGATAACTTCTTTCGACACCTAATTAGGAAAACTCCGCGGGTTAGTATGAACCGGTTTTGAACGAAAATTGTAATTTACGTACGAGGGAAACAATAAGTGATAACTTGTTGGTACCCTGCATTTATGGTGACTGTTTCTTCTGTCGTATTTTCATTACAAACGTTTTATTTCAGTTGTCAAATTTCCTTGCCATACTCAATGCTCACTGTGTTGATCCAGAGATCATCAAGCAGGTATTCCGCCAGGTATGTTCCATAACTCGTACTTCCTCGCTTGTCCTTTTGATCATGTGCTCGTCGTATTTGTGGGTGAGAGAAAGGTTCATTTTATCGCATGCAGCGTTGTTACGATTAAACCTGCGATACTCACAAGTCATTGGTAGATCCTAGGTGTGTTTTACACAATAAATCTCTTGTCGTACGTAAGCACATCGCATGTGTGAATCATGTTGATAGGCCCTATCACCTTACCGTCTTCTCCTTAATACAAGAGACTATATGCTAACGTAAAATTAACTTGGGTTTGTTGTCATGGTAACCGCCATGGCGGAAGACGCAAGACTCTTTTTCCAGTTTATAGAGCTACTTAAGTAAAGAAATCAAGTTGCAAACTGAGTCAGATTTCTTTTCACCCTGGCAAATGTTTTTCCGTTGAGGCAGGAGGGAGGAGAAAAAGTTGTTAATAATAACCTTGGACCTGCTTGAACGACTAACTGTGTTTGTTTTATTCATGGCGCAGCTTTTTTACTACATTGGAGCTAACATGATGAACAATCTGCTGCTTAGAAAAGACATGTGTCACTGGTCCCGCGGAATGCAGATCAGGTTAGTTTACTGTTACACACACTTTGGTTTTTTACCATTTATACGTGGCAAACCGGTCGATTTACGGTTTGGGTAAACGGTAGCAAAATTCGCGTATACTGTTTGAACAAATCAGTTCCATTGACCGAAAAACGGCTGCAAAGATGCTTTGAAGAAATGGACAATGAATTTCCGTTTTGAACATTCCCTCTGGGAAGACAGGACTACCTTTTCATATGTTCCGCTGCTCCCGGAAATTTCTGTGGGGACGACCCAAAACGTCGTTTGTGATTTAATTTCCAACCTGATTCTCCGGAAATCTTTGTAAATGGTAAACAACCGTTGCCCTCTTGTAATTCCTAATTCGACCAACAACGAAAAAAAACTGACTTTAGAGGAGTGTTAACACAATTACTGGTAAACCAGTAGTTTTAACAATCCCAACTGGTTGAAGGCAAACCAGTCGGCTATTTACAAGCGTGAACAAATCCAGTTAGCGGTTTGGGCGGGGATTGAACTAGGGGCCTCGGGATTACAATTTCAGCGTTGTAACGGCACGGCCATACTGCCCTCAGTGGAAGAGCACAAAAAATGTCTTCCATCGTGCAAAATTACTTTCATACGGAAGTGCTCTGAGAAAAGGAGGCTTAAACTAAGAATGCATTTATTTTTGTTAATCTCCGAACCAGATTCAACCTGAGCCAGCTAGAGGACTGGGTCCGTATAAATCAGCTGGAGGGCAGCGGTATCGTGGAAGCCCTAGAGAACGTCATACAAGCGACACAACTGCTCCAGGTCAATAAGAAGACTCTAGAAGACGTAGATGCTATCTGTGAAGTGTGCAGCTCTCTCAATACTTTGCAGGTATGATATTGAACTATTCTTCTCAAACTCATTAATAATTCATAAAGAAAATTCAAAGGAAATTAATGTTTAATGAGTGTTTGGATATCTGATGAAAAACTGCTCATTTTTGCATCCTTAATTTCTCCTTCAAAAATGATTTTGTTTGAGAAGAAATATCAAACATTCGACACAGTGTTTCATCACCAGATGAAACACCTCGAAGTTGGTCAAAAATACTCCGCTGCGCGTCGTATTTTCAACTCTCTTCTCGGTGTTTCATCTGGTGATGAAACACTGCATCTCATGTTTGATATATTACGTAAGAGCCCAGAACTCGGCGTGAGCACCTCTATCCATGTATTTCTGGCACGGCTTTTTCACAGGACCAGTTTATTATTAAATCGATTTTGGTTATCAATCACGTACGTCCCACAAATAAGTTAGCAATACCTACAACCTGAAAATAGTATTCTGGGCCGAGTTGTTCAAAGCCGGGTTAAGATAACCCAGGGTTAGTGCGAGATTTGAATTCAGATTTGAAAGCTTAAAAAGAATTTCAGTTTTAATTCTGTTTGTCTACAATTTGATGATTGAAATCTCTAAATATAATAGAGAAAGAGAAATTATCCGGGAAAATGCTTTTGAAGACAAGAAGGAGAAACCCGGGTTAAATTTAACCCCGGGTTAAGCGCTAATCGGCCTTCGAAAAACTGGGCCCAGGGCCGTTTGGATGACGTTAAGTTTTCTTTGTTTCACACTTCGGATGTACGACTAGTCTATGAAAAAGCCATGACATAGTCCTCAGTAGTATTGGAGGTGATCGCTGAGATCATTATTTCCGTGATCCCTACAACTTTTCTACATAGCTAGGTCAATATTAAGTAATAATTGTTCTGATGAAACACTGCAGACTATAAGGCTATTGTACACAGCCAGGACCCACGACTACACGAAAAAAACCGATGGTGTCTCTATGTACCGGCCCCTTCATAATAGATGGTTTCTCTGTGCTATGGTTTATCTCACAAGGTTACGTGCGGGACAAAAAATTGGGGACTTTTCCGTTGTTTGCTCGGTATTGTTGCTGTATTTCCGTTAGTATGAGGTATTGATGAAAAATATCTCCAAGAGTTTTGTCTCTTTTTTCCCATTTTTTAGGTTCAGAAAATTTTGTCCATGTACACTCCTGCTAATGAATACGAAGCCCGAGTTCCATCCTCCGTGATCCGTGCCGTGGTGGATCGAGGACATAATAAGACCGAGCCAATGTACCTTATGAATGACACGGCTTATATGTATCCATTCACACTGCCGTTCACTCCTTCTGCGGTGTCACTGGAATCTCTCACCATACCTGAACATCTCAATCTTGATTTCCTGAAGGTGGTTTAACGATATGGGTTGGGTATGTGTCATTTATCTGTGCTGTCGAGGAATCATTTCCGGCCGCGCAGAAACGAAGCAGTCTTGATTTTCGTTGAACCGTCAACAAGGATCGGAGCTAAGTGAATAATCCAAGTAACTAGCTAATATGAATTATCCAAGAGTGAATGATGGAGCCGCTTAAGGTCGTTCTACATTTTGAGTCTGTAGACGAAATTTTGCGGTGTGACTATTCAAATGGAACCTCTACCCTCTGCCAGTGTTTTCAGGTGGTGGAATGTGTTTTTCAAGATTTTACTTAATGAAATGTGGGAATGTTGAAATTTTGTCAAATTTTAAATTGCACCATTTTTGAAAGTGAGAGGGTTAAACTATCATACAGTAAAATCTTAAGTCATCAACAGTAGTGTGAAATGGGCCCATAGCTTCTACTTGAATGGCCTCCTTTGCGAATTTCATCTATAGACTAAAAACTTTCAAAATGTTTAATACAAACATAGTTTGACAGCAAAGTACTAACGTATGCTGTTATTGGAAAGGCCCTCTAAACTTGGGGATTCCACCTAGGAGAAACGTACTTTGATTCCAGCAAGACTGTTAAAGTGCTCACAAGTAGCTCAGTCAGTATAAGTGAAATCAGTCCCAAGTTGATCCAAGCTTATGTAATTTAAAACCTAAATAATCTTCCGACTCAGGGGAGTTTAAAACTCCTTCCCCTCTTCCTCTCCTTCGAAGGCTTGATCTTATGCTTAGCATTCTTCCTTATCGGAGGGAATATTTTTGGTTAAATTTGACAGATCTGTCATCAGCTTAATGACTCATGAAGTTCGATTTCTTCTCGCAGTGTGGTAAATTATTATTTTTTTTGTTGGTTCTTACAAAACAGCCTGCTGTTTTGCTTCAAAGTGACACATACCGGGTAATTATACTCAGTACTTTTGTTGAAAATTCGTTGTGAGGTAGCAGACGAAAAAGAAACCGAGAAATGAAAAAGGTTTGCTAACCTACATTGAAGATTTTCTTGTTTATTAAACAAGTAAATACTAGAATTTCCTCATTATTCATCCTAGTTCAGGTTGATAACTATTGCATAGGTTAACTGATGCTCGGCTAGGAGATTTTGCAATGCTATAGTAAACTTTGTCAGAATGTTCATATGGGTTGGCATTGGCGAAAAAGTATATCATGTAAGAGAAATAACTAATGTTACAATTAGAATCGTCAAATATTTAGCGAAATGTTGCTAGGTACCAGTGTAATGCGTAATAGGACGGTTTTCTTACGACCTTAAAATGATAAAGGGTTGACACAGCCAACATGAACGATTTGAAAGCAATCAAATTGGTTGGTTGTAATTTGAATTAGCAAACGAAGCCGACAACGCTCACTGCTGTGATGTCACATCTACTCTCGTTCTGATTGAATGATTCTTTGGACCTCTGACCTACAAAACATTGAAAAAGCAAGAATTTTTTTTTGAAGATCAGAAGAAAATTGCCCGAGCTTTAGAATTAAATAATATTAAAGTATCCTAGTGTCATAATTTCCTAGGAGTCAAGTGTATTTACATGTTAAGTAAGTCATAATAATATAAGTGATAATGATGTCAGGAATGAAGACAGATAGTAATCTTGGTCTTATTTTCGAGAACAGTACACGAAAAGTAGTGTGAGGATATATTTACTGGCACGTTGTTAACTCTGATGTAAATTTTTGAACTCAAACACATTCGCCAACCCCGGCCGCCAGGTAGTTCAACATACGCTAAATTTCAGTGGTTTTTTTTTTCTATGTGTGTGATCAGTGGTATCGTCCCTGATTAGTAAAGAAATAATTTGCATTCACAGACACTCATTTAAACTATGACTTGATTTGTGTTCGTCGCATTTTAAAGATATGCCCTTTAGAAGGGTACATACGTACATAGGGTTGATTTCGTTTTTGTGATCAGTGAAAATGCAGAGCAAACGTTATTTTTTTCAATTTTACATTTCTCCTTTGATAAAAGTTGTTTTCGATCATACATTTTGTACAATGATTATCTTCTTTTGTACTTTCGTTTATTGACCATAGGTGCTCTTTTGATGTGTTCGATTATTGACTGTCAGAATTTGAATGAACAATATAGATTATAGGTTATAATCGCAATGGCGAGAGTAATGCTTTGGCAGGTTTCACTTTTACTTTAATGCTCCGGAAGATTTGAAATTTGACTGCTTAATGTCGTCCTGCCGCGGCGATTCTGCCTTGTAGCTGCAAAATGACAAGTACAGTGTTGCGTTAGTTATACTTTTACATGAGAAATTTCTGCAATTTGATTGGTTTAGAGCAGTGGTATTTCAGCTTAATTTGAAATACCCACTTGAGAAAATTACAAACCTTTTGCGGGTTGTAGTATAAACAAATAATAGCATGATTTGTACGTGCTATTTGGCATAAAAACCACTCGTGATATTTCAAAATTGTCTCAAATTTCACTCGCCTAAAGGCTCGTGAAATTACGCATAACAATTTCGAAATATCACTAGTGGTATTTATGCCAAATATCACTACAAATCATGCTATTACTGATACAAGTCTTTGTAATGAATCTTGATTCCCGCCTTGGCTAACTTGTTTTCGGATTTCATTGTGAAAGAGCCGTCAATGTCACCACTTAAGAAACGAGGAGACTGGAGACGAATTGTGTCCCGCAATTGTTTCTGGGACAGTTACTGAGGATGGTAACAGTCCCGGAAGTCGTTGCGAGTTAACTCGTCCCAGTTTCCTTTTGGTTTCTTAAGTGGTGAATTAGCCCGGATGGCAAATCAGCTGAAGGTTCAGGACTGGGCAGCACGTTCTTGCCGTAGGAATTCCACAACCAAGGAGTTCTTGGTTATTACGTATTTAAGTGACCTGACAGGATCTCATTAGAGTTCGTCAATTGAAGAAATCAACACCAAGGGTTTGTTTCTGTAGACTCTCGCCATCGTAGACAACAAATTGCAATGAAGCTTCCTTACTGGAGTAACCTGCTGTTACATATATCGGCCCATGACAGCCTTAGATCCTGGATTCCACGCTGTAGATTCCGTATTCCAGGTACGCAATTCCAGATACTTTGTCACTGCAACTTGGATTCCGGATTCCAAAGCCCAGGATTCCAGATTCCACTACTACAAATTTCCTGGATTCCGGATTCCCCAAGCAAAACTTGCCCGGATTCCTTATTATCCGTATTACCTTAAATGGGAAGACAAATAGTACGCTATTTTTTTTAACTTGCCAGTAGGGTGAAATGAGCAGCGTCTTGCGCCTCTTATAGTATTCTGATAGGTTAATATTAAAGGTCAATTATCTAAGTAAATGATAACAATGAAATAGCTAGTGTCAGTAAGGGAGAATTTTTAGGATAATTAGCAGAATGAGCCTTTATGGCGTATGAATTGCGTACAGCGTAATTACAGCATTAATGAATTATTTAACGATGATGATTCATCATGATAATATCGTAACAAATAAATATATTTTCATAGAACTTTCGTTGTCTGTGGTTTATGCAAGAACTTTGCTAATCCGACCATCCCGTTATTAAGGTCAATGATCATTTATATGGGAGTCCCCAAATGTTAGTTTCTTCAAAATTGTACTTATTTATTACGATCAGTGAAATTACTGGTGAGAACATGTAAAGCAATCACTCTCACAAACGGAGAAGCTCTTTCTTTCTTAAAAGTCGATCAAAATGCATACTGATTAGGCTCGATTTCCATCGTCTTCACACCTTCTGGTGATCGAGTCTACGTACACGCTTTCCAACAAATTTGGTGGTGAAATTTATTTTTTTCTTTTGTTTGTAACCACAAACAGTCGAACTTTCCTAATATACGAGAATCAAGCCAATCCGAGAAGAGCGGATCCGGAGACATTTACTTTTTGGACGCAAATTTTGGGCAATTTCTACGTTGCGATATGTGAAGGTCCATTTTTTCACTGAACGTTCTTGGTCGCTGGCAAAAAGTCAAACCTAAAGGTGCTCAGGGTCGCATACGAGGGTTATTGGGTTTACGACAGACTCTAACTAATGTAAGGGACTTTGACTTGGAAAAGATGATTGCTTACGAGAGATGATCGGACATGGTAGCCTCCCACGCATGCCTTCTTTAGGCTCGTCGTGCAATCCTCCCCAAACCCTTCCCTTACGTGGGGAGGGAACGCGTGACGAAGCCCAAAGAACCTCTGCGTTGGTGGCTACGCAACAAGGAAGGTTCGGCTGTAACCGAGAAAAGCTTGATGTCATAGTGTTTTACTATCCCATTGATTCGACTAGATTTTCGTGGCCCAACCATGGTTATATTGCAAGAATGACGGTGATACAGTGAAATCAAGATGTTTTAACCACTTTGGGAAAAGCAGATTATGGTTCAAATTATTGCGGGTCCCTAATAGGGTTTTTCCATCCCGTAATCCCGACCCAAAATTTCGGGCAATCCCGTAATCCCGCGTGTTATTTTGGCACCCCGCCTTCCGCGCATACTTTCAATCCCGAATCTCGCCCCGATTTCGTTTTAAAATCCCGAATCCCGAGCGTCAAATAAGGGAAATCACGCATCCCGAAAAACTTATTGAAGACCCTTATTATTGGGAGGTTTCAAAAATCGAAGGTAAAATTACGGGGCCATATATTTAAACGTTGTTTAGCCAGTGTTTAACAAAACCGCGTTCTAAGTCATTTTCAATTTGCCCAACGATTTTATCTGAACATCATTTATTGTGACCAGTTTTATCAAAACATATAGAGAACACTAGAAAAGCATTTATCTTCTTAAAACAACTCACCAAAGAAGAGATCTGGATGTTCAAAGATTCGTTAAACCGCGGTTTAAGTTAGACTTCGCTTAAATATTTGGTCCACAATGTTTGACTGGTGATGGGAATTTAGGTTGGAATTATCGCAAATTTCGAAAAACAGAGCGGTCGAGAAATTTGGATGTCAGAACCCTTATGATTCACTGTATATAATAATATTTATTTGTTTATTATATATTCACCATGTATCTAAGTCCAAATTCAAAGCTGAATATATAGGGACAGAACCCTTTTACTCTGAAAATCAGTTATTAAGACACAGAATACAGGTTTGGACTAGATTCCAATGAAACCTCATGCTAAATAAAACTGGCTGAATCGGGAGTGAATGAAAGGGTTGCTTTCCATTTGGTCAAATCGACCGGTCAGAAACCACTTTGTGGAACTAACCAAGAAACAAATGGAACAGAAATTTTCGATTGAAACGGCAAGTTCCAACTGGATCAAAGTTTTCCCCAGTTTACGTTTCGACAGAAAATTTGAAAACCTCTCAGAAAAGTGGAACTGCAAACGAAAATTTTTGAATTTAAGTCGCTTTAAAGCTAACAAATGTGAATACGGAATCTAAAAATAAATGGATTAGGAAACACAAAGCCTTCACTGCACTGGCAGCATCCTTTAAAAACCTTGAATAAGTTCTTTTATCATTGTTTCACTGTCACGAGTTATATCTCAATGGTTGAACAGGCTGGTCATTTCTTGTACTTACAATGTGAAAATTTGAAGCACAAGTACAACTGTAATGTAAGAAGAAAGAGAAAAAATGCTGGCCTTTGAACCTACGACGTAACTGACTTCGCCTTCGCCTGGAATCCCTGCGTTACAGTAGTCTTCACAGCAACAATGTATTTCACACGTGGTGTGATGCGTATGGCAGGTGTCTGGGTCACAGTGAGAGCGTTCTCCGCAACCCTTCCGGTAGGAAACACTCCCGGTTCTGTTCAGGACTTGCGTGAGACACACCCAGTCACCTTTCCCACAGTTATGCATTTTGAGGTCCTTCTCGCAACCTGCCCACGATGAAGAGGAATGACAGCCAAAGCAGTGGATGCTGAGGGCTACAGTGGATGACAAATACAAACACATTGCTATATAATACATGAACAATGTTTCAAACCAGTTGCACTTGGCAAACAAATAAACTCGTTCACGGTTAAATGTCTAAGGCCCGGTTCAGACGCCGAACTTTTCATGAGCCGAACTTAATTCGAATTAAGGCCGACCCAAATTATTATGACCGGCTGAATTGATTCAGACGCCGATCTAAACTGCAAGTGAACTAATTTCAAAACGCGAAAAATGCCCATTTCTACATTGCGGTCAAACTGCTTACAAAATACGTTATAATAATTTATGCATTAGGTTCGGTACGTGAAAAGTTCGTCGTCTGAATCAAAGCCGTTCCAAAGTCGCTCCAAAGGCGAAATTCCCGGCCTGGCTAGGCGAAAAGAACGGCTAAGCCGTTCCAAATTGAAACAGGCGTTTCTTTCAGGGCGTCGATAAAACCAGGAACATGGAACATTCCGGCACATTCCGCAACATTCCGGAACATGAAAAACAAAAGTAATTTTCATGAAAAAAAAAATTAATTAAATAAAATGATAATAATAACATAGTTTTTGTAAGAATTAATAATAACAAAATAACATAAAATAAAAAAAAAAGACGAAAAATAAAGAAATGATTAAGAAAAAGAAACTCATCTCCGAGTGTGAGAAAACAATATTTTGTCGCAAATAATTTGTTGGGCGAGTGAGGGTCCATGCAAATGACAGTAATGAGTGAAGGCTTGCTTCTAAATTCAAAATATATTAAAATGGGTGGCGAGGAGGGGGGTTTTCATGCTTTACTCACACAGCTACCTCTTGTAATTGTTTGCCATGAGTCAATCATTTGGCGGTTAACCATTTACGGTTCTGCGATGGTCTGAAATGTCGGTGTCAAGCCGAGTCGGTAATTAAGTTACTAAAGTCCAAAGCGACGAGCCCCTAAGGGACCAGTCATAATTTAAGTTAGAGTGGGGGCGGGGGTGGAGGAGAAATTGGGGGGCCTTCAATTTTTTTTTTGGATGGAATATGAGGGCCCCTAAAATGCCAAAAGATGACCTTGGGGGGGGGGGGGGGGGGTCTTCAAGTTTCTTTTAAGTAGCATCCCTACTGAGCAGCATGATGCTTGAGTATTAAAATTTGATTCAGTTTCACACAAAGTCCTATACTGTGTAATACGAAAACAATTTAATCAGCATTTTGACAAAAAGATTTAATGCTCAGATAGTAGGTACACCAACACAACATCCATTATTGTGTAACACTGAAACAATTTCATCGGCATTCATTGAATCACATTACAATGTGGGTGAGCTCTATATGGAGTTTCTCAAGGGGGCATGCAGTGAACATTCAGATGGTCGTCTTTGCGACTTCTGTGAAAGCTATCCATGGGTAGGACCGGAGAGTGAGCGAATACCTCAACCCATACCTGACACTAAGAACCCTCCACACTATAACAGCGTGTTTTGTACGCCAGTGAGAAATGATGATGGTAGCCGCAGAGATCCTGATGACTGGCAGCCAAGGGCTCAGTTGAAACACTTATTTAATTCATCAGAAATAACCCTCAATGATACAGATGCCATTAAAGAATATGCAACAAAGTTCGCTGTTGATGAAAAATACGTGCGTTCATATCTGGAGCACCTGACAACACTGAGACTCAAAGAATCCATCAGGTCGACTCAGAGGCAAACCGACAAAAGCAAACGAGACCTAAAAACATACAATGAGTATGACTGGCTAGACATGTCTCTAAAAGGAACATTGCAACAACTAACTGTCAAAGAACTTGAGAAATATGTAAATGCTCATGGACTTGGCAAGTATGGTAAAAAAAGTGACAAAATAAAAACCATCAGCTGCCATGTACTGCGAAATAATGAGCTTAATTCTATAAAAGAGAAACAGTTGGAAATGGCAGACTCCGTTGCCTATGCTGACCAGCAAGATGACGAATCACTCTCAGATGACGATTATGTAGTTGGCACATTCGGAAGTGACCGTGAGTAAGAACGGTAAAGTAAAGAAAATGTTATTTGTTATTACCATTTGGGTATTATGTAAGAAAGGGGGGCCCTTAAATCTTTCAATATGATTGAAGGGGGGGGGGGGGGGGGTACCTAAAAACATTGGTGCTATTGAGTAGGGGTCTGGAAATAATTTGGGATAAAAAACAATTTCTCCTCCACTCCCCCCTCCAATTTAAATTATGACTGGTCCCTAAGCTCTTGTTGCGGTAGCAAAGCCGTAAATGAATAACCGTTAAACCGCATGGCAAACATTTACAAGAGGTAGCTGTGTGAGTAAAGCTTAAAAACCCCCCTCCTCGCGACCCGTTTGAATATATTTTGAATTTAGAAGCAAACCCTCACTCATTACTGTCATTTCCATGGACCCTCGCCCGATAAATTATTTGCGACAAAATATTGTTTTCTTATACCCGGAGAAGATACGAGTTTCTTTTTCTTTATTTCTTTCTCTTTCGGTTTTTTGTTATTTTACGTTATTATTATAAAAATTATTTTATTATTATTATTATTATTATTTATTTATTTTCATGAAAGTTATTGTTATTTTCTTATGTTTGGGGATGTTCCGGAATGTTCCGGAATGTTCCGGCGAGTTCCGGAATGTTTCATGTTCGGAATTTTATCGACGCCCTTTCTGGGAAATTCATGTACTTAATTCAATGTATTAGGTTCGGCTCATGAAAAGTTCGGCGTCTAAACCGGGCCTTAGGCAAAGCTCTGACAAGCAACACCTTGTAAATATACCTTACCGCAGACTCTTAATTTGTGTTCCTACGAGGAAAAACTTTGGATACATCTCAAGTACGCGCTTAAGCTGTACAGGCCTGTGCGGAACGATATCCCCGAAAGGGTCCTTGGTGAGAACAGTGGTGAGAACTTTGGTTGCCAACGCTTTATAGTTCTTGTTGTTTCCGAATAGTCAAATTAATGGATTAAATAACCAATCAACCCCCAACGCCCCCAGCCCAACCTATGTGACAGTAATAAGTTAAAATCAGTTGAAGCCTTGAACTAGCATTGTCTTAGATGGAATGAAGGTTAACTGACAAATGCCAAAAATTTACTCGATCCTGTAGTCCCGGCGTTGATAATTAAGTTACACGAAAAACGCAAACTAAGTCTTAGCTAGGATCTAGCTAGCACAAAACTTGCTCAAAAACAAAAGGAGTGCATGATGAGTGGCCTTGGCTTAGCTTTAATTAGCCTGCAAGCAAGCTCTCCTATTTGGGCGAGTGAAACGAGTCTCGCTCGTTCTCGCGAGGCTCGCTTCGCTTGCCCAAATAGGAGAGCTTGATCGCAAGCTAAGCTTTAATGACTCGTGGTCACATACAAGAGAATCATACACACCACCGGATTTACAGTTGTCAAACAATTGCAGTCATTGCAAAACGTTGAACACCGTAAATAGATGATAAACAAATAAACATAAAGAGATGTTAAGTGATGTTAGGTCCACGCACTACGAAGACCAAAAGATTCGAGTTCTAAGTTGCGAGGGAAAGCTGCTTTTTCTGATCATGTCAGTTGCCCTAGTGTCAGGTGCCACTAACAACACTAACTGAAAACATGGTTTTCAAACTCTGGAATGTGTGTCGAATCAAATCGCTGCGGTGACTGCAATGAAGAAACCGAACGCAAGGATGAATATTTGCCGTTTTGAAACAAATTATGGACGCGCTATCTTTATGGAATACGGGCAAGAAACTGGAGAAGGGCACATTTTGTGCTTATCATGTGATCGAACATACTCCTGTAGTTCGATCGTCTTAATGTTACGACTCGACGAGCACACGCATAAGCATCTAGCCCTATCTTTACAGGGCATGGTAAAGTCTGACGGATAATACGATAAGAGTAAAACAAAGAAACAAAAAACGGTTGCGTGGGGTGGCAAACAGTTTACATCGTTCAAATACGATGAAGAACTTTCGAACCGGGACTCTCATATTCGCCTTGCAGCGGCTTAGGAAAATATCGATCAAAAGCATCATTTGTGTGGTGCAAATCGGCAAGTTTCTGCTATAACCATTGACGGAATCATGCTTATCTTGTTGATCATGAAAGCTCATTCAATTACCAACAAAAATCCTGCTCAAATCCGACACTTTCGCTTTAGCTATTGCAGAAAAGGTAATGAATTTAGCTTGTCACTTACCTTGGGGTAGAAGAACTGCGATAGAAAGTGCTATTAAGAAACAATTCATCTTCAGATGTTACGGACGCTCAGTTAGTCGGTTTTCTGTGTTTGCTGCTGTTACCAAACAGCTAATTTGGGGCTCTGAGTTCTTCAAGAAGCAAGTACACTGGCGAAGCTACTTTCTAACGACGCGTATGGAACTAAGAAATATGAGTATTATAATGAAGGAGGGTCTTGACCCTGCCAAGAAATCGACCGAAAGGAGCTGAAACTCATTAAAACAATTTTATCTATCAGAAGGACGAACCTATTCGTAGATCGATGCGGTTGACCTTGCAAGGGTTACATGAACTCCCGCTTAAGGAAAACAAAAGGTTGTTTAGGTTTTTTTTTTTTCCTTTTTTTTTTTTTTTTGTTTACTCTGAGGCCGTATTTAGCAATGACTGTACTTAAAGTTGAATGACGTTTTTTAATGTAACGCTTCTGAAACGCTTCTGTAACGAACGCTCCTGTAACACCCCTGTCCTGTCTTGAACGCAGCGTTTACCCTGGGTACCAGAGGTTTTTTGTCCGTGCGACGAGCTAGGAGCTTCCGCCACTTTTTAAGACTTAACCGAAAAACGGAGGAAACCGCGCATGAAAAGCCTCTGGCGCCCAGGGAACAAAGCGTTGCACTGACCAAAACATTACATTTCCAATGATAAGAAGGGTAGGAAAACGGTATCAGGAAATGCCATCCCCGTAAATAAATTGTCGCTGTGTCTCTCTTTAGGAATTTATTTCTGGCCACGAGGGAAACCGTCTTCCGCATAACTATCGCTGCAGCGCTGAAAGGTCATGAAGATCTGTTTGTTTGAAGCGCGGCAATGACAGTTTTCAGTGCAATAACAAGACTGACGACAAATTCCTTGTGTCGAGGAACTTCTTCAAACTTTCATCTTGGTAAAGTTACTCTGTGTCAGTAGCCAGTGGCAGCGCGCGTAAAACCTAACTGAACCATGAAAGGAAACACTCTGTTCACAGCAACGGAAAAAAATGAAACGCCGGCCGGGATCTGCGCGCCCTTAGAATTCCAATTTAGATGTAATTCGCGAACAGTTTGTGGATTTAAGGGAAGAATCTTTGATGTGAAAATACAGACTTTTTTTCAGCCAATTATAAACGATCTTGAATTGGGCACTTGGATTAACTGACTTGAAGTTTAATACGTAATTAACCTCGCGAAACCAGTTCATAATCCAGAAATGCTTATTAGTCTGAAATAAAGGTGAAGGAAACTATACAGAGCCGAGAGAAAACACAGACTAATAAAAGTAGATGCCTTTATTTCATTCATTCAAAAAGTCCTGACAAAATGCAAGGATATAGCACAGCAATTTATCTCTATGTTTACGGGAAAATCCGCTTAAGTCAGGCATCAGGAAGACACTGCGGGCTAAGTACATAAAAGACCTGAAAAGTACACATGAAAGTTTAACCATCAGTAGTTATATAGAAACCCTGAATACTAGAGAAAGCTTGCATTAATGGATTCTGTCTGAAAAATTATTCCCCTGATGGTATTAAGGAGGTATTACAGTGAAAAAAATTAAACTGAAGAACGTTGTTAGACGCTTCGATGATTCTAACATCATTATCAAGAATGAATTTAACCGTTAAGTGTTTTGGATTTAATAATTTATACGAATAAGCAATTGAGAAACCAGCCTTATCCAAACCGCGAATGTTCATACCTAAACTGAAAAATAAAATTCACAAAACTTTGCGGAACCAGATCAAAACTGAGAACTGAGACGCCGTTCTACTCCTACCGGTTGTTCAAAGGGGCTGCATTGATCATTCTTGGGTATGAATAAATTCTATCATTATTTGGGGAGGACTTTATCCACGCCCTTATTTTCAATCTCGCTCACGTAACTACTTTCCACTTATGTTAGTTAGAACAATTCTGTCTTGCCAGTATGGGTTCTGATTGGCCAAAAATACTGATAATTTAATCTAATATGAGCCTTTTATTTGAAAGTTTACCTTAGCTCTCACACTTAAACTTCACCACAAGGTATTTGTCAGTTCCCTTGCAAGGATCACCATACACGCCGTTATTTGCATGCAGCACACAGCTGGTTTTCCTGTCGCAAGCTTTTCGCACGACCGTCATGGATTTGGCAGCCTTGCACTTTGTATTGGAAACGTTTTTGCGTTTGCACACTCGCTTGTTCAGCCGGCCATAGTTCGCCTTCACGATCTTGATTTTCCTTCCTCTTTTACAGGTTAAGGTAGCTTTCTTGCCTTCGCAAACTGTCAAAGACTTGGGCTTTTCTATTACAAAGAATCAGAAAACAATCATTAAACCTATTTATTATCAAATTGGTTTATGGTGGCTAAAAACCTATGTCTTACCGTGGCAAACAAAACGCTAAACTCGATGTTTAATAGTGTAAGACTGTTTTTTACAAAAATTTTAGATCCATTTGCCAGTCGGGGTGAGTCTCACAACTAAATCATCACAATTCGACAAGCCATGCACTTTCATCGGACAACGGTGATTTCCAGAAGTGAACCCTGTAACTTGGAGAAACTCAATTTATACCTTCCCTTACAGCCTTGCGAATCATCCTTGATATTTTAGTGAGTTTTGTGTCCATTTCGGCCAAACGCTTCATCAAGATCTTGTTTGCTGGTAGGAATAATAAAAAATAATAATACAAAAACAATTAGACGTTCTAAATTGAACGGGAGTAGTACATTTGGAAAATCGCCCAATGTTTCTTGTGTTGAATACATGTTGATTGTCGTAAGCCTATGAATCAGCATCTGGGTTTACACAGTTTACAACGGCAATTATAGCCTTTAACCTATAGAATTCTAGCAGATATAGATTCTTAAAGATTAATGATCCTTATGAAAAAATACCTTGACGCGTCTCAAATTTTATGATTTAATTTTTTCACTTTTTTGGCCTTTAACCGACCATGGATTGTTTTTTCTGTTTTGCTCAACAGATTGCCCACAATAGTGGCTTAAGATTTTTAGCACAAATGACACTACAATTATCAAAAGTCAATATCGTACTACCTTTTTTCAGATGCTTCGCTTCCAACTGTAGCAAGCCGATTTTGCCATGAGTATAGCGCACAGTCAAGTCGACGGCACTCACAATGGACAAGACTTGTCCCAAATCTTTCTTCTTCAAGCAAACTTTTTTGATTTTCAAACGTTTCAAAGACTTTCCTTTCCCGCGACCTTTTCTGGCGAAGGAAGGATGTAACAGCGCGAGTAACGCGAGAGCGATGACCAAGCAAGTAAATACTTTCAACATCGCAATGGGTTCACCGAAAGTGATCGTGTCCTATCTTCCTCGTATAAAGCGATGAAAAGTCTTCGAAGGCGGCCTAGAACTAGAGTCATTATGGTAGTTGGTAGTATTTCGAGTCTCGCACTTTTTCTTGTTGAATATACGTCAATCGTTTATTTACCTTTTGTGTCAAAGGTTAGTAAGATAGAAACAACACTTAACAAAGCTTTTATTTGCTTTTAAAGATCTGTGGTAGGTTCACGTTATTCAACGCATTGAACAAAAACATGGAACTTTTAGAAAACTTTTAATTAAAACGATATTTTACCGACTCTAGTTTTACTATACTGCTTACTATCCATGCTGTCCCGGGTATCTTAAAATGAAAGTGTCAAATTCATTTTTTCTTTTATCAGCGTTAAATTTTAGAAGCATATATTTACGAATTTATCATGACTAATTATACATATATAAATTATCTGTCTTGAGGTTCGTACGAGTGCACATTATTTTTCTTTTTGTAATTCTTCTAAACTCACTTCAAAACGGTATTTTCAGTAAACTTTTTTTTCAGAAAGTTTCAAGTTCCATAATCTTCGTCTGAAAAAAGCCATTTTGTAATAATGCAAATTTTCCCTCGAAGTTTGCGCAGTTTGAGATGGAACTAAGATTAGATGCGATCGTTCAGGGTATAAATTAAAAGGCAAAGGGACTCTCTGATAGTCTTAGCTACGACCAGACTCGTCCTTAGCCGACACAACACAATTTTCGCTTTTTCTGTCCGTTTGACTATACTCATCCACGCATTTAACTTCCGCTAGACTTCAAGGGTGGAAATATTAAGTTTTATTGTATCGCTTTTCTCTTTAAAGGAATGTCTCTCTGAGAAAGGAACTAGTTCCGTTTCCCGTATTAAACCTTAAGTACTACGGAAAAGCAAATCAGGAAAGATAGACTAAAAATATCAGTACTATTTATTGTATGCTACTGTTCAAGTACTGAACAAACATATTCGCAATTTTCTTTGTATCTTCTACAGGATGCATTTTAGTGTAAGTAATAAACTGTCGACGAATTCTTCTTAACTCCGACATATTCACTGTTCTGTTCAAAAGAACGTGGAGGATAAATGGTCAAGGAAACACAACGGCACCGTCCGACAAGTCATCACAAAGTACCACAAAAATACGGTGGGGGAAGGGGAGGGGGATGGGGAGGGGGATGGGGAGGGGGAGGGGAGGAGATGACAATACAATGGCAAACCCAACAACCCCTGGGTATTTGCCATTTTTAAAAACATTTGGTTTCGTCTTCCTCTCTCCTCCACTGTGTTGTTTTCTGTTTGTAGCAGGGAAGACTGATGGTCCTGGCATTTGTTTCACTCTGCAGTATCTAAGAAAGGGTTTTAACTCCTTTCCCTTAACAGCTTTGTATCATGTCTTCACACCCCACAGTGGTGAAGTAAAGTAAAAAAAAATGTCCATATATACGGTCTGCACATACCGGTCGATTTCAGAAACTCCCTCCTCTCTCCCTCCCTCGGGCGGTGTATTTGTCTCTCGTTTAAATCCACTACTGAGTGGGCCTACTACATAAACTTAGAATATGAAGGTGATCGTAGTTGAAGAGATAAACCTGCAGAACGAAGTTGCTAAGCCGGAAGCGTAGCCTCGTGAGCTGAAGAGGAATAATAGAAAATAACGGAAATGCTCGAGTTGGAATAATGGAATGATGCCCCTTTTGGGGGGGGGGGGGGGGTGGGGGGCGGGGGGAATTAGACAGAATAACAAAACCTTTTGAGAAGTAACGTTGAATGACGAACTTCCCATTCTTTCTCTACACCCCTAGAGAAGCCACCATAAAACTATACTATTCACACCCTGTTCAGTATCTTGAAGGACCCTGGAGCTCGAACTCATGGGAAATGATGCAAACCTAGTAAACTCTGTTAGGAGGTATCCCATCTGTCGTATGCACACACATTTTATAATCAAAGGATATTTTTTCTGATGTTCCAGGAACAGTTACCTGATCGCCTGGTACAAAAGTATGCTGGGAGTTTAACAGTGCCTGCAAGAAAGAATGATATTCAAATTGACTGTCTGGTACCAAAATTACAATGTACACTGACGAAAACCACAACCTGTACAGCCAGAGCACAATGAGTAATCATGGAGCAAAATTGCCTCTTCAACTGCAATGATCTTCTTCACATTTTATTTTTTATCCCGCAGTTCCAATCAGGAGTTCGAATCCCGGCTGACAAACCTGATTTTTTTCAGGCTTTTTTTAGTAACTGCATAAGTTGCAACTGTACCTGCACTGGTCATCTTTACATTTATTCCTTCATCCCCGGTTCCAGTAAAGAAAAATTCATCTTTGATAATTATATTCATACATGCAATATTTTGTTGATTTTTGTTGCTGAACTAATATAAATCATTCATTTGTTCAGCCTGAACCAAATGGTCGAAACTTAAGACATTTTTTCTCTGGGGGCTGGGTGTCTCTTTAGAACATTGCTAAATTTTCTGTAACTTGAACTACAGGGGGTATATAAAAAGAACCTTTATAAGCTTGTCGAATAAAACGTGTAACATCTTTCCATATTCATCTGTCATGCACATCAACTAAAGACATGCTGAACAGTTAAATCACGAGGTACATATACTTACAGTTACTATTTCTTGGGTTATTTTGTCAAGTTCATATAAGAAGTTTGTAGCAGATAATGGTTGCTAGAAATAAGAACAGAATGACAGAAAAAAAAATTGTAAATGGTACAGTCTTTACATGTGAGTTAGTTCAGTGCTCAAAAAAAAAAAAACAGTGCTGTTGATAATGAACATAGAACCTTTTGACATCCTGAGCGGATGGGATATCTTCCAGTAATAACACATTTTCTGATCTTACTTGTAAAAAATATGGTGGCACTTAAGAATGATGCTAATTTACTTGAATGTACTTTGTAAAGGCTGGTAATATATGGTCTACAAAATATTATACATTAGTGCTTATTATACAAAAGATTTAAAACATTGAGTTAGGCAATGGGTTGTGCATGACAAAATACTACATGAAGATTTAATTTGTACATGACTGTACAATAACATCTTCATTTCAAGGCATCCAGTCTTGCATATTATATAATTATGAGAAGTGTTTAAAACGTAATTTTAAATACATGCAACAGTATGTTTACTTACTGGTTGAGTGGCCTGATTTGGTGGAGGTGGTATTCTGTTTATAAGAGCATCATATATAGAATCCAATGGCAGGTCATCACCCACCTGGACATCAAACATAAAATAAGCTGGTACCGTACTGGAAATTTCTAAATTTATGGCGTAATCATGGTTTTAAACTCTTTTAAAGACAATTTATTTGGAGTCGAGAAGTGCATGACGTCACAAAAACTAAACTTGAAGAAATTATTCAGTTGGGCAGGACAATCAGAAAGAACAAGATGAACTGTCTACTTGCAAAAATTCAGCTTGTTAGAGCAAATTGACAGTGAGAAATTAGCAGCATTATGCTCACATGACTCCATACAAATCCTTCTAAAATTAACTTGGAGCATATCTTTTAAGATCCAGGTAAATATCTCAGTTTGTCCCATAATTTCACAAATTCAATCTTTTGTGACGTCACACTTCTCTACTATATGGTGCTGTTGTCCATACACTCTACATGTACATGCATTCAAAATTATTTAATTCAAGAACAGTGTACTTGTTTGCTATACGGCATTCAACAAATACATGTATGTGTTACAAGCAAAAATTAAAACCAGGATAAAATTCTTTAACCTACAGTAAAACCTTGATATAAGAATGGACCGAGGGACTGGGAAAATGTGTTCACTATAACAAGGCATCGTTATATCGACATTCTTTTTCATATAATAATATTTACTATTAATGGTGTAAAGAATATGGTTCATTGTACCGAGAATGTTGTTATTTAGAAGTTTGTTGTATCAAGGTGCCACTGTAGTTTGATTCTCAATGTCCTTTGTCTCCTAGCTCTAATTCATACATAATTAGGGCTAGGATCAGACAAAGGAAACTGAGAATTAACATAAGATAAAAAATTTAAACCTGATTTTAATTTTGACCCATAACATAATATTATGTACTGCTCCAAAGAGGATGGCCCGGAAAAGACTTAGGCTTTTTAAGAACCTGGATTAAGCCTCGTAATGGAAAGGTGCAAATCTACCCAAACCTTTATCTTTGCTGGCTGCCATCATGAGGGTAATGTTGTGCCACTTGGCTCCATACAATAATGTTTACCTGAATAACAAATAGTGGAGAGTCCCATCGGTTTCTAGATTCCGGTGCTTCAAACCTCATCACCAGTGCATCTAAACTAAAAATTGAAACATTAGCTGCAGATGGGCTGAATAAGAAGATATCCTTCATGGGCAAATCTATTATTGTACACAAGAAGCACAGCTTACATTTCTTCATCATATCCATTTTCTCTTGTACTGTTCCACTCTCTGCATTTTTCTTTTGAAGTGTCACAATGAACCTATCCAAATTTAATAGGAAAAATCTAACCACAGTTAACTGTATTTTGTGTAACGTATGTGATTTATTTCTGAACAATTGCACAGAAAAATGAACACATAGTAATTGAATTACTTTTGATAAAAAACCTCCTTTTTTAAGAGCCTTTTTTGTGCATGTGAACATGTTATCTTGATAACTAGACCATTTCTGTGATAAAATAATTAGAGCAAAATTGTTTGACAGTCGGCAAACTACAGGATGACAGTCCATCAACAAGATTTTGAGAAAGTTGCTCATCATTTTTATCTCTTATCAGAGAGTCTTCAGTATAATATACCATAAACTTTAAGCAAAAAATGTTTTTCTTCATACTATTTTTGTTTTCATTCTCTCTTTGCTACCAAATAATATATTTGCATACTTACAATGCAATGAGTAGTTTTATGTGCCTTTGCCACACAGTACAGCTCATATCTGTAACCTGAAAATTTAACAAAGCTTCATGATGAGCCCCAACATCCACATACAGTAGTCAGATTGATCTAAATAACTGGTATAAGTGAAATCTTCATATTTTAAAAACAGATATCAGCTCCCCCACCCCACTATAATTGTCACATAATTCTTTGTATAGTATGGAGTTTAAGCCAAGACTTTTTTTAGTGATGCATGTCAACTGATAGTGAGGCCTTTTCCGTCTTAGTATACCTTGAAACAACCAAATTTGTATTGCTAAATGTCTTTATGCTTATATAGATCATTAAATGGTGTATTTTATACAAAACATTTCGGCAACACCACTGCCCAAGAATGCCAAAAGTCCACTTCCAGTTGATGTGATCCGCTAAAAAAAGTCTTTGCTTATACTCACTAATGCACATATATAGAGGTGAGAAGAGTTAAAGCATCAGAGCACCATGCCTGTGAACCGAATAACATCACAGTGCAAAATAAAATTATCGCAAAAATACTGCCCGTGAATAAATTTACAACTCTGAAATTTTTGTCACTCCTTCTTTCAATGAATGGGTATTTTTTTCTTGATTATTATGTTTTGCTCTGCAATACATGTTTATACAGATCGGTTCACAGACATGGGCATCATTGTCATTCGTCCCCCCTGGCTGAGGCGCGAATTCCTCGCAGAGCTGCCGCTCGTGCTCATTTTCTGGTCATAAACAAAGGTGCTCGACAGTTCTGTCTGAGCTTCGATACAAGGTAGCTTACAATCCCAATACCTTTTTCCTGAATTGGAAACAACGTACCGCAGGAAAAGCCGTTGAGGATGCATTGCAATACATCAAAATGTATGTAGCAGGAGTTTGAACCAAAACTGCCAATGGATATTTTAAAAATGTCGAGGAACAAGTCATTCGACGTCAGAGCAAAGTTTGGAGCAATTTATACTGCTTCTAAAACTGAAAAATATCTTCTAAAGAATAGCACGATAGGCAATCGGCCTCTGTTTTCAGAATTAGCAAACACTGAATTTACTTGTCCCGAAAATTGAAACTGGTGTCTCCTTCTTCCTGATAGTAATTTATTTTTGAAATTCCAAAACAATTTCACAGCTGAATTTTGAGCGACTTTTAGTTACGGACTTCTGCTCCAACGATTTTTCTGAAATTCCTCTGGCATATTTATTACATCAATTGAAGCCGATACCAGAAATTTCAGTAAAAAATATCAGCAAAATTTTTTACTAGACGTGATTTTCTTTCAACATTAGGGTCCTTTCAAGCGCTAATTTCTCAAGAAATATTTACCATCAATGAAATCGGAATATTTCGTATTATTGCCGAATGATATCTGTTGTTCTTTGCAAAGTTTCGCAGCCATCGCGTTAAAATCGAAAAAGTTATGACGGAAAATTTGTCACAGCTAAATGCTCTTGTGTTAATTACGGAGCCACCTTAAACTATCATACAGTAAAATCTTAAGTCATCAACAGTAGTGTGAAATGGGCCCATAGCTTCTACTTGAATGGCCTCCTTTGCGAATTTCATCTATAGACTCAAAACTTTCAAATTGTTTAATACAAACATAGTTTGACAGCAAAGTACTAACGTATGCTGTTATTGGAAAGGCCATCTATACTTGGGGATTCCACCTAGGAGAAACGTACTTTGATTCCAGCAAGACTGTTAAAGTGCTCACAAGTAGCTCAGTCAGTATGAGTGAAATCATTCCCAAGTTGATCCAAGCTTATGTAATTTAAAACCTAAATAAGCTTCCGACTCAGGGGAGTTTAAAACTCCTTCCCCTCTTCCTCTCCCTCGAAGGCTTGATCTTATGCTTAGCATTCTTCCTTATCGGAGGGAATATTTTTGGTTAAATTTGACAGATCTATCATCAGCTTAATGACAGATGAAGTTCGATTTCTTCTCGCAGTTTGGTAAATTATTATTTTTTTGTTGGTTCTTACAAAACAGCCTGCTGTTTTACTTCAAAGTGACACATACCGGGTATTTATAATCAGTACTTTTGTTGAAAATTCGTTGTGAGGTAGCAGACGAAAAAGAAACCGAGAAATGAAAAAGGTTTGCTAACCTATAGTGAAGGTTTTCTTGTTTATTAAACAAGTAAATACTAGAATTTCTTCATTATTTATCCTAGTTCAGGGTGATAACTATTGCATAGGTTAACTGATGCTCGGCTAGGAGATTTTGCAATGCTATAGTATATAGACGTAAACTTTGTCAGAACGTTCATATGGGTTGGCATTGGCGAAAAAGTATATCATGTAAGAGAAATAACTAATGTTACAATTAGAATCGTCAAATATTTAGCGAAATGTTGCTAGGTATACCAGTGTAATGCGTAATAGGACAGTTTTCTTACGACCTTAAAATGATAACGGGTTGACACAGCCAACGTGAACGATTTGAAAGCAATCAAATTGGTTGGTTGTAATTTGAATTAGTAAACGAAGCCGACAACGCTCACTGCTGTGATGTCACATCTACTCATCGTTCTGATTGGATGATTCTTTGGACCTCTAACCAACAAAACATTGAAAAAGCAAGAATTTTTTTAAGATCAGAAGAAAAGCTTCTAGAATTAAATAATATTAAAGTATCCTAGTGTCATAATTTCCTAGGAGTCAAGTGTATTTACATGTTAAGTAAGTCATAATAATATAAGTGATAATGATATCAGGAATGAAGACAGATAGTAATCTTGGTCTTATTTTCGAGAACAGTACACGAAAAGTAGTGTGAGGATATATTTACTGGCAAGTTGTTAACTCTGATGTAAATTTTTGAACTCAAACACGTTGGCCAACCCCGGCCGGCAGGTAGGTCAACATACGCGACATTTCAGCGGTTTTTTTTTCTACGTGTGTGATCAGTGGTATCGTCCCTGATTAGTAAAGAAATAAGTTGCGTTCATAGACACTCATTTAAACTATGACTTGATTTGTGTTTGTCACATTTTAAAGATATGCCCTTTAGAAGGATACATACGTACATAGGGTTGGTTTCGTTTTTGTGATCAGTGAAACTGCAGAGCAAACGTTATTTTTTTCATTTTTACATTTGTCCTTTGATAAAAGTTGTTTTCGATCATACATTTTGTACAATGATTATCTTCTTTTGTACTTTCTTGTATTGACCATGGGTGCTCTTTTGATGTGTTCAATTATTGACTGTCAGAATTAGAATGAACAGTATAGATTATAGCTTATAATCGCAAGGGCGAGAGTAGTGCTTTGGTAGGTTTCACTTTTGCTTTAAGGCTCCGGAAGATTTGAAATTTGACTGCTCAATGTCGTCCTGCCGCGGCGATTCTGCCTTGTAGCTGCAAAATGACAAGTACAGTGTTGCTTTAGAAATCTTTGTAATGAATCTTGATTCCCGCCTTGGCTAACTTGTTTTCGAATTTCATTGTGAAAGAGCCGTCAATGTCACCACTTAAGAAACGAGGAGACTGGAGGCGAAATGTGTCCGCAGTTGTTTCTGGGATAGTTACTGGGGATGGTAACAGTCCCGGTGTCACAGTGATATGTGTATCCCCGTGATATGTGTATCCCCGCACACATATCCCCAGTGATATGTGTATCCCTCCAATATGGCTGCCAGTGAAATGTGTATCCCCTACCCCCCACCCCTCCAAACAAGTGTCGGTTTTATTTCTGTTGTTTTTGTGAATTTTGCGAATCATCGTCAAAGGGACTACAAATGACTCAAGATTACGAGCAACACAATCGACAAAAGAGCAACGATTCGAGACAAAATAATCGCAAAGCTGTCTCTGCGAGTTTACTTCTTCGTGGGCCGCAATGTTGATATAAACATTCGTTCTCGCTCCTCTCCTTATCCAGCGTGATTATAATTCATATGTCACTAGTCGCGTTAAATAAGTATGACTGACAAAATTTCATTCAGCAAGGGATAACTCGAAAAGTCAAAAAATAGAGAGGGGATACACATATCTCTGCGCTGGTCCAGTGATATGTGTATCCCCCCGTGCAAGCACCACAATAATCCACCTTTTAAGTTGTTTGATTCCTGTAAACCTAGTTGTGTTACTAGCTGTTCTGATAGATTATATGGGCGATATTTCCTTTAGCAAGAGAAGAAAAAACAGGGGATACACATATCGCTGCGCCGGTTCAGTGATATGTGTATCCTTCTGCGAGCGCCACAATATTCCACCTTTGCATGTTGTTTGATTCCTGTCTTAACCCTAGTAATAGTTGTGTTACTAGTTATGTTAGATGATATCGATGACATTTCCTTTAGCAAGAGAAGATATTTCCTTATTGTTTCGTGGATGAGCATCAGTGTTTATTGTATCCCCACCCGGGATACACATATCACTAGGGATATGTGTATGGGGATACACATATCACGGGGATACACATATCACTGTGACACCGGAAGTCGTTGCGAGTTAACTCGGCCCAGTTTCCTTTTGGTTTCTTAAGTGGTGAATTAGTCCGGATGGCAAACCAGCTGAAGGTTCAGGGCTGGGCAGCATGTTCTTGTCGTAGGAATTCCACAACCAAGGAGTTCTTGGTTATTACGTATTTAAGTGACCTGACAGCCTCTCATTTGAGTTCGCCAATTAAAGAGATCAACATCAAGGGTTTGTTTCTGTAGACTCTCGCCATCGTAGACAACAAATTGCAATGAAGCTTCCTTACTAGAGTAACCTGCTGTTACATATCGCCCCATGACAGCCTTAGATCCTGGATTCCACGCTGTAGATTTCGTAGTCCAGGTAAGTACACAATTCCAGATACTTTGTCACTGCAACTTGGATTCCGGATTCCAAAGCCCAGGATTCCAGATTCCACTACTACAAATTTCCTGGATTCCCGGATTCCCCAAGCAAAACTTGCTCGGATTCCTTATTATCCGTATTACCATAAATGGCGCGAGAAATAGTACGCTATTTAACGATGATGATTCATCGTGATAATATCGTAACAAATAAATATATTTTTATAGAACTTTCGTTGTCTGTGGTTTATGCAAGAACTTTGCTAATCCGACCATCCCGTTATTAAGGTCAATGATCATTTATATGGGAGTCCCCAAATGTTAGTTTCTTCAAAATTGTACTTATTTATTACGATCAGTGAAATTACTGGTGAGAACATGTAAAGCAATCACTCTCACAAACGGAGAAGCTCTTTCTTTCTTAAAAGTCGATCAAAATGCATACTGATTAGGCTCGATTTCCATCGTCTTCACACCTTCTGGTGATCGAGTCTACGTACACGCTTTCCAACAAATTTGGTGGTGAAATTTATTTTTTTCTTTTGTTTGTAACCACAAACAGTCGAACTTTCCTAATATACGAGAATCAAGCCAATCCGAGAAGAGCGGATCCGGAGACATTTACTTTTTGGACGCAAATTTTGGGCAATTTCTACGTTGCGATATGTGAAGGTCCATTTTTTCACTAAACGTTCTTGGTCGCTGGCAAAAAGTCAAACCTAAAGGTGCTCAGGGTCGCATACGAGGGTTATTGGGTTTACGACAGAGTAAAACTAATGTAAGGGACTTTGACTTGGAAAAGATGATTGCTTACGAGAGATGATCGGACATGGTAGCCTCCCACGCATGCCTTCTTTAGGCTCGTCGTGCAATCCTCCCCAAACCCTTCCCTTACGTGGGGAGGGAACGCGTGACGAAGCCCAAAGAACCTCTGCGTTGGTGGCTACGCAACAAGGAAGGTTCGGCTGTAACCGAGAAAAGCTTGATGTCATAGTGTTTCACTATCCCATTGATTCGACTAGATTTTCGTGGCCCAACCATGGTTATATTGCAAGAATGACGGTGATACAGTGAAATCCAGATGCTTTAACCACTTTGGGAAAAGCAGATTATGGTTCAAATTATTGCGGGTCCCTAATAGGGTTTTTCCATCCCGTAATCCCGACCCAAAATTTCGGGCAATCCCGTAATCCCGCGTGTTATTTTGGCACCCCGCCTTCCGCGCATACTTTCAATCCCGAATCTCGCCCCGATTTCGTTTTAAAATCCCGAATCCCGAGCGTCAAATGAGGGAAATCACGCATCCCGAAAAACTTATTGAAGACCCTTATTATTGGGAGGTTTCAAAAATCGAAGGTAAAATTACGGGGCCATATATTTAAACGTTGTTTAGCCAGTGTTTAACAAAACCGCGTTCTAAGTCATTTTCAATTTGCCCAACGATTTTATCTGGACATCATTTATTGTGACCAGTTTTATCAAAACATATAGAGAACACTAGAAAAGCATTTATCTTCTTAAAACAACTCACCAAAGAAAAGATCTGGAGGTTCAAAGATTCGTTAAACCGCGGTTTAAGTTAGACTTCGCTTAAATATTTGGTCCACAATGTTTGACTGGTGATGGGAATTTAGGTTCGAATTATCGCAAATTTCGAAAAAGAGAGCGTTCGAGAAATTGGGATGTCAGAACCCTTATGATTCACTGTATATAATAATATTTATTTGTTTATTTATATATTCACCATGTAACTAAGTCCAAATTCAAAGCTGAATATATAGGACAGAACCCTTTTCCTCTGAAAATCAGTTATTGAGACGCAGAATACAGGTTTGGACTAGATTCCAATGAAACCTCATGCTAAATAAAATTGGGATGTTTGGCTGAATCGGGAGTGAATGAAAGGGTTGCCTTCCATTTGGTCAAATCGACCGATCAGAAACCACTTTGTGGAACTAACCAAGAAACAAATGGAACAGAAATTTTCGATTGAAACGGCAAGTTCCAACTGGATCAAAGTTTTCCCCAGTTTACGTTTCGACAGAAAATTTGAAAACCTCTCAGAAAAGTGGAACTGCAAACGAAAATTTTTGAATTTAAGTCGCTTTAAAGCTAACAAATGTGAATACGGAATCTAAAAATAAATGGATTAGGAAACACAAAGCCTTCACTGCACTGGCAGCATCCTTTAAAAACCTTGAATAAGTTCTTTTATCATTGTTTCACTGTCACGAGTTATATCTCAATGGTTGAACAGGCTGGTCATTTCTTGTACTTACAATGTGAAAATTTGAAGCACAAGTACAACTGTAATGTAAGAAGAAAGAGAAAAAATGCTGGCCTTTGAACCTACGACGTAACTGACTTCGCCTTCGCCTGGAATCCCTGCGTTACAGTAGTCTTCACAGCAACAATGTATTTCACACGTGGTGTAATGCGTATGACAGGTGTCTGGGTCACAGTGAGAGCGTTCTCCGCAACTCTTCCGGTAGGAAACACTCCCGGTTCTGTTCAGGACTTGCGTCAAACACACCCAGTCACCTTTCCCACAGTTATGCATTGTGAGGTCCTTCTCGCAACCTGCCCACGATGAAGAGGAATGACAGGCAAAGCAGTGGATGCTGAGGGCTACAGTGGATGACAAATACAAACACATTGCTATATAATACATGAACAATGTTTCAAACCAGTTGCACTTGGCAAACAAATAAACTCGTTCACGGTTAAATGTCTAAGGCCCGGTTCAGACGCCGAACTTTTCATGAGCCGAACTTAATTCGAATTAAGGCCGACCCAAATTATTATGACCTGCTGAATTGATTCAGACGCCGATCTAAACTGCAAGTGAACTAATTTCAAAACGCGAAAAATGCCCATTTCTACATTGCGGTCAAACTGCTTACAAAATACGTTATAATAATTTATGCATTAGGTTCGGTACGTGAAAAGTTCGTCGTCTGAATCAAAGCCGTTCCAAAGTCGCTCCAAAGGCGAAATTCCCGGCCGGGTTAGGCGAAAAGAACGGCTAAGCTGTTCCAAATTGAAACAGGCGTTTCTTTCAGGGCGTCGATAAAACCAGGAACATGGAACATTCCGGCACATTCCGCAACATTCCGGAACATGAAAAATAAAAGTAATTTTCATGAAAAAAAAAATTAATTAAATAAAATGATAATAATAACATAGTTTTTGTAAAAATTAATAACAACAAAATAACATAAAATAAAGAAAAAAAACGAAAAATAAAGAAATGATTAAGAAAAAGAAACTCATCTCCGAGTGTGAGAAAACAATATTTTGTCGCAAATAATTTGTTGGGCGAGTGAGGGTCCATGCAAATGACAGTAATGAGTGAAGGCTTGCTTCTAAATTCAAAATATATTAAAATGGGTCGCGAGGAGGGGGGTTTTCATGCTTTACTCACACAGCTACCTCTTGTAATTGTTTGCCATGAGTTAATCATTTGGCGGTTAACCATTTACGGTTCTGCGATGGTCTGAAATGTCGGTGCAGTATGCCATGTCAAGCCGAGTCGGTAATTAAGTTACTAAAGTCCAAAGCGACGAGCCCCTAAGGGACCAGTCATAATTTAAGTTGGAGCGGGGCGGGGGTGGAGGAGAAATTGGGGGGCCTTCAATTTTTTTTTTGGATGGAATATGGGGGCCCCTAAAATGCCAAAAGATGACCTTGGGGGGGGGGGGGGGGGGGGGTCTTCAAGTTTCTTTTAAGTAGCATCCCTACTGAGCAGCATGATGCTTGAGTATTAAAATTTGATTCAGTTTCACACAAAGTCCTATACTGTGTAATACGAAAACAATTTAATCAGCATTTTGACAAAAAGATTTAATGCTCAGATAGTAGGTACACCAACACAACATCCATTATTGTGTAACACTGAAACAATTTCATCGGCATTCATTGAATCACATTACAATGTGGGTGAGCTCTATATGGAGTTTCTCAAGGGGGCATGCAGTGAACATTCAGATGGTCGTCTTTGCGACTTCTGTGAAAGCTATCCATGGGTAGGACCGGAGAGTGAGCGAATACCTCAAGGCATACCTGACACTAAGAACCCTCCACACTATAACAGCGTGTTTTGTACGCCAGTGAGAAATGATGATGGTAGCCGCAGATATCCTGATGACTGGCAGCCAAGGGCTCAGTTGAAACACTTATTTAATTCATCAGAAATAACCCTCAATGATACAGATGCCATTAAAGAATATGCAACAAAGTTCGCTGTTGATGAAAAATACGTGCGTTCATATCTGGAGCACCTGACAACACTGAGACTCAAAGAATTCATCAGGTCGACTCAGAGGCAAACCGACAAAAGCAAACGAGACCTAAAAACATACAATGAGTATGACTGGCTAGACATGTCTCTAAAAGGAACATTGCAACAACTAACTGTCAAAGAACTTGAGAAATATGTAAATGCTCATGGACTTGGCATGTATGGTAAAAAAATTGACAAAATAAAAACCATCAGCTGCCATGTACTGCGAAATAATGAGCTTAATTCTATAAAAGAGAAACAGTTGGAAATGGCAGACTCCGTGTCCTATGCTGACCAGCAAGATGACGAATCACTCTCAGATGACGATTATGTAGTTGGCACATTCGGAAGTGACAGTGAGTAAGAACGGTAAAGTAAAGAAAATGTTATTTGTTATTACCATTTGGGTATTATGTAAGAAAGGGGGGCCCTTAAATCTTTCAGCATGGTTGAAGGGGGGGGGGGGGGGGGTACCTAAAAACATTGGTGTTATTGAGTAGGGGTCTGGAAATAATTTGGGATAAAAAACAATTTCTCCTCCACTCCCCCCTCCAATTTAAATTATGACTGGTCCCTAAGCTCTTGTTGCGGTAGCAAAGCCGTAAATGAATAACCGTTAAACCGCATGGCAAACATTTACAAGAGGTAGCTGTGTGAGTAAAGCTTAAAAACCCCCCTCCTCGCGACCCGTTTGAATATATTTTGAATTTAGAAGCAAACCCTCACTCATTACTGTCATTTCCATGGACCCTCGCCCCATAAATTATTTGCGACAAAATATTGTTTTCTTATACCCGGAGAAGATACAAGTTTCTTTTTCTTTATTTCTTTCTCTTTCGGGTTTTTGTTATTTTACGTTATTATTATAAATATTATTTTATTATTATTATTATTATTATTTATTTATTTATTTTCATGAAAGTTATTGTTATTTTCTTATGTTTGGGGATGTTCCGCAATGTTCCGGAATGTTCCGGCGAGTTCCGGAATGTTTCATGTTCGGAATTTTATCGACGCCCTTTCTGGGAAATTCATGTACTTAATTCAATGTATTAGGTTCGGCTCATAAAAAGTTCGTCGTCTGAACCGGGCCTTAGGCAAAGCTCTGACAAGCAACACCTTGTAAATATACCTTACCGCAGACTCTTAATTTGTGTTCCTACGAGGAAAAACTTTGGATACATCTCAAGTACGCGCTTAAGCTGTACAGGTCTGTGCGGAACGATATCCCCGAAAGGGTCCTTGGTGAGAACAGTGGTGAGAACTTTGGTTGCCAACGCTTTATAGTCCTTGTTGTTTGCGAATAGTCAAATTAATGGATTAAATAACCAATCAACCCCCAACGCCCCCAGCCCAACCTATGTGACAGTAATAGGTTAAAATCAGTTGAAGCCTTGAACTAGCATTGTCTTAGATGGAATGAAGGTTAACTGACAAATGCCAAAAATTTACTCGATCCTGTAGTCCCGGCGTTGATAATTAAGTTACACGAAAAACGCAAACTAAGTCTTAGCTAGGATCTAGCTAGCACAAAACTTGCTCAAAACAAAAGGACTGCATGATGAGTGGCCTTGGCTTAGCTTTAATTAGCCTGCAAGCAAGCTCTCCTATTTGGGCGAGTGAAACGAGTCTCGCTCGTTCTCGCGAGGCTCGCTTCGCTTGCCCAAATAGGAGAGCTTGCTCTCAAGCTAAGCTTTAATGACTCGTGGTCACATACAAGAGAATCATACACACCGCCGGATTTACAGTTGTCAAACAATTGCAGTCATTGCAAAACGTTGAACACCGTAAATAGATGGATAAACAAATAAACATAAAGAGATGTTAAGTGATGTTAGGTCCACGCACTACGAAGACCAAAAGATTCGAGTTCTAAGTTGCGAGGGAAAGCTGCTTTTTCTGATCATGTCAGTTGCCCCAGTGTCAGGTGCCACTAACAACACTAACTGAAAACATGGTTTTCAAACTCTGGAATGTATTTCGAATCAAATCGCTGCGGTGACTGCAATGAAGAAACCGAACGCAAGGATGAATATTTGCCGTTTTGAAACAAATTATGGACGTGCTATCTTTATGGAATACGGGCAAGAAACTGGAGAAGGGCACATTTTGTGCTTATCATGTGATCGAACTTACTTCTGTAGTTCGATCGTCTTAATGTTACAACTCGACGAGCACACGCATAAGCATCTAGCCCTATCTTTACAGGGCATGGTAAAGTCTGACGGATAATACGATAAGAGTAAAACCAAGAAGCAAAAAACGGTTGCATGGGGTCGCAAACAGTTTACATCGTTCAAATACGATGAAGAACTTTCGAACCGAGACTCTTATATTCGCCTTGCAGTGGCTTAGGAAAATATCGATCAAAAGCATCATTTGTGTGGTGCAAATCGGCAAGTTTCTGCTATAACCATTGACGGAATAATGCTTATCTTGTTGATCATGAAAGCTCATTCAATTACCAACAAAAATCCTGCTCAAATCCGACACTTTCGCTTTAGCTATTGCAGAAAAGGTAATGAATTTAGCTTGTCACTTACCTTGGGGTAGAAGAACTGCGATAGAAAATGCTATTAAGAAACTGTTCATCTTAAGATGTTACGGACGCTCAGTTTAGTCGGTTTCTGTGTTTGCTGCTGTTACCAAACAGCGAATTTGGGGCTCTGAGTTCTTCAAGAAGCAAGTACACTGGCGAAGCTACTTTCTAACGACGCGTATGGAACTACGAAATATGAGTATTATAATGAAGGAGGGTCTTGACCCTGCCAAGAAATCGACCTAAAAGAGCTGAAACTCATTAAAACAATTTTATCTATCAGAAGGACGAACCTATTCGTAGATCGATGCGGTTGACCTTGCAAGGGTTACATGAACTCCCGCTTAAGGAAAACAAAAGGTTGTTTAGGTTTTTTTTTTTTTCCTTTTTTTTTTTTTGTTTACTCTGAGGCCGTATTTAGCAATGACAGTACTTAAAGCTGAATCACGTTTTTTGAATGTAACGCTTCTGAAACGCTTCTGTAACGAACGCTCCTGTAACACCCCTGTCCTGTCTTAAACGCAGCGTTTACCCTGGGTACCAGAGGTTTTTTGTCCGTGCGACGAGCTAGGAGCTTCCGCCACTTTTTAAGACTTAGCCGAAGAACGGAGGAAACCGCGCATGAAAAGCCTCTGGCACCCAGGGAACAAAGCGTTGCACTGACCAAAACATTACATTTCCAATGATAAGAAGGGTAGGAAAACGGTATCAGGAAATGCCATCCCCGTAAATAAATTTTCGCTGTGTCTCTCTTTAGGAATTTATTTCTGGCCACGAGGGAAACCGTCTTCCGCATAACTATCGCTGCAGCGCTGAAAGGTCATGAAGATCTGTTTGTTTGAAGCGCGGCAATGACAGTTTTCAGTGCAATAACAAGACTGACGACAAATTTCTTGTGTCGAGGAACTTCTTCAAACTTTCATCTTGGTAAAGTTACTCTGTGTCAGTAGCCAGTGGCAGCGCGCGTAAAACCTAACTGAACCATGAAAGGAAACACTCTGTTCACAGCAACGGAAAAAAATGAAACGCCGGCCGGGATGTGCGCGCCCTTAGAATTCCAATTTAGATGTAATTCGCGAACAGCTTGTGGATTTAAGGGAAGAATCTTTGATGTGAAAATACAGACTTTTTTTCAGCCAATTATAAACGATCTTGAATTGGGCACTTGGATTAACTGACTTGAAGTTTAATACGTAATTAACCTCGCGAAACCAGTTCATAATCCAGAAATGCTTATTAGTCTGAAATAAAGGTGAAGGAAACTATACAGAGCCGAGAGAAAACACAGACTAATAAAACTAGATGCCTTTATTTCATTCATTCAAAAAGTCCTGACAAAATGCAAGGATATAGCACAGCAATTTATCTCTATGTTTACGGGAAAATCCGCTTAAGTCAGGCATCAGGAAGACACTGCGGGCTAAGTACATAAAAGACCTGAAAAATACACATGAAAGTTTAACCATCAGTAGTTATATAGAAACCCTGAATACTAGAGAAAGCTTGCATTAATGGATTCTGTCTGAAAAATTATTCCCCTGATGGTATTAAGGAGGTATTACAGTGAAAAAAATTAAACTGAAGCTTTGATGATTCTAACATCATTATCAAGAATGAATTTAACCGTTAAGTGTTTTGGATTTAATAATTTATACGAATAAGCAATTGAGAAACCAGCCTTATTCAAACCGCGAATGTTCATACCTAAACTGAAAAATAAAATTCACAAAACTTTGCGGAACCAGATCAAAACTGAGAACTGAGACGCCGTTCTACTCCCACCGGTTGTTCAAAGGGGCTGCATTGATCATTCTTGGGTATGAATAAATTCTATCATTATTTTGGGAGGACTTTATCCACGCCCTTATTTTCAATCTCGCTCACGTAACTACTTTCCACTTATGTTAGTTAGAACAATTCTGTCTTGCCAGTATGGGTTCTGATTGGCCAAAATACTGATAATTTAATCTAATATGAGCCTTTTATTTGAAAGTTTACCTTAGCTCTCACACTTAAACTTCACCACAAGGTATTTGTCAGTTCCCTTGCAAGGATCACCATACACGCCGTTATTTGCATGCAGCACACAGCTGGTTTTCCTGTCGCAAGCTTTTCGCACGACCGTCATGGATTTGGCAGCCTTGCACTTTGTATTGGAAACGTTTTTGCGTTTGCACACTCGCTTGTTCAGCCGGCCATAGTTCGCCTTCACGATCTTGATTTTCCTTCCTCTTTTACAGGTTAAGGTAGCTTTCTTGCCTTCGCAAACTGTCAAAGACTTGGGCTTTTCTATTACAAAGAATCAGAAAACAATCATTAAACCTATTTATTATCAAATTGGTTTATGGTGGCTAAAAACCTATGTCTTACCGTGGCAAACAAAACGCTAAACTCGATGTTTAATAGTGTAAGACTGTTTTTTACAAAAATTTTAGATCCATTTGCCAGTCGGGGTGAGTCTCACAACTAAATCATCACAATTCGACAAGCCATGCACTTTCATCGGACAACGGTGATTTCCAGAAGTGAACCCTGTAACTTGGAGAAACTCAATTTATACCTTCCCTTACAGCCTTGCGAATCATCCTTGATATTTTAGTGAGTTTTGTGTCCATTTCGGCCAAACGCTTCATCAAGATCTTGTTTGCTGGTAGGAATAATAAAAAATAATAATACAAAAACAATTAGAAGTTCTAAATTGAACGGGAGTTGTACATTTGGAAAATCGCCCAATGTTTATTGTGTTGAATACATGTTGATTGTCGTAAGCCTATGAATCAGCATCTGGGTTTACACAGTTTACAACGGCAATTATAGCCTTTAACCTATAGAATTCTAGCAGATATAGATTCTTAAAGATTAATGATCCTTATGAAAAAATACCTTGACGCGTCTCAAATTTTATGATTTAAATTTTTCACTTTTTTGGCCTTTACCCGACCATGGATTGTTTTTTGTGTTTTGCTCAACAGATTGCCCACAATAGTCGCTTAAGATTTTTAGCACAAATGACACTACAATTATCAAAAGTCAATATCGTACTACCTTTTTTCAGATGCTTCGCTTCCAACTGTAGCAAGCCGATTTTGCCATGAGTATAGCGCACAGTCAAGTCGACGGCACTCACAATGGACAAGACTTGTCCCAAATCTTTCTTCTTCAAGCAAACTTTTTTGATTTTCAAACGTTTCAAAGACTTTCCTTTCCCGCGACCTTTTCTGGCGAAGGAAGGATGTAACAGCGCGAGTAACGCGAGAGCGATGACCAAGCAAGTAAATACTTTCAACATCGCAATGGGTTCACCGAAAGTGATCGTGTCCTATCTTCCTCGTATAAAGCGATGAAAAGTCTTCGAAGGCGGCCTAGAACTAGAGTCATTATGGTAGTTGGTAGTATTTCGAGTCTCGCACTTTTTCTTGTTGAATATACGTCAATCGTTTATTTACCTTTTGTGTCAAAGGTTAGTAAGATAGAAACAACACTTAACAAAGCTTTTATTTGCTTTTAAAGATCTGTGGTAGGTTCATCACGCTATTCAACGCATTGAACAAAAACATGGAACTTTTAGAAAACTTTCAATTAAAACGATATTTTACCGACTCTAGTTTTACTATACTGCTTACTATCCATGCTGTCCCGGGTATCTTAAAATGAAAGTGTCAAATTCATTTTTTCTTTTATCAGCGTTAAATTTTAGAAGCATATATTTACGAATTTATCATGACTAATTATACATATATAAATTATCTGTCTTGAGGTTCGTACGAGTGCACATTATTTTTCTTTTTGTAATTCTTTTAAACTCACTTCAAAACGGTATTTTCAGTGAACTTTTTTTTCAGAAAGTTTCAAGTTCCATAATCTTCGTCTGAAAATAGCCATTTTGTAATAATGCAAATTTTCCCTCAAAGTTTGCGCAGTTTGAGATGGAACAAAGATTAGGTGCGATCGTTCAGGGTATAAATTAAAAGGCAAAGGGACTCTCTGATAGTCTTAGCTACGAGTCCTACGACCAGACTCTTCCCTAGCGGACACAACATAATTTTCGTTTTTTCCGTCCGCTTGACTATACTCATCCACGCATTTAACTTCCGCTAAACTTCAAGGGTGGAAATATTAAGTTTTATTGTATCGCTTTTCTATTTAAAGGAATGTCTCTCTGACAAAGGAACTAGTTCCGTTTCCCGTATTAAACCTTAAGTACTACGGAAAAGCAAATCAGGAAAGATAGACTAAAAATATCAGTACTATTTATTGTATGCTACTGTTCAAGTACTGAACAAACATATTCGCAATTTTCTTTGTATCTTCTACAGGATGCATTTTAGTGTAAGTAATAAACTGTCGACGAATTCTTCTTAACTCCGACATATTCACTGTTCTGTTCAAAAGAACGTGGAGGATAAATGGTCAAGGAAACACAACGGCACCGTCCGACAAGTCATCACAAAGTACCACAAAAATACGGTGGGGGAAGGGGAGGGGGATGGGAAGGGGGATGGGGAGGGGGAGGGGAGGAGATGACAATACAATGGCAAACCCAACAACCCCTGGGTATTTGCCATTTTTAAAAACATTTGGTTTCGTCTTCCTCTCTCCTCCACTGTGTGGTTTTCTGTTTGTAGCAGGGAAGACTGATGGTCCTGGCATTTGTTTCACTCTGCAGTATCTAAGAAAGGGTTTTAACTCCTTTCCCTTAACAGCTTTGTATCACGTCTTCACACCCCACAGTGGTGAAGTAAAGTAAACAAAATGTCCATATATACTGTCTACACATACCGGTCGATTTCAGAAACCCCCCCCCCCCCCCCTCTCTCCCTCCCTCGGGCGGTGTATTTGTCTCTCGTTTAAATTCGCTACCGAGTGGGCCTACTACATAAACTTAGAATATGAAGGTGATCGTAGTTGAAGAGATAAAACTGCAGAACGAAGGTGCTAAGCCGGAAGCGTAGCCTCGTGAGCTGAAGAGGAATAATAGAAAATAACGGAAATGCTCGAGTTGGAATAATGGAATGATGCCCCTTTTTGGATAGAATAACAAAACCTTTTGAGAAGTAATGTTGAATGATGAACTTTCCATTCTTTCTCTACACCCCTTGAGAAGCCACCATAAAACTATACTATTCACACCCTGTTCAGTATCTTGAAGGACCCTGGAGCTCGAACTCATGGGAAATGATGCAAACCTAGTAAACTCTGTTAGGAGGTATCCCATCTGTCGTATGCACACACATTTTATAATCAAAGGATATTTTTTCTGATGTTCCAGGAACAGTTACATGATCGCCTGGTACAAAAGTATGCTGGGAGTTTAACAGTGCCTGCAAGAAAGAATGATATTCAAAGTGACTGTCTGGTACCAAAATTACAATGTACACTGACGAAAACCACAAGATGTACCTGTACGGCCAGAGCACAATGAGTAATCATGGAGCAAAATTGCCTCTTCAACTGCAATGATCTTCTTCACATTTTATTTTTTATCCCGCAGTTCCAATCAGGAGTTCGAATCCCGGCTGACAAACCTGATTTTTTTCAGGCTTTTTTTAGTAACTGCATAAGTTGCAACTGTACCTGCACTGGTCATCTTTACATTTATTCCTTCATCCCCGGTTCCAGTAAAGAAAAATTCATCATTGATAATTATATTCATCCATGCAATATTTTGTTGATTTTGTTGCTGAACTAATATAAATCATTCATTTGTTCAGCCTGAACCAAATGGTCGAAACTTAAGACATTTTTTCTCTGGGGGCTGGGTGTCTCTTTAGGAACATTGCTAAATTTTCTGTAACTTGAACTACAGGGGGGATATAAAAAGAACCTTTAATAATAAGCTTGTCGAATAAAACGTACAACATCTTTCCATATTCATCTGTCATGCACATCAACTAAAGACATGCTGAACAGTTTAATCAAGAGGTACATATACTTACAGTTACTATTTCTTGGGTTATTTTGTCAAGCTCATATAAGAAGTTTGTAGCAGATAATGGTTGCTAGAAATAAGAACAGAATGACAGAAAAAAATTGTAAATGGTACAGTCTTTACATGTGAGTTAGTCAGTAGTGCTCCAAAAAAAAACTGTGCTGTTGATAATGAACATAGAACCTTTTGACATCCTGAGTGGACGGGATATCTTCCAGTAATAACACCATTTCCGATCTTACGTGTAAAAAATATGGTGGCACACTTAAGAATGATGCTAATTTACTTGAATGTACTTTGTAAACGCTGGTATATGGTCTACAAAATATTATACATAGTATATACACACTCAGTGATCTTGGTGATTTAAGCAATCTGATTGGTTCGCTATCTCGGACTATTCAACAATATTCACCTCCTAGCGAGTGGATAATGTGTGAGCTCGGTGTTTTTCCCGTTTTTTTTAGAGAACGATCTTTTAAAAGTCGACAAAATCCTAGGGCTGACTTTTTTTAAGGCAAGAAAAGACTTGGAAGGATTCAATACGGCGTTTTTCAATTTACTGTAGCAGGAGGTTTGTGCTCGATGGATTGTTTACAACTCCCGTGTATTCGCGTAGAAGAAGCCGTTTCGTGAACTCAGCGTTTTCTAAGAAGAAAATTTTGGCTCAAAAATCGAAGTTTATTTATGACAAACAAATTTAAAAGGAAATGTTTGCAGAAATTCTACATTTCAAGTAAACAGGAAAAAGAATGATACAGGAAGACGACCTCTTACCTCGAGCAACCGAGCCGCCATTTTTGTCAGCACTTCATGCGAAGAACGACACAACATACCCTTTTGGCTATAAACTTGGCGAGTCAACAGAAAACAACACAGCTCTACTTTTTTTCTCAGGTAAGGAAACAGTTCAAACTTTTAGCGATTCCATTGAAGCCATTACGCTGTTGTTTGCGAAATGAGTAAACTTGTGAATTGCCATGTTTGAAAATTCTGCAAAGATCTATTTTTAAACTTACGCGTGATTTGATCTGTCAATCAAATCCTACTTTTGAATGGTTTCCTTTCTGATTTTGTTGAGATCACTTCGTGTGTATATACTAAAACAATTATTCTTCTCAATCTCGGTGAATAGTGGCTTTGGGAATATTTACCTCGCCGCTTTCGCGGCTCGGTAAATATTTTGCCACTATTCACCTCGATTTCAAAGAATAATTGTTAATTATTATACAAAAGATTTAAAACGTTGAGTTAGGTATGCCAATGGGTTGTGCATGACAAAATACTACATGAAGATTTAATTTGTACATGACTGTACAATAACATCTTCATTTCAAGGCATCCATGCAGTCTTGCATATTATATAATTATGAGAAGTGTTGTGTTTAAAACGTAATTTTAAATACATGCAACAGTATGTTTACTTACTGGTTGGGTGGCCTGATTTGGTGGAGGTGGTATTCTGTTTATAAGAGCATCATATATAGAATCCAATGGCAGGTCATCACCCACCTGGAGATCAAACATAAAATAAGCTGGTACTGTACTGGAAATTTCTAAATTTATGGTGTAATCATGGTTTTCAACTCTTTTAAAGACAATTTATATGGAGAAGAGAAGTGCATGATGTCACAAAAACTAACTTGAAGAAATTATTCAGTTGTGCAGGACAATCAGAAAGAACAAGATGAACTGTCTACTTGCCAAAATTCAGCTTGTTAGAGCAAATTGACAGTAAGAAATTAGCAACATTATGCTCAGCTGACTCCACACAAATCCTTCTAAAATTAACTTGGAGCATATCTTTTAAGATCCAGGTATATATCAGAGTTTGTCCCATAATTTCACAAGTTCAATCTTTTGTGATGTCACACTTCTCTACTATATGGTGCTGTTGTCCATACACTCTACATGTACATGCATTCAAAATTATTTAATTCAAGAACAGTGTACTTGTTTGCTATACGGCATTCAACAAATACATGTACGTGTTACAAGCAAAAATTAAAACCAGGATAAAATTCTTTAACCTACAGTAAAACCTTGATATAAGAATGGACCAAGGGACTGGGAAAATATGTTCACTATAACAAGGCATCGTTATATCGACATTCTTTTTCATATAATAATATTTACTATTAATGGTGTAAAGAATATAGTTCATTGTACCGAGAATGTTGTTATTTAGAAGTTTGTTGTATCAAGGTTCCACTATAGTTTGATTCTCAATGTCCTTTGTCTCCTAGCTCTAATTCATACATAATTAGGGCTAGGAGACAAAAAAAAATGAGAATCAACATAAGTTAAAAAATTTAGACCTGATTTTAATTTTGACCTGTAACATAATATCATGTACTGCTCCAAGGAAGATGGCCCTGAAAAGACTTAGGTTTTTAAGAACCTGCATTAAGCCTCGTAATGGAAAGGTGCAAATCTACCCAAACCTTTATCTTTGCTGCCTGCTTATCATGAGGGTAATGTTGTGCCACTTGGCTCCATACAATAATGTTTACCTGAATAACAAATAATGGAGAGTCCCATCGGTTTCTAGATTCCGGTGCTTCAAACCTCATCACCAGTGCATCTAAACTAAAAATTGAAACATTAGCTGCAGATGGGCTGAATAAGAAGATATCCTTAATGGGCAAATCTATTATTGCACACAAGAAGCACAGCTTACATTTCTTCATCATATCCATTTTCTCTTGTACTGTTCCACTCTCTACATTTTTCTTTTGAAGTGTCACAATGAACCTATACAAATTTAATAGGAAAAATCTAACCACAGTTAACTGTATTTTGTGCAGTGTATGTGATTTATTTCTGAACAATTGCACAGAAAAATGAACACATAGTAATTTAATTACTTTTGATAAATAAAGCTCCTTTTTTAAGAGCCTTTTTTGTGCATGTGAACATGTTATCTTGATAACTAGACCATTTCTGTGATAAAATAATTAGAGCAAAATTGTTTAACAGTTGGCAAACTACAGGATGACAGTCCATCAACAAGATTTTGAGAAAGTTGTTCATCATTTTTACCTCTTATCAGAGAGTCTTGAGTATAATATACCATAAATTTTAAGCAAAAAATGTTTTTCTTCATACTATTTTTGTTTTCATTTTCTCTTTGCTACCAAATAATATACTGTAAAATTCTGAAAATAAGCCTCGGGGCTTATATTTTTCAAAGACCCTTTTTGAGGGGTTTATTTTTGGAGGGGCTTATATTCGGAGGGACTTATCTACGGAGGAAAATTTACGTTTCAAAATCTATTGGGCTAGCCTTATAGTTGGAAGTAAACTTGCCGTTTTTGCTTTGTTTTACTTTGTATTTGAGGGCAATTTTCCAAGTACAAGCCCCCGGGGGGCTTATATTTGGAGGGGCGATTTAACGGAGGGTTTTTTGCGTTACCGGATTGGGGGGCCTATATTTGGAGGGGCTTATACATGGAGGGGCTTATTTTCGGAATGTTACGGTATTTGCATACTTACAATGCAATGAGTAGTTTTATGTGCCTTTGCCACACAGTACAGCTCATATCTGTAACCTGAAAATTTAACAAAGCATCATGATGAGCCCCAACATTCACATACAGTAGTCAGATTGATCTAAATAACTGGTATAAGTGAAATCTTCATATTTTAAAACAGATATCTGCTCCCCCACCCCACTATAACTGTCACATAATTCTTTGTATAGTATGGAGTTTAAGCCACGACTTTTTTCAGTGATGCATGTCAACTGATAGTGAGGCCTTTTCTGTCTTAGTATACCTTGAAACTACCAAATTTGTATAATTTCTAAATGTCTTTATGATTATACAGATCATTAAATTAATGGTGTATTTTATACAAAACATTTCAGCAACACCACTGCTCAAGAATGCCAAAACTCCACTTCCAGTTGATGTGAGTCGCTAAAAAAAGTCCTATACTCACTAATGCTCATATATAGAGGTGAGAAGAGTTAAAGCACCGGAGATGTAGAAGAGATAGACTTTATGGTGCAGAAAACTCTTCTAAGAAAATGGACTTGGATTAATTTGCTGGTGTGGTTAAAGGTGTTGTAGCCCTTACCCTAACCTTGACATGTGCACTCTGGCAAATTAAAGCAAGTGCTACAGAAACAGATAATACTTTTAATTTATACACTCAGTAGCACAATCGTCATGTTCTTACCTTTTATATAGTTAAGTGAATCTAATATGACAATATCATCTCTTGAAATCAGCCTTGAAAAAATAAATAAATTAAAATGAATAATAATACTGGAACATCATATGCAATGGGCTCAAGTGCAATACTTGGTAAACAAAACTAAAATTTGCTGGTTCCTCAAGCTCTTATAATTAGTTGCTAAACAGAGTTTGTTTTTCCGCTTCTCTGTCCTAAACAGCGTATGTAATTTAAAACAGGCTACTCCTAAACAGTCTTAATACATCAAACAATTAAGGTGCTTTAGTCTGTTTTTTGAAATCTAATAAGTGTCCAGGTCTCAAAATCTCAGTAACATTTCAATATCGATGCCCAAACCTGGACAATATAATCATTTACTCTTGAGTAACTGAGTGGTAAATCATATTTAAGTGGCAGATTGTTTCTTTTTAACCACACGGGCTCTATTATTTGAATTGATCTACTAGCTCTCTACAGTGTTGAAGACTATGCCAGTAAGGAATAGTATATATTATTGAGCAAATGTAACTGAAAACTACATTGGCAGAAAACCAGCTGCAAATAATATTATGGGTGCTCCCTTGTTTGTTTCATGGAGTAGGTTTACAAGGATGGTCCATGGGACCCATTTCAGGTACTAATTCACATGTTTATCCTGGCAAATAACAAGAACATTAAAATTAAAGTCATAACAAAAAGGATAAAGGAAGACTGTAAAAGCAACCAAAAAAACTAGCAAATCCTTGCGTGAGTGTGAAAATCGTTCATCATTCAGCTAACTACCTTTCCACTGCAGACTTCAAAAGACCTCTTGCCTCTTTTTCATTTGCTGATACTTGGGGGAAAGAAAAAAATACCGCAATCACACTTACAGCCATTCGCAGTGTAAAAATGTGCAAAGTACCCGACTTTGCAACTGACAAGCCATCACCAGGTGGATCATGGGTATAAGAATTATTACAATTCCATGACCTTTGGACCCAATCTAAAAATTAACTTGTGTCAGAAGCATCTCCGGGTATACGTTACTCACAGTATTATACCTGAGTAAACTGCGTTTCTTTCCAAATTCAAACTCTCGTCGCCGGCCAAATGAACAGTCTTTCCTCTGGAAACTTCAAAATGATTTTTTAATTCCTTAGCCCTCTTTGATTTTCCTGAACAAGGGTATCCACACATGACTACTAGTGGCATTTCTTTCTGATTTCAAAGCTAAGAACTGTTTCCTTCGTAGTCAGTCTAGTCTCTTGCCGCCTTGTCCGCCATATTGGAGATCTTGTTTTCTATATATGGCCATCATGACCTAATTTAGTCAAAACTCGTTCCCAACCTTCTCAGTCACTTGAGCTTTGCAAGATGGTGGACAGCACGTTGAATGTTTTTCTCCGATTTGGCACGTTGCTCCTTCTTTGTCATGAGTGTTGGAGCGATACTACTGTTCAGATCCTAAATGACAACAATTTTGAGCACTTAACGCAAGCTTCAACAGGAGCAACGACGGGAGACTGGTTTATAGTTTTGTGAGTTCACCATAGGCGAAGTTGAGCTTATATATGTAGAATAGACAGTACAATGGGCAAGTACTTTTTGTGCAGTATCTATTAAAAGTGCTTGCCCATTGTCTACTGAGTTTCTCTTTATTTTATGAGCGTCTGTTCGTTCGTTAGCTTAAACACGAACACGAAATGTCATATGCCCCCTAGAAAAACTTCCGGTAAGATTTCCGGATAACCACATAAGGTTAGATTTATTTAAATATGCATGCAGGAATTTCATACTTTTCTCACAAATAGTTGAGTAGAGTCGAAACATGTTTGCATACTAAATGTGTGGGGTTATACCCCGGGGGGGTACTCGCAGAAAAATTGGGTAGGGGTGTGCGGCCCGCTTCCCAAAACCCTTACCCTATTTATGACCAAAATCTGCGATTTTCCCTACCCTATTTATGACCTAACCAAAAATTTGATACCCAATTTATGACCTGACCCTTAAATCAATACCCTGTTTCAGACCTGCCTTATAATTATTTCCCTAGTTCAGACCAATGTTAAAGGCAATGTTTATCTGCTTTTATTAGGTTAGGGGGACACGATAAGGAAGTAGCTTCTTCTAAAAAAGTGCATTCAAGACTACAGTGCAAAAATCGATACCCAATTTATGACCAAAACGGCTGAAAAACCCTACCCTTTGGGGCCGCACATACCTAGATAGCCGATATTAGGGAGTACCCCCCCCCCCCCCCGGGGTTATACAGAAATCTTACCCTGTGATTGTTAAATTTCGATCCAGTTTGGTTGTTTCATTTCGTCCGATTATGATTGATGGATTGAAGGTGACAAACCTAAGCGATGGCTAAATTTTTTATTTTCCAGTTCAAATTTTCTTGAGAAGCACACTACAAATGTTCCACTACTGTTCATTAGACTGATATGTATCCGTGACGACATCATTACGATCAAAGTGTGTAATCGTGCAAACCCCTCTCAAGTGGGGTTCGTACATATGTATGAGCATTGTTTTCTTTTAACACGTTACTTTTTTTTTGTCACTTGCCTTTGCCACTCCACAGCAAAGTCATGACATGTCTCAAGTGACCATTCAAACAAATGCAAATTTTCCAAATGGCTGATGTTATTTTGAACTGTAGTGAAAGGCAACAAATGCCTTCATTATTCTGTAGCTTCTGCTTTGCAGTTTTCTTCATTTCCACACCATCATCACTTTATCATCATCTCCTTCCACTCTTCAAAAACAGGTTTGATCGTTCAATGTATGATCCATTGATATCGGATGCATTCAGCAAAAAGCCTGCATTTTGTTGCTATGATATGGCAACATTAGTTTGAATCTGCACATGTGCAGAATAATTTCTGCATAACTAATCAATTACACACTTTGATCTTGTTGATGAAACTTGACTCAAATGTTTGGCTTTTGCAGCTCATTTACTGACAGAGACCCAGAGTGTGCTGAATGCAAGAAAGCAGATGAAGCAATAGAAAAAGCTAAAGAAAAGTAAGTGTGCTATATGTTCAAGTTTGTAAAAACAACAACAACCTTATCTGAATCTTCTAAGTTCAATTAAATTGCTTAAGTGCTACTTACAAATAGCTACACGTGCCGTTAGCTAATCGAGGTGAGTATTGAGGAAAACCTGACAAAAGAAAGAAAGAATTCAGCTAAATACTTAACAAGCCACCAGTGTATTATAACTGATAATTGATTGATCCAGTAATTATATCTGGTTATTAGTTCATTGAAGCCCAAAGGTTCTAGCATAAAGGTGTCTGGTCTTTTCGCTGCAAAGTTGTTTTGCTACAAGTGGGTTCACTGCATCATGAAGTCAATTAACTGCAAAGCACTTCTTGATTCACTGCAACAATGGCTCTAAGTTGCTTCAAAGCCATGTTTAGAGGCAGTGGGAGGCAGAGTGGCCGAGTGGTTAGGGTGCTGGACTTGTTTCTGAAGGCCTGAGTTGGAGTTGTTTCTGGAGGCCTGACCAGTAGCTGGATTTGTTCTTGGTGGTTCCAAGTTCAAATCCTCAGCCATGCCTGTACATAGCCAACTGGTGGAATTCTAATAATTAAAACCTTGTTACTCAATTTTCCATTGCCATATATTTCTTTCATTGTTCCTGAAAAGCCTCATAATGGAAGAGGATAATATTATACATGTACAAGTAATAACAACAATACTACTACTACTACTACTACTACTACTACTACTACTACTACTACTACTACTACTACTACTACTACTACTACTACTACTACTACTACTACTACTACTACTACTACTACTACTACTACTACTACTACTACTACTACTACTACTACTACTACTACTACTACTACTACTACTACTACTACTACTACTACTACTACTACTACTACTACTACTACTACTACTACTACTACTACTACTACTACTACTACTACTACTACTACTACTACTACTACTACTACTACTACTACTACTACTACTACTACTACTACTACTACTACTACTACTACTACTACTACTACTACTACTACTACTACTACTACTACTACTACTACTACTACTACTACTACTACTACTACTACTACTACTACTACTACTACTACTACTACTACTACTACTACTACTACTACTACTACTACTACTACTACTACTACTACTACTACTACTACTACTACTACTACTACTACTACTACTACTACTACTACTACTACTACTACTACTACTACTACTACTACTACTACTACTACTACTACTACTACTACTACTACTACTACTACTACTACTACTACTACTACTACTACTACTACTACTACTACTACTACTACTACTACTACTACTACTACTACTACTACTACTACTACTACTACTACTACTACTACTACTACTACTACTACTACTACTACTACTACTACTACTACTACTACTACTACTACTACTACTACTACTACTACTACTACTACTACTACTACTACTACTACTACTACTACTACTACTACTACTACTACTACTACTACTACTACTACTACTACTACTACTACTACTACTACTACTACTACTACTACTACTACTACTACTACTACTACTACTACTACTACTACTACTACTACTACTACTACTACTACTACTACTACTACTACTACTACTACTACTACTACTACTACTACTACTACTACTACTACTACTACTACTACTACTACTACTACTACTACTACTACTACTACTACTACTACTACTACTACTACTACTACTACTACTACTACTACTACTACTACTACTACTACTACTACTACTACTACTACTACTACTACTACTACTACTACTACTACTACTACTACTACTACTACTACTACTACTACTACTACTACTACTACTACTACTACTACTACTACTACTACTACTACTACTACTACTACTACTACTACTACTACTACTACTACTACTACTACTACTACTACTACTACTACTACTACTACTACTACTACTACTACTACTACTACTACTACTACTACTACTACTACTACTACTACTACTACTACTACTACTACTACTACTACTACTACTACTACTACTACTACTACTACTACTACTACTACTACTACTACTACTACTACTACTACTACTACTACTACTACTACTACTACTACTACTACTACTACTACTACTACTACTACTACTACTACTACTACTACTACTACTACTACTACTACTACTACTACTACTACTACTACTACTACTACTACTACTACTACTACTACTACTACTACTACTACTACTACTACTACTACTACTACTACTACTACTACTACTACTACTACTACTACTACTACTACTACTACTACTACTACTACTACTACTACTACTACTACTACTACTACTACTACTACTACTACTACTACTACTACTACTACTACTACTACTACTACTACTACTACTACTACTACTACTACTACTACTACTACTACTACTACTACTACTACTACTACTACTACTACTACTACTACTACTACTACTACTACTACTACTACTACTACTACTACTACTACTACTACTACTACTACTACTACTACTACTACTACTACTACTACTACTACTACTACTACTACTACTACTACTACTACTACTACTACTACTACTACTACTACTACTACTACTACTACTACTACTACTACTACTACTACTACTACTACTACTACTACTACTACTACTACTACTACTACTACTACTACTACTACTACTACTACTACTACTACTACTACTACTACTACTACTACTACTACTACTACTACTACTACTACTACTACTAATATTATTATTACTATTATTATTACTATTAATATTATTAGATTGAGCTAATATTTCATGTTACCTCTCCGAAAGCTTCTCCGTCATTAAGCCAAGTGCCAAGTTGACATCCCTGTTAAGTTTGACTTTTTGAGACAAATCCAGCACAAGACTGAGTATGGATAAGAACAGAGGACTACAGGAATGAGGTTGACCCCCACTAATCTCAAGATAAGAGTTACTGTTTTGTGAGATCTGATCTGTAACGAACAATCTGTGTTTCCGTTCAGTTACATGTCTAATAAAATGTTGTAACTTTTTAGGTTAGGCCACAAGTTAAATTTTGCCTTAGTGTTACCACCGAAGAGTAGTTGTAAGTATGAATTTTGTGTAATTCTCCTTATTATTCTTCATCAATTTGTAATGACTTAAGTTAGTCCTAACATGTGTTTTGTGAGAATTTACGCTTTTACTGACATTTACAAAAGGGACAGAAGTGATGTTTGGACGTATATGTAAAAGAAAGATACCTTATTATTTATTTTAGTGTATCAGGAAAACCCAATGTGAAAGTATTACTAAATACATAATTGAGGTTTTTGCAAAATCAAACTTTCCAACTACAGTTAAACCTCTGCCAATGCCCCCCCTCCCTTCCGCAGTCCACATACATGTCCACATACATGGGTGCTTCTACACCAGTCCATACAGTGTAGAGTAGAGGTACAATTTTGACCAGTTCATTGTTCTTAATGTAGTCAACTCTTGCCTCACAGGAACTTCACTAGTACAGACACCCTGAAAAAAATTACTGTTTATATTATGGAGTCATGAGCACTTTCATTAGGTCCCATTGGTCATTTCTATTGGTCATGTTCTTGCTACATGTGAAATGGAAAGGGAGCTGACATATTTCAATAGTCAGACTCAGATAACAAAATATGTATTCTGTTTCTTGTCACGTTATGTTTTGTTTTTAGTTTGAGTTACAGTTGTTTTCTGTTGCACATGCCCCTGGACCCCTTAAATCTCAACACCTTCAGAGTTCACAGGTTGCACCTTTGGTGCAGGTTATAACCTTGTTGAAAAGCCTGAGTTAGTGGTGTAATAAGGTGATTTTTTACTTTTTATTATGATACAAAAAATTTATGGTATACTGATCATCAGTTTATGCACCCATTTCACTGTGTTCCAAAATATTCAATTTTATTGTAATTCTTTATTTTTTTACCTTTTACAGTAACACTGAGGCGATTTGATGTAGCAAGGTGGCCTTTTGTCACGCTGTGAGTATTCTTCCTTTCTGTTCTTAACTTTTTTCTCTTTTTGATTTCGAAAGAGATTCTGTGTTTTCACTCACGTGGCCAGCATCTATGCAAATTTATTGGAACAAAAGAAAGCGTTTACATAAGAAAATAGTTCAACTCCCACAGGACTGGTTTGGGACACAAACATGGCCGCCGTTTCATTGTTTTGGGACACAAATATGGCTGCCGTGATGTCATGTGAAAACACACAATATCCTGCATTAAAAGCTTAATTGTTATAATTTCAGCTGTTCCTGTATCTCCAAAAGACAGTATAAACTGTTTCAAAAGAATTTAATAAACTTCTAGTAGTATTATGTGTGGAGTGATGAACTAAATGTTGCTGACAAAATAATGCCAATTTGCATAGTGGCAGTGCATATGTTGCAGGTCAAAATTAAATTCAGGTTAAATAACAATTATTCACCGAAGTGGAGGTGGGTAGTCATGGATATTAATTACCGAACTGCAAAGCAGTGAGGTGAAAATCCACGACTAGCCACCGACACTGAGGTGAATAATTGTTTTAGTATATACTAAAACAGTGAGATAATTGAGCTCAAAAAAGGTGATTTTTAACTCAAATACTGTTGCCAACGATTACAATTTTGGCGTGTTGCAACCGGGCGGCCGCGGCCGTCACTTTTTCTTGCCGACAATTAAAACTTTTGAAGGCATTTGTTTAGCTCTTGCGGGCAAATTTCTTCAAAAAGAGTTGTGAATTCTTTTTGTATTTAAAATCATTCTATAAAAAAAGATTATTAAATTTAGTTTTAAGCTTATTTATGAACAACTCAACTAAATAAAGTAATGCAAGACTTAAACTTAATTTGCATTTGTAAACAAAAAACTTTTTCACCGGTTTTATTGATAAATTTGTGTCAAAAAGACAAAGCTTTACCTGCTAAAACTTCCAATCCGACCTTTGTCACCTTCTTCGTGTATTTCGGAAACAGCTTGCATGATTAGTTGTGAAATTTCTTTGTTTGTTTACAGCAGCAAACCGGGAAGGCATTTTGCTCGCAACTTACGCGAGTTTGGCGTTGCTCGTTCTGAGGAACTGGAGGTGAATCAGTGAATAGCGCAGGATATTCACTGATTGAGTAGCCAATCAGAGCGCGCGAAAAACACTATCCACTGTTTTAGTATGTACTAATATTTTTTAACCTGGGTTGATTCTCAATTTCCTTTGTGTCCTAGCCCTATTTCATGAACATAATTAGGGCTAGAACACAAAGGAAATTGAGAATCAAACCAGGTTAAGAAGATTTTAACCTGAATTTAATTTTGACCTGTAACTTTGTACTGGGAGGTTTAAGAATGCTGATTAAGGGCCTTCAAACTCACTTTAAGGTCTTCAAGACAGAAAAACAATATTTTTATTAATGCAATAGAAGGCTAATGGTCCTACCAATACATGTAAAGGTACGCTATGGCCTAGCGTTGTTCATAAAGAAAATATCAGGAACTGGTAATAAGTATTACATTGATTTAGCCAAAGTTTAAGGTGGAGCTTCTCTTAATAAGCTTCTAATTTACTCCAAACAATGAACTTGTAACCATTGGAAAGAAATCCACTTAGAAGAGCCTGTGATCATTTGAAAACTAGTACCTTGTCGACGGATAACTTAAAAAAAAAACGTGTAACCTCAAATGAGCTATACCTAAGCCTGCGACACAGTCAGGTGATACTGGTCAGTGGAAATCTTCTTTTGACAGCTGTAAATTGACCACCACATTTGCAATATCCAGTAGCAGGCTCCCACACGAGCTAGAAAGTGGGAGATCTCACACTGGTTTCCCTGTGGTGCTGGGATGGATGCACAGTCATGTCACTACCAAATTAATAACCAAATTTCTGAGCTGTGGGGCTTCACCTGCCAGCACCCCCGTGGAGCTCCACTATTAAAAGTATCAAATGGCGTCATGGATTTGTGTCTTTCCCCTTGGAAGTGGGAACTTGTAGAGCATTGAAGTGATTATAGAACTATTTTTGTCAGTCTTAAGCAGGGAAAGCAGTATTTGTATTCAGAGGGCAAGATGGATGAAGAATCATTTATCAAATTTATAGAAGAAGGCTATAAATTAGCTGCATCTCAACCAGTTCCTCCTCCAGTTAGCAAATTGTAAGTGTAATAATAGTAATAATGAAGGGAGCACAAAAGCTGTGATGAAACTATGAATTCAACATTGCCCAGCACTTACATTTCAATGCTTTGCTATAAGCACTAAGATCTTCATTGTCACCCAAAGTGTAACAGGGTGCTGCTAGAATAAGGTCCCAAGGGGCTACCCCACGGGGGCACCAGGTGCTGCTAGAGTACTACCCTATGTTTTGTGCAAAAACTAATTTACTAGTGGCCATCCTGGAGCAGCAGTTAGGGGGAAGACACTAGGTGCTGCTAGAAAACAGCCCTGTGCTGTTTGGGCCAAGGAGACCGTTACACTCGGAACTTAAACTGGAGCTCCTTGTAGTACTTGCTTATTTCCCGCTCCCCATCCTTGGTAAGGGTACAAAATGCAAAGTTACCCCCACCCCCACCCTTAGTATTATGTCGCCAGTAACAACTTAGCCACCTGAGTTAGATGAGGAAGTACAAAGCAAAGGATGAAAGTTTCTTCTTAAACAGGATGAAATAGGATTTCAGTGCATCTGTGGATGACTTCCAAGGGTGAATGTATAGTAACCTGTTCCATGACTGCAAAGTAATGATGAGTCAGGAGTGATGTCATCTTCAAAAGTGTCTGAATCTGAAATTTATTCATTATTTTAGTGACATCTTCGTTGAAGAGCTCATGAATGATGCAAAGGTGTGGACGTTTTTCCTCTACTTTAATGTTTTATTTCTTTATCTCTCCATGTACCCGACTTTGATAATATTAGAAATACCGAAAGGGTGGGAAACACAAGGGGTCATGCATGTCGTAGGAGCATTTCCTAGAGATATTTTCCAGCGACAGGAAATTTGTCCCAACAGAGTTCAACTTAATGAACTTCATAAAATTGTTCCAAGGGCGCTATCACCTTCGTGCAGACGGTTCTACAACATTTTTTTGCAACGGAATGAATTTTTTGAATCAGTCAGCGACAACCATGGAAAATCACCAAAGAAACGTATCCTGGAGCAATTTCGTGTGTCTCCTGACATTGTGTTCTTGTCTGTACTTCATGTCTTAGCTATACTCGTTCCTGTATTGACATGCCTTTGTAAATAGATGCATTGCACGTGACTGTGTCGCGCTGTAACAGGTTGCTTTTAGTGTCACTACTGAGGCTCACGGTCAAGTCGCCCCTGTGTCGCGCTGTAACAGGTTGCTGCTAGTGTCACTACTGAGGTTTACGGTCAAGTCGCCCGATAGCAAAGTTGCTTCGCCCGAAATTTATAGACAAGTCGCCCGAAATGCTGACGGATGCCGCCCGTAATTTTGCCATTCTAAGTTCGTCTTAACGTGGCGTAAAGAATGAGATTTATACTACACGTTTATTGCTCTTTGTTCGTCTCAATATGGCTTAGTGAACGAGATTTGTTGCGCATGCACGCTATTTTATTCAACTATTTCTCTGTGCATTACTAACGGGTTACCAACTAATGATGATGTTTTGTTTTATCGTAGCACATCATTCAGATACGGAAAAGTGCCGCTGTTTTCATCTTTATCGCTGGAATTCTGTTTGGTTTGTTGTTACTTCCCGTTATCAGATTGTTGGTCGAATGCCTTGTTAACACGTTTCTTCAAGAGCCTGATACAGATCAGGGATTTGAAGATGAAGGACTAGGCAAAGATGAGGTCGACGAAGATGAGGAGGAAGAAGAAAAAAAAGATAGATAGATGCCAAAACAAGACTGGTTTATGTTATTACTAGATGTATATAATTTAACACCAAACAATTACCGTTAAATAGACATCCTTATATACAATGAACGCCCAGTCAAAAGGAACCCGTAGACTTACTCACGAGAGACTGTGGGCCGCGGTTTTTGAACGATATATATTTATTCTTAGGCTGCCCTTATAGAGTCAGTAAGTTGATTTTTGATAAAGAAATATTCGTCCTTTGGACGCTACAGTAAACACCCGCTTATAACAACCTACTTTTTTTAAGTCTGGCAAAATAGGTTCTTGTATTTTGGGGTACTTATTGGCAATGGACGCTAAGTAGGTTTTTATTAGGTTCGTAATCTTTCTGAAGGAGATGATAGATTGTGGATTACCAGAAAAATAAATAAACTTTCTATTTATTCACAATGTTGTTATCATAACCCTAACAAAACCGATTACTGAATATATATATAGTTTAATACAGTTTAGTAGGGTATGTTCTTGTTATACAATTTACAACTCAAACTTTCACTCCTGGTTAAACTGTTTATCATAATAACCCACATATAAGAAACTGCTTGATCTTGCTTGGCTAAACAAGTTCTTAAATTTTTGGGTATTAAAGTGGTACTCCCAGGAAGTTCTTAATCCACAGGTTCTTATTAGCGGGTGTTTACTGTATTCGTCTTCAACAATGTTGTATCGGGGCTTTGCCAAATTGAAAATTGCTTAAAAGGCGGTTTAATTCCGTTTGAATAACCGATCTTTTTGAAAAATGTACATCTTGGTGTCAGAATTCCGTTCTCGAAAAGTACACTGTAACTAAGATGCGTCCACGGTGTACGGAAAAAGCGCGATCTTAGCTCTAGTGGGGGCGGGGCATTTTCGCTTGGCTTAACTGAGTAAAGACTTGAGAATGAAGGGGTTATGGTTTCAAAAGAAACATTAGTGTTGTGTCTCCTTGATGTGGGAGTGAATTGATTCGTTAATTCTGACCGTTCTATCCCTTTCCTTTTCCTTGCTTCGAACGCCTGCCACACAAAGCCTGGTAACAGGTGAACTCGCTGAGAGCACAGGACCATAGCCGCTAACTACCTTACAAAACAATTCTGTTTAAAATAAGCTCATTTTAGAATTATGTACTTTATGAATTGTTTGGCGTGAAAAGAAAAAACATTTGAGAATCACCTGTTCAAACTATATTAAGTACCTTTTTGCGTGTCTTCGCCTTAAAAAGGAGTTAGTTTTTAATTTTATTTCCAAACTGGGTTCACGAACCTGCCCTAACTCAGCCTGTGTTAGGCTCTCGGATAGTAGGGACGTTGCAAAGATAAAACAAGCAAAGGGAACCCGCGTGACCTAGGAAAGGAGGTCGCGGCTGGAAAATCTTATCCCCCTTCCACGCGCGCGCGATCTTGGAGCCTTGAACAGGGTAACTCTAACTTGGCCGGGGTACCCACACAGTGGAAGGCGGTACTCGGGAAGGGATCCCAGGGGAGTACTCCGGATTTCGAGTGACGGGTATAATCGAAGGATTTTTGAGGGGGTTTAAATTTTCCGGATTGTGGGATTTGTTTGGGTAGGGAATTTTATTGGAATTTTTGGGTGACTTGATTTAGTAAAGATTTTAATTTGGGGGGGTATTCGATAAAAACAATACGGAGGCTCGTACTGTTGCCCGCGATCCCGGCCACGTACTTCTGCGAATAAATACAACCAAATTACAGATTTTTCTATACCCTGTCGATACAATAGTACTTCAACTTGTGAAATCCCATCATCCTTTACGGTATACCGATAGCGATACTCACGCTGACGTCACCAGGGGCAAATCATATAACAAGATTCTTTTATCTCACTAGTAACAAATGTTTGAATAATAAACACAATGGTTGTAAACATTGATGCCTTCTGAAGTCGTGTGTACGTGTGTAAAGTTGTTTTTTGCCCGGGGGCGACTCACGTATGAAGGATGGGAGTACTTATTGAGAAATTGGAATTAAACCCTTAAGAATTAGACCAATCGGACCTGGTTCAGGCTTTGTTTGACCCCGATAAGAGAGGCCTTAAGGAAAAAGACAGCCCCGGTGCAATTCATTACTAGGACCAATATAAGAGCAATATTGACTTAATTTTAAATTAGGCAAAAGCAGGAGCTCATAAGGCAAAAGATGTTTTATTGAATGCTCTCTTCAACACAATTCGATGGTGATTATAACAGACAACCCTGAGCGATATATATCTTTAAATGTAAAAATGCTAAAAAGGTTTCTTCCCTGAAAACTCTGAATGAACCAAAATCGCCCCTCAACAAGACAACAGCACCCTGGGGGGTACTTAACAGAGTTAATTATCGGGGAGACTGCACCCCGAGGTCCGACCCCTTACCCCCTTTTTATATGCTATTTTTAACAGAAAAGGTACTTCTTTTATAAACCTTGTATTAACAAATGGTGCCCCTTTCACATACCTAGTTTAGAATTTTGCATCCTTTTAACAGCCGTAAATGCACTGTCTTATAAATATGAATAAATAACAAAACCGGAAAGTTTTCTGTTAGACCCTTGGGCTTTTTACAGATCGAAAGCATAGATTTTCCTACCCTTTCTTATACTTTAGCTGGCAAAATCTCTGCCCTTTCATATACCTGAAGCGTGAAAGAGCCTCCCCGTATAAGCCATTATGGGAAATACCCTCCCCCCGGAACGAGCATCGCCATATTTGTCATATGGTAGTCCCCCGAGATCCGGGATATTATGGCTATCCCGGGCGATGAGAGGCGAGTCGCCCACCACACCCAAAAATAGCGCCTGAATTGCTACTACCCTTGTAGCAGAACTCTTACTACTAGGAATTTTATCCATAAGTTAAGGGAATTGTTGATGTCCGGCCCCTGGACGAACAGACTCGACAATATTTTTAGGTTTCATATAAGTAGGCACGTCGTCGAGTCGTGCGGTTTACAAACCGCAAGTCAGTACTGCCTGGCTACTACCGGTACACACGCCGAGAGCACATGACCGCACGTGGCCATTATAATTCATTTGTTTCTTTACAATCTCTACATTTCATTTCCATTGCCATATAGATCACATCTATTTACAATTTAATCTAGCTTGACTGGTTATATTGTGTCCTTGACTCAATGATTAGGCTGGGTATTTCCCATAACTTGCGGGGGGCACTGCGTTGGCCCTACTTTACTGCCTTATTCGTTACTGGGGAAGGGTTGTCGCCAAAGAAAATTATTTCAGTTCAGCCGAGAACTGAGGTGACTTGTTTGTTTTAAAAATATCATTGGATCATTTTCAAACTGGCCAGGATATTAACAGGATATTCGCTGCCGAGGCCATTAAAAAAACTGTAAATGGTTTTGGTGCCGAGTAAACAAGATTGTATGCTAATGACTTGTCGCATATTTTTGGTCATCTGACAGTGTGCCGAAAATAGATAGCACTTGATAAGACATACGCGCGCGCGACTGCAGGAGGGCATTTTACCGTAACTCAACTTTATTTCCTTTACCTTGCTGATAATTTCTGTTTCTACTTCAAAATAGCCGCTCCTAGCAGCCTTTAGAGCTTTTTTAGTAAGTTAACTTCGCTTTGGTGAGAACAAAAGATCAGAAGTCAACAGTTGTTTGCTGCCACACGGCAAGGAAAATGGCGATGAGCTTTGGAGCATGTTTTGGAGCGCGATCAAGGGGGACAGAACAGGTAAGGTTTAGTTGTTCTTAGCGTTTTACATTCGACCTTAATCTGAAGTCAGTTTTCAAACCTTTCGTAAATGTGTGTGAATGTACTGCGTAAAGACATCTAAATCCTTTTCAACATGCGTTGTTTCGCCCCTAATTCAAGACCACGAGAAAGCTATGTCCGTCATGTTTTCGATCAGTGATCGATACCAATTGCACAACTGTTAGGGATTTTCCACCGCCTGATATTTTGCAGTTGCCTCTTGTACCTTTTTACGTCTACATAAGTTAATTTTGTGAAGGTGTTTAATCAAAACTCTTTAATACCCAAATGCTTTGGCAAATATTTCTGTTGTCTTTGTAAATTTATACAAATTTCCATGGTAGATGAGATCAAAATTTGTCCTACGTGCTTACACTCTCTTCTCATTAAGAGCATTTATTTCTAAGTGGCTTTAGATCTTGATTTTCTCTTTGAGAAATTAGCCTGAAAGTGAAATGGAGAAGGATGGAAACTTTTGGCTTCAAATTTTGTCAACCCTTGTCGAAACTTCTAGCTTCACAGTTGACTGCGATCGCGAGAAATGAGATGCAAAACAGGATATGAATTGTTCTCTTTGTTACCATCTCGACACGTCTGCTTTGCCCCATTGAAACGTAAACTGATTTTTTCAAACAAAGCAAAAAATCGGTAAAAATTCTAGCGATAGTCGGTGTTGCTGCAACGTAAATCGTGTTTCGCTACAATAAAGTTGGTCGGTTTCGGTAGGAATATGACACCTTGCTTGTCATCAATTTGTAACTCCAATATCTGACGTTGTGAGAAACAAATATTATCTCCGTACGTATAGACGTGAATTGTTCGTTTTATAAAACTATCGCATACACTTGCACGAAACTACTAAACCGAGGAAAGATATTAAAGAAAAATATGCATCGAGTTGATTATTTAATACGTGTTAAGCTTTCTTTCGTTTCCTCGATTATGGTTTTGATAAGTCTGTAGGAAACACTGTGTGTATCTCGGGTATCTTGGTGTATCCTGTTATGCAATTGTTCCCAGTTCCTTGTTTTCCGGTAGTCAATTTTCCATGTTTGCAGGGTATTGGCGAAATTTTTAATAAAATGGTGACGTTGCTAAGAAAAGCTGAACGATAAAGACGTGTAAGTGGCACGCGATCACGAACAACAACCGGAGAACAGAAAGTGCATAACCTGCAAATTTCTCTTTTTCAGAGTTTGGTAAAATCCGAGACTCGCCGAGACGCCGAGTCCCTGGTTTAAAAACTCAAATTTCCGTGGCAAAAGTTCGAGAATCAGAAAGAATCACACATGAACGAGAGAGTTCGAGGCTCATAACAAACACTTCCGAGGATCACCACCTCCATTAAAATGTCGGAATTAAGCAAATATTTTTTAATATAGAAAGGGAAGATACCATCAGGGAAAACCAAGGATTAAAGTTTAATCGGGCAAGGCCAAGTGGCGACCTTGGTGAAATATCGTGCAAACCTTTCAGAAGCACTGGCATAAATGAAATGTGTGTCAGTCAGTTGTGTTAATTCTGCTTTGTCATTTCCAGCTTGCAAAATAGATAAAAGAGTTTGTGAATTTATTAGAAAATACCGCCTTCTCTGCAAGTTCTCACATTTTCATGTCACGTTAAATTTCAGAATTTTTCTTTTGTGGTAAATGTATATAAGGATGAGTGGGAGCCGAGATAATTTGGACTGTATCTAAGAATTTAAAGATGACAATACTCAGTGTACATTCTTAAGTGAAATTCTTGTCATGTTCACGTATTGCATTCGTTTTTATATTGAACATATTAAAAAGCCTGTTCACTCTTATCACTGTATTTGACCTTGGTTCCAACGCCAGCATTTTCAGCGTATTTTGGGGTCAAAAATTTCTCAAAGCTGGGAGCTATTTGTATTCAAATGCAAAGAGGAAGCTACTTCATTCAAACGACTTCCGGTACCCATGATGCTCAGTTAATTTTAGTGGCCGCACCCTCGTGGAAGTGTGGGAAGGAAATCGAAGTGGAACTCGTAAAGTAGATAAGTTCGCCATGATTTTGCGGCTAAAATTTAGATAAGAGAAATTGTATCGTGTACTGCTGTCGATCGGAAGAATTCCGTAGAGTACAATGAGCGAGTTATGGGTGTGTTTTCCTTGTTGTGTTACCGAGCAACCTCAACCGGTACGGATATTGTTGGAGCATGCATGCCAGTGCTACGCGCCGATTTGCGATCCATTCTAACTAAAATTCTTTGCTCGTATTCTTAACTTTACAGAGAAGAAGAAAAATAGATCGTTCCATGATTGGGCAGCCAACGAATTTCAAAGTAAGTTCTTTGTAGTGTGATTTTATCCTCACAGATAGAAACGTGTTAGTTTAATTAAACTCAAGTTTTGGTTTTGATTCTGTCCACAGCACACGGGTCATATAGGAAGCGGCGATATGGCGTCCGGCTCAGACGTAAGTTTAACTCGAGAGATTTGCTTTTATTTGTCCTAAAAATAATTGTTCTTGAATTTTGATCTACAGCAAAATTAAACTCCTTCTAAATCTTTTATTTACGTTTGACAATTATCCTACAAATGGACTGAAGTTATTGTTTGAGTAGGTTCTGTGACACCTATGTAACCACTCTTCGTGAATCATTCAGCTTTGAAATACAAATTTCCCCTTGTTTTTTTCGCACCTCACATTGTAGGTCGTGCTATTGAAAATAATGAAGGTGGATAAACAGAAGCTGATTATCAAATAGGGTGCTAAAGCAGTCTTAAATGTCTGATGATTTTTTTTCAGCTCGGATCAATTCAAGTCCAAATGCAGTCGAAAGGAGGCTACCAAGGAATCAGTGTTCCAATCAGCTCGACTCCCGCTGGGATTCCTGTAGTGGGAGGAAATTAAAATCTTACTTTTGTAGAAAGAATAACAGTAAGTAGAGAATATTTTGCTTTTTTATTGTTTGTTTTAGGCACAAACTTATATGATTTGCATCTTATTCCACCCTATTTAGTAACTTGAAAATTCTTTTATGCATTTTACGTGGTGTTGAACATCTATTTCACTTTCATCGATTCCTTTCCAATAGTTTATAAATCGGATTTACATTTAGCTGTTTGAGTATTGAAGTGAGTAGGATTTGAATAGAAATTCAAGTTCGTGATGATGATCTTTCCCCTTTTTAAGTGTAATTCTAATACTCTGCTAAGAACTCTACCTTAAATTACAGTTGTGTACGCTATTATGAAGAACACTTGTTCTGCGAAATTAACTTCACCCGCATCTATGCTGCTGAAACAAAAGTTAACGTGTTCCATTGCGAATTCTGCTTCTTAAGTACATCCCCCCTCTTGGGGTAATGAAACAAAGTAAACATTAATGTTACTTTTAATGTGCAAACTGTTTTTTGCTATCTGCTGTTAAAGAGGCTATTCCTACTCTATTTGACACATTCTTTTCTGCTAGTTTTGTTGGTTGAAAACTGCAAGTAATTTCAAGGTTTTAAATTATTCACTATAGCCATAAATAGTTTAGTGCCCAAGTCTCAAAAGTTACTTTATAGATGGTCTGATACTGGTGTCTTTTGATGATGTTTCACTGATGACTACTACTTGTTTGGCCCTTGGCCCCAAGTGGAGCAGGGGCCATCAACGATGCTCCTCTTTAAACTCTGCTCTGGGCTAGCTGTCTTTACTGCCTCAGTCCAACTGATTTCCATCTTCTTAAACTCTGCCACACCAGTGTGCTGCCTCCAGCATTTCCAAGGCGCCCTTCTTCTGTGTACTCTTAATGTTCTACCTTTAAAATACATCAGAATGCAAACTTGAGTAATTTTAGGTGAAGTTCAACGAGTCCTGGAAAAGGAAACTGGCATGTTCTGTGAATGTTAGCAGTGAAGTAATCAAGCCTTTAAGTGAATTTGGAAAATTTTTCTTTCATGCTTTCATGAAACTCAGTGCAATTTATTGAAAATCTTTCTTCTGACATTTTCATCAAATCCAGATGCTTTTAATGATTTGTAAGGGATGGATAAACATATTTATGATATTTCTATTGATTAATCTTTGGTTCCAAAACATGAAAGTTAAAATTATTTTTATCACCGACAGTGAGTGAAAAAGTAGTAGCTGTGAAAGAATTTAAACAAACTTTGCATGTTGCCTTTTAGAGTGCAAAACAGCTACATTTAAACCATAAGCTTGTCAGTTATGCATGCTGTATTTTTCCTGAAAGGTATGCATGGCTTTCACCAAAATGTAATAATTATATTGTATCTTAATTTTGATGTTTTCATACTTGAGAATGCATAACTTTTGCCAAGTTGGATGATTCCCAGAGGGCATTGTTCCTCTACGGCTACAGTACAGCCCAGTGATAAGCGACCAACGCACACGCGAAACACACGCAAGTTTTTTGCATTTATGCAAAATCATTAACTAGTTTGAAAACGTGTTTTTGAAACTAGCTTTCACTTTTTTTATTCACTGTTTATGCTTCATTGTTTTCGTTTTGTTTATTCAAACAAAAAGAAAGAAATGCTCCCAAACTGCCAATATGAATGGAATGGTATTGAATATTCTATTTCTGTGAAAGCCTAGAGAATTGAGGCGAGGATTGAGTCTCGCAAGACTGGAAAACCAAAACAAAAGATTCACCCAGACTGATTTGTTGATAATTTTGCATAGATATACTCTAGAACATACAGCTGTAACACAACATGGCATGGTGGCAGGTGCAAAACACAGGTCACGCGTCACAGGTCAGTAGTGCTGGTCACTGCTCTATTAATGAATAACTGAGACAAGCAGATTTACCTTAAGCTAAAATTATATTTTGGATTGTGATTAGTGCTAGGAGACACTTAAAGTGTTTTTCATTTACAATAGCACAGTGACCTGTAGTTTATCCTGTACCTGTGACTTGCGTTTTGTACCTGCCCGTACGGCATGGTTTATTCACACAAGTGACTCTGTGCTCAAAACAAGACCAATTCAAGTTAAAAAAGGGAATGTTTATATTCAAACGAAACTTTTATGTACGCTGTCAATCATGTCTCACAAAAAGCGAAGGGCAAAATATCAAACTATTGCGTATCGCGAAAACAACAGTTCAGGTCAAGAGGTCAAATTACAAGTAAAGTTTCCAGTGAAAAAAACACCATAAACACCCAGTTGACACTGATGACGAGCAATTGAACCAGGATAAAGCCGATGGACATTTACAAACAGGAAATCGAAAAAAAATCGGCAAGTAGAATTCGAAAGACAAACAAAAGAACTAAACCAATGAGAAGCACCTTGAGACTTTGTTCACACAGTCGCGTATTAAACATTTATTTGACAGATGAAAAGTCATGGATTGCTTTTCAAGTTCACATAGCCTGATGACTTCTGCTATATGAATGATGCAAAATGCCTGTTCGATCACTTTACTTAGGTTTCGACGCAAAGTATCACCTGAGCCATGTGAATGAATGGAAATTTCCTGGAAAGAGTTGTCAACTGCTAACTGTATCTTAAATTTGCATAGTTCAGGAATTTCTCGCAAGAATTAAACCCTGAGCAGCATTTGTTATTTTATAGAGTCAGGGTTTTCTTTACGGTTTTAAGTAGCTGGAGTTTTTTGAAGAGTAGACGGTTGTGGGTCCAGAGGAGCCATATGACAGGCGAAAGCCCATCATTTCTAGGGGGTCCAGGGGCCTGCTCCCCCGCAAAATTTTTGAAAACTGAACTCTGGAAAATGCATCTGGGCATTTTGGGCCTTGAAACTTTGACATCAGAGGGATGAATTAAGCTGCAAATATACGGTGACAATCATGTTACTCAAAGAAAGACAATTTCAATAATACAACCATGTATACAAATAGTGGAATGATATTTTTTGTATCTTTATGGTGGTTTTGCTGGAGCTAACGATAGGCACTGCAAATTTGTATTTTTATTGAACCTAAGTTTAGACCGGATAAACATCATATCACCATCATCACCATATCTTGACTCTTGAAGAAATGAAAGGAGCCGGTAAAGCGTCGCAGAGAAGCCGGCGAACTTCGCCAGCTGCCGGCTCTTATATACAACCCTGAGAGTAGAAGGTTGCTAATGACGTGAGAGTCTCCAATTAAGTGTGAGTGTTTGTTCGTCGTTCGCTGTACTTTGTATTGTGAAGTCAGGCAACAATTATTACTGTATAGAATCAAAACCAAATTCGAATTTGGGTAAATTCTTTTGCTTATGCTTCCTCTTCACTTTCTTTTTCAGTTCTTGAACTTGTTATCATGTACAACGTGCATAGCAAAATAACATTACTTGCCCACAATGTGCATGGTAAAATAACATTACCCACTTCTTTTAGATGTCCATCCAATGTCTTTAGCATGCAACGTTGTGTAACAAAAGTATTTATCATTGTTTATGTGAATGTTTTTTTTCTTTTTGTGTTCCTCTTAAGTGCAGATTTAATTACATGACTGCTTAATTTTTCTTTTGCAGTTTGTTTAATTTTTCAAGGAATCAACAAGAAGACGAATTTCATGCAAAAATACATCACTGAGAGAAAAATGCAAGAACAATAGACAGAGAATATTTGACCTAATTTGTTACTAAACATAGAATAGTGAGTGGTGTTGATTCCACAATATTGTAAATAACTAAGCCATCAAATTAGTATGTTTTATATGACCTTAGAGTTAGTTTCATAGCTTGACATGTGAGGGTAAGATCGTCAGGCCAGCCCTTAAAGTTAGCTGTGTATCATAGCTAGCTAATAGACTGGTTGTTGATCAACATTGAACGGTCTATCCTCTTCGATGATCCTTTCATGCAGGGAATTGTGAAAGGTCGACGCAGAAAACAAACCTGTTGTCGCTCCAGGGAGAATGTTCCTCAATAGCTAGGGTGCATTCAATTGAGGGTATTGAAAATGAGGATAGAAATCAAGAATTTTGCGTGGTTTGGTAATATCATTACATTCTGTACACTGCGCAATATTTAGATGGTATCTTTCCAGCCATGTTTCCAACCGTCTGAATTCTACAATTCACTCAATTGAATGCACCACTGTAAGCATGCGTACCTAAGAATTTGTCACTAATATTTGAAAGAAAGGATTAAAGTGTATAGGTACTAGATAGTCATTTGGATCGCAGGCCAGAGATAATTAAACATGCTTGCCATTTGTTTGGTTGAGGATAAAGTGCACATGCATTCCATGTCATTGTACAAAGTAATTTCCCTGATTTATTGGAGCTAGTTATAGTGCAGACAGTTGTGCATGTCTTGTTTTAACCACATAGTTATATTATTTTGGTCAGTTTATCTTTTGTTTCTGTTTTATTTTACCAACCAACCTAGAGTTGCTGTTGTTTGGTTTGATTATTCATACAATATTTCTAAAGGTCAACTCAGAGATCATTGTAAACATTTAGTGTTCACCATGCATAGTACATCACAAATTGTTAGCTGGGACTCGCCTTTGTAGTACATGTTTTAGGCCAGACATAAACCAGGGACAATGCAGCGACACATCTCCTGATTTGACATGGGTTTACATAAAATCCTGTGGCAGGGACATACATGTAATTCTATCCCTGCACCATGTTGGGTGAAATTTCAACTGGTTTGAATTTGCGTGTCATGAAGCAGGGACAAGATGTGAAGCCAAGTCCCCCCCGTTTCCCCCACCCCCGTTTCTGCAAGACATTATGTTGTGTTGAAAAATCTATTGTGAGGACAAAATTTATCTCTGCAACATGTTGCATTAAATTCAGCTGGTTTGAGTTTGTGTGTCATGAAGCAGGGACATGATGTAGAGGCAAGCCCTCCGATCTGGCTTGATTTTATGAAAAGATTCCTTGTTTTGGGGGACAAGATTTTTACCCCGCAACATGTTGCAGCATGAAATTCAGCTGGTTTGAATTTGTGCATCATGAAGTGGGTACATGATGACCATATCATTGGCACTGTCCCTGCCACATCTTCTCTTGCATCTATGTCCTGGCTTTTATCACATTGCTGTAAAGTATGTTGGGTAGCCCTGTAAGCCCTAATAGAGACTGTAACATCTAATTTCTCCTTAGAAAAGGAGGAAAAAGAATAAGTAGTATTGTCATAAGGGCCTTAAGAAATGGTTGGAGAACACTGTGAGGAAATTGCCTTTTAGTGGATAAGCTAAGGTTGCAGCTTAAATAAGCTCTCTCTGCCACAGAGGTTTGTTGGAGCATTTGTGTGTAGTAAGTGCAGTCGCGAATGCTAAAAGATCTTCAAGTAGCTAATTTAACACTTGCCCTTGCTTTTTCAATGGATTTTCTCTAAATGAAAAACCCCAATGAACCTCTAAGCAGGAGAGATCCAAAAGGGAGGCAGGTATTGGGACTTGTCAGTAAGCTTCCTGTCAACTGTTTCAACACCTTTAAGTCGTGATTAATTATTATTAATTTTTTTCTTGTTTGCTGTTTGTGCCGTGTTCCCACCCACCAATTTAGTTTGCCCATTCCTGGATGGAACTGCAAAATGCAGTTGTCTATCACAGCATTCTCAAACATTTTTCACATACTTTTCATACAGTACTAGTTAGGAGAAATATTAAAGATTGATACAAAGTATGCCCTCTGTGAGAAGTGTCTTGTTTATGTATGACTTTCCATAATAACCTGGAGAAGTCATGGAAAAGCAGTACAGGGACTGAATGGTGTGACTTGTTGTAATGATAGCATTGTTTATACAAGGGCTATTTGATTTCTGTGTGCAATTTCACCTTGGTGTATATACAATATGCTTATAATGAGAAAACTATACAAGTTCTTGACCACAGTGTTATCTCAGAAAGACAACATAAACTTGAACGAAATTGAAAATGAAAGGCTATTGTTGTCGTTGCTACATGGTTGCTAAGCCGTACACATCATGAAACAAGCCGTTGTAAATTATTCCACTCCCTTGAAACTTCTATTACCAATTACTCGTTCTTATTCGCGGTGAAACTTGACTTATAGAAGAAATTAATTTCGAACGACGGAAAGAACTGCTTAATGTAACCACAGGTAGCCCAAGCTCGAAATATGAGCATCGGCATTGTTGCGTAACATTCAAAATATAAGGATTTGTATGGGGAAAAAACCTACCGTTTCTGTAACCTACGAAAATGAAAGGATTTCAATAAAAAAAAGCTTACCTTACTTAAAATGTGTGTTACATCTCTCCTGTGTGGTCCACGGGCCGATTTATGGCCGTTCTATGGGTTTTTATGTAAACGGTTTTCTCCCTATAGCTCTCTAGAGAGAGAAAACCGTTTACATAAAAACCCATAAAACGGCCATAAATCGGCCCGTGGACAACACAGGAGAGATGTAACACACATTTTAAGTAAGGTAAGCTTTTTTTATTGAAATCCTTTCATTTTCGTAGGTTACAGAAACGATAGGTTTTTGTCCATACAAATCCTTATATTTTGAATGTTACGCAACAATGCCGATGCTCGCCGATGCTCATATTCGAGCTTAGGCTACCTGTGATGTCACACAAATTTATCTTCTAAGGTTTATATCAAATGTTACAGACAAAAAGAATGAACTTTGGAAAACTGTCAAGCTAACAAGTTTTCAAAAACCACAATCAGGGGAGGGGGCCGCATTTTAGGGTGCATTAAACACGAAGTGGTGAGAACTTAAACAATGGGTGCGAGCCTAATTATGTTTTATTGCAGAGGCAGTCGACTTCACTATGGCATTGACATCAATTGTGATGCTGGGTCCTCGGTCCATTCACCTTTTTCTGCTCAAGTAATTAGGATAAGTAGAGCCTATGGAAATGGCAAGACACATGACACCCATATTTACATGGACGAGATGGTTGTCAAAGTGCATTGTGGGACTGTTTTAGGGGACGCATATTTAACATGTCGGCAAATTCGTCCCCCAAAACAGCCCCACAATGCACTTTGACAACCATCTCGACCCGATCTGCCACGCAACCTCAAAGAGGAGAATTGAGGGTACGCAGCCTCGTCTTCCTGGTCTTTACAAAAGCAAAAAACCGTGAACATCTGTAATCTTTCAGGATTGCTGATTGTGTAGGCACCAGTTATAACAAAGATCGGACGCACAAACAGACCATAAAACAATAAATTTATTGTCGTTGCAGCTTGTGGTTTGGTTTTTTCCCAAGCCAGATTGACTCGAGATAACATCCCAGAAATATTTCTGATGTTTTCAGTGTCACCCGAGGTGCACTCCGCTCTCGTTCCCAGGGTCTCTAGGTTTATGAGTTTGTTATCTGGGGGACATACTATAAGGCTTTCGCCTAAGATTCAAACTCTCACCATCATTCCCGCGTCCATTTCTTGCTGTTGAAAGAAAAAATCATAAATTGAATAACTAAATACTGTTCAAAATCTTTCCAAGTTCCAACGGATACCATTTCCATGGAAGTCAGCTTTAAAGAAAGCATGTTTACCCTTTGTTTCATGCATTTTAATTTCTGCTGATGTTTAATCAAAATAGAAATAACCTGCAGCTAGACCATTAAAGGCCCCGTTTAAAAAAAATGATGAAAATGTACGATTAAAAATTAAAGGGAACGGAGCGGTTGATAAAAATACTGCTTTCGCTTGAATGTTCTTGATGTAAATTAATTTTAAAGACAAAGGGCCCCTATGGAGACCAGCCTTAGAGCTGAATGGGCTACCCTGTGCAAATAAAGTTTTACTTTACTTTACTTTGAAGTGTGGCTCAGTTTACTTACCAAGCGTGAGGTCAAGATGGCTTTGTTTTTTTGCGTTTTTACGGGTGGAGGCGGAGTCAAGGCCTATGAAAACGAGGGGGAAAACAAAACAAACAAACAGAAAAAGGACGAAGCGGCCAATATTCAACCAACTTCGGAGCAAGCTTAGTCGATTCAGCAAATCGGCATCCAAGAACTAATCGATAGCGAGTCCATTCGATGTTGTTTTGTTCAGTGGATTTTTGACTGAACTTCAGTAAAAACATATAAAACACTTTGAATAAACTTTTAACTGCTTAAACTTAAAGGCTAACCTGTTTTGTCTTTCTTTTCGGGTAACTAAGATACAGTTCGCTGGGCAGAGAATGCAATAGAGACAGAGGAGGTTTTGAATAAATCAAAATTCGTGACGGAAAAAGCTACTGCAGAAAGCAGGGGCGTAGGGTGACGTTTTTAAGGTGTACGCACGGAAAGAAAGGTTACACCTCTGAAAGGTACTGCAAATTAGAGGGGTCTAAGGCATGATCCCAGAAAATTTTCCAAATCTGGGGGCTCTGAAATGCCATTTCCTGCGTTTTCCATAAGGGAGTTTTCCGTAAATAAGTACGAAGAAAAATGCAATAATTAGTTCCTTAATTTACATTACTAGTGCTAACTTAAAGGTGCAATGTTTACGGAACTGAAAAAGATTACAAGCAAAAGGTGAGACGTTTACCCTTTGGACGGGTAAAGACACCAAGGTAATGGGAAAGATTTATTAATCATCCCGATTCATCATAAAAATGCCTTCAGGAAATGAAAACTACTTATTTTCCAGATTTCAGATGTACGCACGGGCGTATGTGCTTATATAGACGCTACGTCTCTGGAAAGATTTGTACTTAACTGCGCAATTGCAACACGGGCCTTCTCAAACTCATTAACTATTCATGCAGTCAAAGGCTAATAAACAACGATTTGCAAAGGCAAGCCGTCTGATCTGGCTTGATTTTACGAAAAGATTCTTGTTTTAGGAGCAAGATTTTGACCTCCAACATTTTGCAGCATGAAATTCAGCTGGTTTGAATTTGTGCATCATGAAGCGGGTACATGATGATCATATCATTGGCACTCTCCCTGCCACATCTTCTCTTGCACTCGCTATGTCCTGGCTTTTATCACATTGCTGTAAAGTATGTTGGGTAGCTTTTAAATGCAACTTTAACCCTGTAAGCCCTAATAACAACAGCAACATCTAATTTCTCCTTATATTTGTCGTCGGAAAAAAAAGAAAAGAAAGTGTTATTGTTATAAGGGCCTTAGGGAAAGTTCATTTAATATGACAAGGGGGGGGGGGGGGGATGAAGATATTGAGGGGGGGCTCCGAAAATTTTTAGACACCCGAAGGGGGGGCTCTGAAAAAATTGTTGCGCTAGGAGGGGGGGCTCCGAAAATTTGTATACTTCAAAACCAACACATGACATCATCATACAGATCGGATGGTTTTCAACTCAACAATTTAATGACCTGTGCAACTCAGCTATATCACGTGGTTTACAGATATAACAAATGTAGTCTCAGTAATTATTACACTCTTGTTCATCCCAAAAATGCTTTAGAAAATTGTATCACAACTGTATCTCAAGTTTGTCATAGTATAAACCATTGAAGACAATAACGGTAAATATATTTAATACAGTCTAGCGATCTTTTTTCAGGGGAGCAAAGGAATTGAAGGAGGGGGGGGGGGGGGGGCTCTGAAATTTTTTCGACTACCAAGGAGGGGGCTCCTAAAAAATTGAACCGCTAGCGAGGGGGGCTGCTAAAATTTCAAGCTTCGAGTTTCAATATCTTCATCCCCCCCCCCTTGTCATATTAAATGAGCTTTCCCTTAAGAAATGTTTGGAGAAAGCTTTGAGGAAATTGCTTTTTAGTATTGGGGTTTATAGGGTTAAACTAAGGTTGCACTCCTTAAATACTATTAGGCTCTCTCCGCTGCAGAGGTTTGATGGGACATTTGTGTGAAAAAAGTAAGTGCAGTCGTGTTTGCTGAAAGGTACATCAGATGGATAATTTTATACTTGCCCTTGCTATTTTTCTCAGAATGTAAAACCCCATGGAACCTCTACGCAGGAGAAATCCAAATGAGAGGCATTGGGACTTGCCAGTAAGCTTCCTTTCAACTGTTTCAACACTTTTAAGTCCCGATTTATTATTTTTTTTGTTTGCTGTTTGTGTTGTGTGCTAATCCACCAAATTACTTTGCCCTTTCCAAGGTGGAACTGCAAAATGTAGTTGTCTATCACAGCATTCAAAAACACTTTTCATATACTGACTTTTCATAAAGATTACTACAAAGTGTGCCCTCGGTGATAAGTGACTTGTTAATGTATGCCTTTCCATGATAACTTAAAGAAGTTAGAAGTGTTTTGTCCAGACAGGCATTTTTGTACGATCATCCAACCTCTTCTTCGCGCCATTTCCCTGCCTTGTATCCAGGCGCGTTCTAGCGGATTCGAGACCGACCGGAGCGATTTTGGTTCCGCGCTAGGTATAATGGGAAACTCTTCCCAGCATCCTTTGCGTCAACGCTAAACGCTCCCATGGTCCATTGGGCGGTACTATCGCTCGCAGGCAGGTCATTTCCAATTTGTTCTGTAACTTTTGATCCCGATCGAAAACGGGAAAACCCCGACACGTTTTTTAGGGCTTTGACTTCCAAAAGGCTAGAACAAATCAAATTAATGAAAAGTAGATATTGCTGTAAGTTTTCGAAAGTTGATTCGAACGTTCGCATTAAAAAATCCTAATAAAATCGACAGTGCATTTTTTCAAAAAATTGTTGGTTATTAAGAAAGGCAGTTTAATAAGCTTTACTTTGATATAGAGTTTTAGGTATCTGCAGTTTAACCAGAACGCGTTACATAACTAGCCCCGCACGCGAGACACCCCGAAAGTATCCGGTAACCTTATGAAGGATTAACGTTAGAAGTAACTGTTTATGGGGAAAACGATTTATCGACGATTCGGCCTCCAAGATCTGAGATCAGTATAACTCTTCACATAAGACGGAGCCGAATTCAATGTTTTTTTATCATTCATTCAAAATGTCTCTAACTTCTTCACATGCTTTCCTCTTCGTAGACTTTTAAAATAACTTTGGCGGTTTCAGGAGATAAACAGATGTCGGTTTTATCTTGCAGATACAGTTCTCCTAAAATACCGTGTACAGTAGCGTAGAATCCCGGTAACTCGAACTCTGAAGGGAAACGAAAAACAGTTAGAGTTAGGGAGGGGGGGGGGGGGGAGGGTGGGGTCGAATTATCGGAATCGATTGAATATTCAATGCGCCATGTTAACAATAGATAGTTACCGAGTTTTCAGCACTTCAGTGTACAGTACAACGCAAACTTAACTAATATCATCAGAAACGGTAATATGATTATGTTATCTTTAATTTACACGGGACGAAAAAACGGATTTACCGAACGTCAAAGGTGAAGTCAAACGGGCGATAAAGGCCACCTTTGCACACCTTTGTACAACTTTGACGCGCGACAAATGTTTACCGTTGCTCGCGGTCAAAGGCGAGTCTTCAGGCGATAAAGGCCGTTTTTGTCACGCCTTTAACCCCTACCTTTGACGCGCGTCAAAGGTATATTTCATTAGCATTTGCACCCCTATCAAAGGCGTCGTCAAATATGTCTGAGATTCAGGCCAAAGGTGTGACAAAAGCGCGGTAAAGTTATGTCTGTGATTAAAGTCAAAGGCTTGTGAAAAGTGTGGTCAAATGTGTCTGAGCCTCAGGTCAAATGTGAGACAAAGTTGTCGTCAAATGCGTCTGAGATTTAAGTCAAAGGTTTAATAAAGGTGTTGCCAAATATGTTTGGTTTTTTTCCTCCCCTCGCATCGCGCCTCTCCCTCGTCTCGCGCTTCGTGTGAATTCCGCGTTCGCCTCGCGCTTCGCGCGAATGCCGCGTTATTGCTTCGCTAGTCATAAGCGCTTGATATACAGGCTAGAATCTAACTTGAGATTTCAATCAAATTCAATTGCGACCTGGATACCGTTTAAAAAGATGGACAGATAAGAGACTGAGCTGAGTCTTAATCTTGTACTTTATTGTCCTAAAACCTCATTAGATGATTAGAAAGCTGAATAATTCCGATTAAAACTTAAACTCATAAAAACGATTTTTTAAAACCTTTTAACGATTTATTGTCTAAAGTACTCATTGCAGTCTGTCAATGGACAATCATAATGACTGCCGCAAATTTTTGAAGCACTATAAATGTTCCAGACACACGCTGTTGTCACGGACGGCAACCTGCAAAATAGTTTAAAACACTTCTTTCACGCAAGCCAGTGCAAAAATCATGGTAAGTAAGAAATGTTCTTGATCAGGAGCCCATCTGTCTTGATGTTATCTTTGCGAAGATTTTCATTCTAGAGTGCTTTTGATTCTTGATGTAAGTGAAAGACAAACGCCATGTATCTAACTTCAATCTTCCTCTGTTGTGTGTTTCGTTCCACTGGAGACTTATCACTTTGCCTTGTTTCTTTTATCTGTGAAATAATTGTAAAAGAATATAGCAATTTTAGATAAAAAATTCAGTCGTAGTGTTTCAAATAAATTTTTCGGCCCCACTCCCTTTTTACTATCGCTCCTTTCCTGCAGAAAATTCCCCTTTCTCTTTACCTTTATCAAAACTTAAGGACCCGGTTAAAAATGTGTAGCGAACCTAATGCTTCTGAATGGGAACATTACATTTCGTGTACATGCATTGTCATTCAGTTCGTCATTGTGAAATTTGACGTTTGAATCGAGCCTTATTATCACTTAATTTAGTCCAGGAAAATTCAATGAAAATTTCCCTCCATGCCCAAAGCTTAAAATTAAACTAAAGAAACACTTTACATTATACCTAGCCTGCATAACCAGCGTTTCCAATAGAGTTTTTTGCGCGAGTTAGCCCCTCCCGGCCCCTCCTTCCTCTTTTTTTGCCCTCTACAAACTTAGTCTCTTGCAGAAAACTCGCGCGGAAAAGCTTGCTGCGCCGGCTATTTTTAAAGTTATTTTCCAGTCACAATAAAGAAGGGACAGCTCGGTATGTTTGAATGATTATTATTAAATGTTGAAACATACCTAGCTGCCACTGTGGTGGCACAAAAATCAATGGAATATTTTAAAAATTATGCAGCCTGAGCCCCATTACGTATAGAACCCAGAAAAATCAATAGAAAGAGATACTCACGTCTGTAAAACATCCGAAGTCTTCAAATAACCACACTTCTTTGTTTGATAAACTGCACTGAATCCTGTTCAAATAAGCTTATGTACTTTCTTCAGTAATATGCCCATTTTTATTGAAGTACACTGTCCATGAAAAAAAATATATGTAAGTCTTATATTATTTCATTACCCTGAAGTAGTTTTCGTAGTTAAGTATAACTGTCAGAAAAACCAGAGTTAGTTTATAATCTTGATGTTAGTAGGTTCTCGCAAGGAGTTTTGACTTGAATTGCATTGTGAAATATAAGCCAGCTATTACTTTTGCAGAAATACACTAATGCACTTATCAATTGAAACCCCGACCCCCCCACCCCGGGCCAAGGTGGGGATTTGACTTGACATCATTACAAATCTTAGCAAACTCCCACCCTACTGGGGCATATTGACTGGTAAAACCCCCACCCAGTTGGGGAAACCTTTTTAATTCCCTGACTGACTTTATTAATATTTCGTTCGAATTTTCAACTTCTTAATATTGACAAATTTACTACAGCAAAAAGGCAAATATGATAACAGACCAAGATATAAATACAACAAATATTTGACGATAAGTAAACATAATGACCCCTACCCACTTATAAAAAAGTCAGGGTACAAAATGGATGATGGAGTAGCACATTGCTATAAAGTTATATTAAAACGAAATCCGTACCATCTCCATTGAAAGTAATATCTGCAATGATAATTTTAATTGAAAATAGCAGCCAACATACCTTAACCTTCACAAGCTGATGTTATAAATAGACTGCATAAAATAGTTCCTAATAGGAGCTATATTTTTTATTTTGGCTTAAAGAATGAGGAAATATAGAACTTCAGAAACCACATGGGTTTAACACTAGACGTTAAACGAGCTGTGTCAGTGAAATTTACCAAAATGTAGGCTGTGGGAACTGCCACCAAATTGAGTGAAACATAAAAATAGCCGCTTAAGACATTAAAAGATGGTATAAATGACTCAGCAAATACAAAAGAAGGTACAGATGGGAAAACATGAAGAAGATTAAAACGGATTGAAATTTTGGTTTTTGAAAACTTGTTAACCTAACAGTTTTTCAAAGTTCATTGTTTTTGTCCGTAACGCTTGATATGCTTGGGAGAAACATCTGTTTAAAACGAAGCTTTGATTTCTTCATTTCTTTGCCAACGTAACGCTCAAAAGCGAATAGGGACCACGTAACTGGCAATATTAACAAAATGAACCAGATAGCCGTGACACAGCACCTTTTATAATAAGTAGAGGAGTTTGTATCTGCATTGTTTGAGAAGTTTTGAATAACAATAACAATTTCCAGTCAACGAACCATGAAAGCTCAAGGCAAAATCGCAAAGGATTAGTCTCAGTGAAGAAATGAAAGGAAAAACAATTAGGAAACTTACGGCCGAGCAATACATCAAAATACCAGTGATCACGTGAAGAAATTACCGTGAGGAAACTAGGCACGAGTCAAATCCCCACCTCGCTCCCCGACTTCCATGGACTCCATGAATATGCTAAGCAAATCCTGAGAAATCCCCCACCCCCACGGGCTAACCATGCCTTCAAATACCATAAAAACCCCCCACATTGCTCCACATAGGCCCGGGCTGGGGGGGGGGGGGGGGGGGGGGGGTCGGGGTTTCAATTGATAAGTGCATAACCCTATTAAGAAAAAAGGGCTTGATCTAATGTAAACTCTACTGTAATATAGAAAAATTTTTATAGTTTACTGAACCAGATTTAACAATCAGAAAAGTTCCCAAGCACGACATACACGCCTGTTCGGAGTTGGTTTCCGTAAGCTTAACACAGTAAAACAACTCTGAAGTTTGAAGAACAACTATTGCATGAACACATAGAAAAGAATGACACGTACCTTTTGAACAAGTTTGTGGTCTAAACTCTATCAAAGATAAGGGTGAAAATATTTGTTAACAAAAGCTGGACTGCTTCGTACAAAAAAGCAGCTTTTGTTTTCTTCAGATCTGCGTAGTTTGTTTGTTTGCGCGGGCGGAGAGAGTTTGCAGCCGCGACAATTTCGCGCCACCATTACCAAAGATGCCTTTAAGTAAATACCTGTTATATTGTCATGCTAATGTAAGCGTACGCTTAGGGACGGACCATTAGAAAAGTTATGGGGGGGGGGGGGGGGAGGGAAATTTTCGAGCCGCAGGAATTTTTTTTTGTTATCAAATTCCTTGTATGAATTTTTTTTAGGCCATAGCATGAATATTTTTTTAGGATGAATTGGCGTGCATGAATTTTTTTTCATTTAATTTTCCCTCGCGCGAATATTTTTTTTGTACTTCGCCCGCCCCCTCCCCCCCATAAGTTTTCTAATGGTCCGTCCCTTACTTGCTGGATGTCGTCGTCTGGAACAAATAGTACCTCATCTGAATCCAAATCAGAGTTGTCTTCGGAAGTACTTGTGTGAGAATCAGAGTCGTATTCGGACTCACTGGATAGGAGTTCTGTGTTACTGTCATTGGCACTATTTCTTTCGTTGTTTCGTGTTCCAGTGTGCGAGAAATCAAGAGCACGTGCTAACAGCGCAGCTTTACTTCCAGATACATGAAGATTGTTCTGCTTAAGGTAGATCTTAATTTGTCTTGCTGTGAGGGATTTGACTTCAGCAAATCGATTCAGTCGATGAAGAAACATGACTTTTATTCACATCAAAAACAGACAAAGCTTGTCTACGAGATCTGTTTGATTCCCATTGTTTTATGGGGGAAGCTGAAAAACAAGTTTATGATTTTTCTTTACATAGGATCAGCTCAATTAATTTGAAGACGGGTTAAAATTTGATGGAATATTTTCAATAATCGTTCACCAGCTGTTCGTATTGATATTTGTTACAGTCTATCATGATGCCTGTATTGAGAATCTTTTATTGCGTTTGATTTTATTTACATTTCGAATAAAACTTAAGGCCCCCCCTCCGTCAAATGAGTGATTTTACTTTGAGCACCCCCTATATATCTTGGCAGCAATTTTATTTAATGCCCGCCCCTCTAGTTTTTCAGCCCCCTCTCCAGATAATTATTGCACAGTCCCTAATATCAACCGAGCAATATGTTTTGAGCATTCTTGCATCGATGGCATATTGCTCGCATCTGCCAAAAAAGGTAAGCTTCATTTGCCCTGCGGACCGTTGTCACTGCCGTCCCGTGGTCTTTGCCAGTGTTTGCTAAATCTGCCTATTTGCCTATACATTTGCCTACTAACGTGTACTCGAGAAATTTTGAATAGGTTTTGTTTTATATAAATTCACTGTTTACAGTAAGTGACATTTATGACAGAACAATTTTTATCATCATTAGGGTCGTGGCTTTTGTTGATGGTTTTTTTAGTGCTGGTGCGCATGCGAATACCAAATGACGCTATACAATAGAGCTCAATCAATGCTCAAACAATAACAAAATATCTACCAAAAAACGCTTTTACACCAAAAAACACTCATATTTAGATAAAACGATGTTAACGTGGCATTTAAGTACGGCAAGTTTTATTTCTGTTCAAACTACCCATTAAGCGAAATTCACTTGCCTCTTGTTAAAAAGTCGCGACAGATGTATTAAACCTTAACTTGTCTTTTAATTATACCTACCGAATATTGTTAAGAAACACTTTTTTCAACAAAGTATGTGCTAATTATAGACAAGGCTAAATAAATAGATGTAGAACGCAATTTATACGTAGATTTTATTCAAATTCAACTCAATTGTTCTAATCTTCATCGATTTGTTGAGGAAATCTTCACCATAAAATAATTTTCAGCTCGGAGTCGAAAAATATTATCGCAACTGGAAGTTTACCGTAAGAGTTGAAATTTTACGGATCGCTCCTGTGTTTCGATCAGTTCGCAAAGGTCGTAACAGTCGCGTGAGTATTGAAGTCGAAGCCACGTGTTACGCTTTGTTGAAAATCTCAACTGACATCAAAATGCCGGCTCAGTGGCGAGAGGCATTAGCTTCCCGTAAACTGAATCCTTGTTTTACTCTGATAATTTTCTCTTTTATGGTGTCTTTTACGTTATCGATAATGGATTTAACTTTGAGGATAAACAGTCTGCATTTGCCAGTGCTTGTTATGTGGCTTATAACATTGTGTTCCGTTCTTTTAACCGTTATTTTCTGGTATTGTCATTCTTCGATTTCATCAGTTCTCAAACGACCCCGAAATCAGCGACCGCCGCCGTCACCTGTTGAACGCGACAGAGACCTTGAGAGAAGGCAAGAGGCTGTTGCATCAAAACTGGAACTTCCCAGCAAAACGGAGAACTCAAGTTTGCTACGTAAATGAAAAGAGATAATAAACATTACGATGATGAATGGCTATTGCACAGCCGTACGGTGGATCTACGGTTGTAAAGCGACATGAAACTGATGAAATTTTAGAACGTGTTTCAGCTCGACACTGAAACTAATTTTTCCTGGAAGTGGTCCTATTAACTGATGACAATGAAAAAGGAAAAGCGCGAATCAAAAATGCGACAGCGAATGTTCAATATTACCTCATCTCTGTTTTTTTTGTGTCAAACTTACATTGTAAACCAAAAACAAAGTTCGGCATCAACAGAAAATAAAGAACAAGCAAGAAAGCAACGTGCTCAACTCGGAGTTGGCTTAAATTAACCGTGACTGTGTCATCACATATCAAGTCAAGATACTTCAAAAGGAACAAATTTTATAGAGGAGAATAAACGGCGCCAGTTTTCTTTCTCTTGCAGCTGTGGCAAAGTTGCGAATTGCGGAGGAACCAGCGTGGTGCAGGGCCACGTACTGTGATCAGTATGATCAGACGTCAACTCGTATTAAGTACACTACTCTTTTTTTCCTATAAGAATATATTTTATAAGAATAACTAGGCTGAATTTGCGAAATTTTAAGAATATTTTAAGAATAAGCCCGAGGCTGAGAGTTTGAATTGGAGGACACCATTTTAGTGTTTGAAAATCTGTAAATACAGTACAATTATATGTTTTTCACTTAACTTTAGAAAATTATTCCTTTCACTAAACGCCAAGAGCACTGGTAATTGAACCCCGATACATTATAAAGCGGAAATCTCATGAGCTACAATTTATAATTTTGAATAATTCAAGAATATTTTCAACCAAGCCTGGGCCTGAAAGACAACATTCTTATATAAAAAAGAGTGTATGGCATACTATGTAGCCGCTCGCCGCAGGCTAAGTCAGATAGGCTCCATTACCAGCCGCTGTTCGGGAAAATGAGCCCGCACTCGGAAATCGATCCTACAAGCTAGTCAGATAGACCATGACGCCCCAGCTACGCTTTAATTTTGAACAGTGTCACGGGTTTTATAAAAATTCCCCTTCCGAGGAATATAATGTGTAAAGGCCAACGGCTTCTGACGTCACCTTCCAATTAGCACGATCATGACTAAAATGAGAAAAGGGATATACAGCTATTTCGAGAAAGGTTGTTGGACAAAATGTGCCCGCGACAATCCCGCGGAAAGGTAATATGTGATATTATCAATACACTGTTCCTGACACTGTGGCTGTCGAACCTACTTTTGTAGCTTTCTTTTAGCACCCGCAAACATACTTCCGTGGCCTCTCGTGTCATTCTTTCAAACTTCTTTGAATAACAGTGAATTCGAAACCACCCACAATACCTTTCGGGATTGTCGCGTGCCCTTTTTCCGACAACCTTTCTCGAAATAGCTGTATACTAGTAATAACCAAAGGCTACAGAGTGCGGGCGACATCGATCGAACGTCAAAACGCTTTTTGCGCAAACGCTGTGGTTTGCGTAAGTTTCACGTGATAGACGGTCAAAACACGCGTGATTTTAAAAACTAGGAGAGATAGAAGGTCCAAACGCGCGTGACTACATTAGCGTTCGCTGCATTCCATTTATTCTTAGTGGAAGTCCAAACAAAGCTGGCTACATACACGAGACGCATGCGTAATGACAACCTGGAGATTAGGATTGCAGGCTCCTCTTGTCGCCCGCAACTAACTGACAGCTAGCATTATCTCACCAGCTTCCTATTAAAACACCTTGGTTGGTTTATTTAATTGATTTTACTTATTTGCACTAAGTCTGTGTTAACTACTAGTCATGTGCCCACTTGTGTCGCTGTGGAATTTTTAAATGAAATTAGTACTTTATCGATCCATTTAAAAATACTCGGAGCCTTTCTTATGGTTGGTTTGTTAATGAAATTGTTGTTACATATCATCACCAGGTTCAAGTTTAACCTGGATTTGTTGCTTGTGTCTTCACCGAACATCACCTAGTTTGTCAAACGTTTGAGTGAATAGAACGTACGTTCCACGGTTTTAATTTTTAGTCAACTTTTGACCAAGGTAGGGAAAATCCGTCGACTTCACATGAAAGAGCATCATTCTTAAGATTAGTAAAATTGCCAAGTGTGAAGCCACACCAGATCGCTCGGTTTGAATGTTTACAGATCGAAGTAACATGTGAATTATAAGGAACAAACACCGTAAGAAGTGGGGGTTGGGGGTTAGTCAAAAATTGTTCCTGCACCCCTCCATCAGGACAGCTGAAGAAGACGCGACACAGTTAGAATAAAAGACAAATTGGGGGGATTTATCTATTGCCATTATCATCATTATTGTTATTATTACCACAACTGTCATTAACTTTGGCGTATAATATATTTATCACCTGTTTTTGACCACAGCAGAGCATACTAGAACTTTAAAAAAGGTGGTCCGAATGACTGATCATTTTTGTAAACTTGCACTTTTCAGGTGTCTGGGATCGCTAACTCAGATTACCCTTACTCGTTTTTTGTGCAAAATTTTTATTTCAAAAAGTTAACTTTGATCCTAAAAAAACCTGAAATCATTGTGTCATTTCAGATCAACCTTGTACTGTCCCCTTGACGATCAAAAACCACTCGAAAAAGAATCCTTTTGATTGAAAAGTATGAACAGTGCTTACATTATTACAAATCACGACAAAGTTATTGCAAATTACGCCAAAGTTTTACAAATTGCGACAGCTATTACAAATTTCCACAAAATTATTACAAATTATTCAGTATTACAAATTACGACAAAACAGACGTTTCAATTACAAACTTGGCAAGTTCACTAATTTTAAGCCCTCTTTCAATTAGTGTTCCCGAAGTTTCCTTAAATGGCCCATGAAAAAACCGTGAAACAGTCTATTATTTACCCATAACTAATCATTGTGCTTTATCTAAAGAATGAGCACCCGATCGAACTGACCAAGTTGGGGTGCGTTTAATTTAACTCTGAGGGAAATTGTGTACAGTTTATCCTAAGACTGAATAAGAGTTCTTAATTTTCCTTAAAACAGTGGGAAGTACTAGTATAGTAGTTATTTGTGTTGAAAAAAAAAAGAGAGAAAAAAAAGAAAAAAAACCCTTGTTACAGCTGTTGTTAAACAGGCGTTATACAGTTTTCTCTATTTTTTAGTTTCTTCATGTTTGAGGATTGAATAAAAAACCATTCTATTCAGTGTTTTTCATCCTAGTAATCTCTGTCATCCAAGTAATCCTAGTCATTCCACTCATCCAAAGTTAAGTCATTCCTAGTCATCCCTTTTATCCCAGTCATCCCATTCATACTAATCATCCAAGTTACCCTCGTCATTCAGTTATTCCAAGTCATTCAAGTCATCCCAGTTACCCCTTGATCCCAGTCAACCCCAGTCATCACAGTCATCCCAGTTATCGTAGCTTTTCCAGTCGTTTCGGTTATCCCTTCCATTTTACTCACCCCTAGTCATCCCAGTCATCCTTAGTCATCCCAGTCGTCCCAGTCATCCCTATCCATCTCACTCATCCCTAGTCACTCAAGTTATCCCGGTTACCCCTTGACCCCAGTCAGCCCTAGTCATCACAGTCATCCCAGTCATTGCAGTTTTTCCGTGCAGTCATTTCATTTGTCCCTGTCATCTCAGTCATCCTTAGTCATACAAGTCATCGTAGTCATCCCAGTCGTCCCAGTCATCCAAGTCATCCCAGCCATCTCGCTTACCCTAGTCGTCCTAATCATGTTGGTCACCCTAGTCATCCTAGTTATCCCAGTCTATCCTGTTATCCCAGTAAAGCAAGTCATTCCAGTCGTTTGCTGCCATCCCATTCAGCGTAGTCATCCTCTTCACCATAGTCACCCGGCTCAATCACTGTAGTCAGCCTTATAGTCAACCTGGTCATCATAGTTTCCTTAGTCTCCTTAGTAACTATGGTCAGCTTAGTCTTCCTAGCTAGTCATCCATGTCGTCCGCGCTCGTTACCATTTCAGCTTGCTATCTGCGCGTTGTTTAGATAAAAATACTTTAAAGAAACAAGGTGAGTTAAATCACTGTAAACAAACGTGATTGTTATTTTTAAAAAATGACTTTTCATTTTTGCGTTTCTTTTTTTCTTTTCGTTTTCCCTTTTTCTTTAACAAAAAAGGATATCTCAAAGAAAGATTGAATCTTTTCTCAGCTGTATTTTTCTTGCTTGAGAGGAGTTTCCTATCTTAAGTAAGTTCTAGTAATCTCTCTCATGTCATTTGCAGAGTCCTGTATAATGTGCGACGTACACATATAAAATAAACTTCGTCGGGAGCCTCTCGTGTATAATGAAATATGGTATATGGCCAAGCCCCCTATTTTCAGCGTTTTCGGTGGTTGAAATGTCTGATGTCATGAGAATTTCTATTTTTTTTCCATGGAAAAGTAGACATAAATGTTCTCTAGTGCAAACAGGTTTCAATGATTTTTTGTTAGCACTGTGCAGGTGGTAGGAATACTGTGTGAACAGCCTGCTTGAGTTTGTGACATCCCATGACCAGGGATCTAAATGAAAGAAAAAATGTTTTTGAGTCAGGTGGCTTTTCAAAGTAATTTAAGAGCTCTTGGGGTCATACTGCTACAGATGCTGCTACAAAGTGCGTTCTTACCTATTTCGCTTTTTTTCTTCGATATTTTAGAGCTAAGAATCCTACCATAAAAGAAAGAACATTGAAGGGCCAAATTAACAGCTTGATATTTATTTATAGCACCTTGATAACACACTTTAACTAAGCAAAGATCTTTTCATTCAACCCCCACACGTAATTGTATTTCCATCTCTCGAGTGACGGAAACATTCTGAATGAAATTCACTTTTGTATTCAATGACCCATTTCAAGATATTTAGATAACATTCAGATGGTAAAATATTTATTCAAGTTGCCAGACAAATTGAGCTTAAGGGATATAAAGAACTAATTTGCCATTGGAACTCCTAAATACTGAAGCTACCCTGATATGAAGGCCTTGTGGTTTCTGTTCCTGCTTCCTTTAGTGGGGGCTCAAATTGGGTCACATCGACCAGAAGGTATAATGTACAGTCCTTAATGTTCTTGTATAGCTACATTGTGAAGGAAAAGGCATGTACGGCAAACTGTTTATTAATTTTTACAGCAAATGTTTTGGCAATAGTCGTGATAGATTCAGCACACTTGTATAACTAATATATTGAGCGTTAAATACTTATCTCACGCTTGAGAGCAAAAGATAACAGAGAATACCCCTTACAGCACTTGTTTCAAAATTGAGTTAATTGTTAGGTAAGAATTCGCTTATGTCGCACCTTTCTGAGTTGATTTAAGTGGTATTTTCCTTTATTGCAAGAAAAACCTCAAGATCTTACCTCACGCCCACGCACTATAAAACTTCAGTAAAAGAGTTAAAACTCTCACTACATGTTCAGACAGCGGCACCAACTTAAGGTACATATATAGAGTTTTTTTCAATAACGGGTTTTTCCTTAGCTACCGGCTTGATGCTGGCTAGTGTGTAACGGACTGTTCCAGAGAAGTTTCATTTCAGGGAGATCTCGTTTAAGCGCGCTATAAGCTAGGGTTTCTTGGTCATCATTCAGCAAAGATAAAGTGATCACTTGACGTGTGTTTTAACTCTGATCAGCTGGTACTGACAGTCAATTTTCAGTGGTCACAACATTAGAAGAAACAACTTGGCAAGAGCAATATGCACTTTGTTGAGTGTCAATGTATTAGCAGGAAAGTACTAACTGAGGACACTTTTTTTGTGTCTCCTACTGGAGACGATCCACGTTGTAATCCGAACGATGGGCGTAGCCAGCTTTTCGACTAGTTGTAGGCCTAGCTTACTTTCTTTTCCACATATCCTGAAAATTGCACGCATGACTAGTACGACTGACCTCACCAACACTTTGAGCTCTTAGGCTTTTTAGCTCACCTTAAACAACGCATAATTTATTACAAGGGGTAGAGTGATCAACAAACCAAAAATTTGTAGGCCCGGGCCTACAGGTCTATGGGCGGGCTACGCCCCTGCGAGCCACGCGAAAGTCTAGCCCTTTGCAGGGCAAGGTAATTATTTTCATTTCTCAGTTATTTTAAGGCCCCGAGTATTGGTCTGGCCCCGGGAAACGAACCTGCAACCTCCTGCTCTGCAGTCAAGCGCTCTACCGAATGATCTAATCCTGCCGCGGTCCATGAGCGCAATGTTGCTTTCCTATTTCAGAGAATGTTGGTATCGACGACCCAAAGTTATTTGAAGGTGATATGATCCTTACGGATGCTCAGCGAATCGCAGCCATGCTCGGTGATGACGTCAGCAAAGCGGGATTAGGCAGGGCGTCTATTCGTAAGAATCTGTGGCCCGGGGCAGTACTTATCTATCAGCTGGATCCAGCCATAGGTATACATGAATCAACTTATTCCCCTATGGACGAAGGCCTTACGTACATCAGGGGCACCCAACGTCAATTTTCGGAAAACATCTGTTCGGAAGACGATTTCAGATCTAGAATTTTTGGAACATTTGTTGTAAAATTGCTTGCTTGCCTGCCTCTCTTAGGATTTTCGAACATCTAAAAGTGGTATAATGCCCAATTTTTAACGGATTTTTACCCTAAAAAGGTCGCCTAGAATTTTCGGGAGCCTTGTTTCTGGCTGAAATTTTCGAAAAGGTCAGTTTTGATACCTATAATTTTCGGATCACTAGACTTTCAGCTAGGAAATCCGAACAGATGAAAAATGTTTAGGGGATAAAAATATGCCTATATCTACCGTTTAAATACTAAAATACGTTTAACAATGCTATGTTTAAGTGGTTTTGAGTTATATTCTCCTTGGGTGCCCCTGGTACTTTAGATAAAGATTAGATTAATCGTTTATTGATCGAAACACTCGGCGTTCGATAAACATGACTTACGCGTAAGGTATAAAGAATGGTAAATGATTTTCAAAAAGATGGGAAAAAAAAAGAAAAACAGGAAAAAATATGCTAATAGAAATATAATATAGTTCCATATGCGGGTCTTGCTCTAAAACAACTAATAGCTTTTGCAATACTGTAATTCCTTTATGGTCATGCAAATAAAGCTTTTGGTGTTGTTGTTGTCAAGTCAACCTCTTGTCTACGTATTGCAGTGGCTGATAATCAAAGAGTTCTTACATCTGTTCGTTCTGCAAACAGGGGCGTTAATGACACAAACGTTTTACAGTGACAAAGTGTGCTGATTGGTTCTGGGAGGGAAAAGGCGCTAACTTGTGGTCGTTGTTGCTCACTATTTTCTTGAATAAGTCCGATGACGGATTTTCTGGCCTCACCTGACTACCAAGGTGGGGATGCCGACTGCTTTAGGTGCATCCCTTAAGCTAAGCTGAGTGAATATAATCCTCAAAGCGCGCCACTGTATCTTTTATACTGTATAATTATTAATTAAACACTTTTTCTCTTCATAACACCTTTCAAAATAATCACGTACAAAAATAGGATTACTACTGACCTATAGAGCTCTCAATAACTTTAACGCTTTCACTCCAAATTAACAGGTACGGTACCACAATGTTGCAATTACATCTTCTATAACTGCATTAATTTTATAAATGGACTTGGCAATTTTTTTCCCTCAGAACGAGATTCTAGAGCAATGGCAGCTATCAATAAAGCGATAGAATTATGGAGAACCCAAACTTGTGTGCGGTTCAAGAAAAGAACAAACGAAAATGCCTACGTATACGTTCACATTGGCAGTGGGTAGGCTGTATATCACTCTGATGCTATTATCCACTTTTTAAAGTGCATTTAATGTAAGATTTCTGTCGAACTTTTCTTAGGGAAAAAATTATCCATCAAAGCTTGCTATCAAGAAAACGTCCAAGTAAAAAGCAAAACAAAACAAAGCAATAAACAGTAAACAAAAGTAAGACTTCTGGTTGTCCAAATATTTTTCGATTTTATCGTGAAATTGTCATCAGCGTGATCTAAAATTAATGCTTAAGAATTTTTCTGTCTTCGGCTACAACTATTGAACTGAGAAACAAGGCTATTATAAAAATGAATTGACTTTGTTATTTCATAATGAAATAATGACCAGCATAACTTTAGATGTTTGGATCTGCTGAATTCAGAATAACGCGTACGTTTTTTAATTTTTCAGTTGTACTTCGTATGTGGGCAAAACTGGACAAAGGCAAATGTTATCCCTCGCCAGAGGTTGCTGGTACACAGCCACAGTTGCACATGAATTCGGTATGTTATGCAAACTAACTTGCATCCGTATACTCATAGTAATATTATATAAAATGTCTTGAATCTGATTGGCAGAGAGCAATGCAGTTTAAAATAAGCACAGTGAAAAAAAAAAAGGAAATATAAAAAATTCGCCTTAATTTAAGTAGCTTTAATTAATTTTTGTAAACGCTAATTTTCGCGCCGTTAACTAAATCAGTGGAGCGTTTATTACTGCAATGTTAATTTCCTTTATTTTGGCCCTTAATTCTCCATACACTTCTGACATTCTTAACAGCTAAGAAAGAGGGGTATTTTATCAGGCTGGAAATCCGCCAGAAACAGTGCAACTGCGAAGATCCCTCGAAGTGGCCAGATTTCTTCGCTTGTCTCCCCTCGTACGTTTACAAAGTTACACGTCTTACTTTGTTCATGTCGCCTTAACAAGTTTTGTTTTTTTTAAATTTCCTTTTTTTCAAAGTCGTTTTTTTATGAAGCGTTAATTTCCTATAATAAGGCAATACAATCACAAAGCTATAAAATGCAAATGTCTCGGAGAATGAAGCTCTGTGATTGGATAATAAACAATAGAAAGACATAAGAACCAATCAGGTGCCGCAGTGAGAGTCCGTCATTTCGGGATGATGGGCTCATGTTTCGTAGGGCTCAATGGCGGGCCTTCAGGATGTCCAGTCCGTAGAGGTTATTACTCGAACAGTTAACTGACCACTTGAATATTATTGTTCTTTTTTCAGGTCATGCCTTGGGCTTCTACCATGAACAGTCTCGTCCTGATCGCGACGATTATGTAATAATTAACTGGAATAACATACAACAAGGTTGGTACTAATTCTAGCACATAATTTCCACAACACAATTTTAGCATGCGTATTACAGTAATTCTATAAAGCCCGAACGCTTTATAGCGTTCTGTAAGCTTCAAAGATTTACTGGTAGTATGATGTTTTTTTTATCGTTTTGAAGACGGTTTATCCATTTTATTTCAAAAAGCAACCACTTCAGGCTCGTAAGAACCTTTTTTTTTCTAACGAAAGAGAAAGGAAATAAATTAACTTTTTTCGTGGGAATATTTAGTCGTCAGTTCCTTCATTACGCAAAGCCTCCTTTAGGGAGGTCGAGCGTTGCGTGACAAGACTGAAAACGGCTGCGTGCTAGACTAAGGAATACGAGGCTGTTTTTATTCTTAAGTTTACGTAATGGTCAAAACTCTTTTAAAAAATAGAGAGTGCATTAATCTTTATAATCTTTTTCTAGGACTGGCGTTTGCGTTTAACAAGTATCCACGCTCCACTATCGATTCCCTTGGCACGCCATACGACTACGGAAGCGTGATGCACTACGGAAGTTTCGCTTTTAGCAAAAACAAGCGACCAACTATTGTTGCTAAGCGACAGGGGGTATTAATATTTCTTCCGCAGTTGTAATTTGTGGTTTAAACTTGTTTAATATGCTTTAGGGAGGAACTGTTAGTCGTTAATGTTTCTCAGGGTAAAACGCTTTACACCTTTGCGTACATTTCGCAAAAGAGAGATTCAACTCAGTGAATCTTTGACTATGTGGGGTACATACAAGTAGAGATTCAACTATCTTTCCTTTCGTCTGGCGTATTATAGTTTTTTGTTGCACATTAAAAACTGCTTGTGACGATATGCAAGGTGCAAGCATGGCAGATTAGGGAGTTTTCCATGTTAAGTTACTGACATGATAAGCGGAAACATATTTTGTTACTTCGTTAAAACATGTTGCTTTCTTTCCTTTGATGCTTGACATCTTACAGGATTTTCATTTGTTATAGACCTATTTCCCTGATAAGCCGGTTTTCTGTGCCTTAATTACTTGGTTTTAAGTTTTACATGTTAATTTTTTTTGTTGCTGCTTTCTGTCAGTTTTATAACAAACCGTCGTTAACATTAACATTTATGATAAAATCGGAATTCACACCTACGTTTTTATGATTATATATATTAAACTCACCAGAAATTAAACTACCCATGCCCCATGATCGCTGATGGCTGAAATACAGTAAAAACCAGTCGGACTAAGAACCTGAACCTGTTAGGCTAAATTTTGCCAGTCCAAGAACCGGTAATAGGTTATTATTTTTCTTTATTTTCTAAAATGCATGTTTAAAAACATTTTGTACACTTGCATGGTTAATAAGATAAGTCGATATTCAGGATCCTCTAGGTGCCTTATTACTCCAACTGCAATTGTAATGGTATAAGGGTTTTACCCAAGGTCTAAGCTAAAGTACCACTAAATACTGTTAGCTACAATGTATTTTTTCTTTAGAAAATGAAAACCTATTTAAGATCCTAAATATCCAAAGTTTGCGCTAATAATTACTATTTGTGTAAGAACCTGTTTAGAGGCTAACTTGGGATAACGCAGGTTCTTAGTCGCGGGTTTTTACTGTATCTGCACTTCTTTGTTTCAAGAACTCATACGTTTGTCTTTGCTTGGTTCTAGGTTACGCTTGGTAACAGGAAGGGCCCATCCACGATAGATGTAAAGCAGATGAATTTGTTGTACAAGTGTAGTGGAGGAGGTAAGAAGAAATTCATAATTTTTCTAGAAGCATACTTTAATACTTAGTACTTACTTACGTCTTCTGGACGCCTAAAAGACGGCGGGAAGAAAGCTGTTCCCGTAGGACTCGATCTCTCATATAACTTTCAAGATCTCGAATGTTCTCCACCCAGTATCCCTCAGTAGTGTGTTTGTAGCGGAGCACCATGGGTAACAAAATCTGGGGTGCTTTCCTTTCAACAAAAATTCCGGTTTGAAATTTCGGAAATTCCACGTGGCAATGGAACGGTCACATTCCGGTTGCACAGACCTGACCCCGGCATAGCTAGGCGGCCCAAACTCACGTTACGAGCGAAGGGTACCATAGGTGACTCGCCGGTGTCTTGTTACAGGCGACCGTTGAAAACATAAGAGACTTTGTATGAGAAATGTATTACTGAGATCTGCGAACACTAAATAACGCTAAACCTTACTTTTTCTTAAATGAAATGAATAAAAGACTCACCGGCAATGTATTCCACTGCGTTTTGGTGTCTTTTTGTCGTTTTACTGGTTTTTTGGCTTTATTGCATAACCACTGTTACTCCTTTAAAGGCAATTTTGGCGAGTTAAGACCCTTTTTATGGGATTTATGGAGCTTCGTGCTGAGACGGTCGGCCTCAGACTCGCCAGCCTTCCCTTATTTCTCAGTTATTGTTAGTACAACTCAAAATCTTAAACGTCGATAAAACGGCTTCCAGATGGCTCTAGAAGCAAAGAGACAGTAATTAGCAAAACAAAACAACGAGGTGAGTCATTTTTACTTCTATTTTTGTCAAAAAATGGAATTTAGGACGTATTTTGTTATTTTCATCACATTTTCTTAATGTAAGTTATATACAAAGTCTAACGAACTCCCACAGGGTCTAGGCCGCCTGTGATTTTAATCATCAGCTGCTCAAGAAGACTCTCATCACGAAAAACATGTCCAGAAAGAGCAATTCTTCTATTTTGAATAGAAGAGGTTACCTTTTCTAGAATACCATAAAACTCTTGAGGCATAGAGAAAACAAAATTTTAATAAAGTGCTTTAGGTTGTGGACTACTACTTGTCCTCTATACTTCTATGATGAATGACTAGGAAATCTTTTCATTGGTCTCAGTGAGAGATGATTCATGTTTGAATTCTCACATGCGTGCTTTTGTTTCTCTGGTGATGAATTTTGCAGGTTGTGATGATAAGAATGTCAACTGTCCTAACTGGGCGAAGAAAGGCTACTGCAAGGGCCGATATGAACGCTGGATGTCAACAAACTGTCCAAAAAGCTGCAAAAAATGCTAAGGTCAGCAATTAATGTGAGTTCTGAATGAATTGTACCTGAATTTTACTTTTGGGAACATCAGGATTTCTGCATGATCTATCTTTTCTGTCTTTCCCGTTTAATTTAGTGAAGACTTTATCCACCACAAGTACTTCAAACTCATATTACACTCTCAAGTTATTAGATAATAACCTTGTTTCTCTGAAAAAAAAAATTAATAATAATAATAATAATAATGATAAATAAAAACCAATCTTTATTTAAGTATCAGAACAATAAGTAACATTTACAATTTCAAACTATATCGTATTGTTTACAAATTAAAAACTAAATATATGTCCACGATAGAAAACTATTTACAATTGTGAATAATTTAAAAGTGTAAAAAGGAAAATTAAGTAATAATAATAATAATAATAATAATAATAATAATAATTTATTTAAAGAGGGTAGCACGGAATAGTTACAGAAGCTAGTAAACTTGTGGCCCTCTACAGACATGTTTAAGAGTGCATTTTTTTTTTAATTTCCATTCAGGTTGGCAACCGGCACCATAGAGTAAAAGACGATCAGAGTTTCCTCTTGATTTAGAAATTTAATGACTTCTTTTTACAGATGAATATTTTCATCTGTTGATAGATTAAAGAGAATTAAACAAGCAAAATCAATATTCATAGATTTTATTTGATTTTTATTTATTTCACACAAGGATATCAAAATACACTTCTAGTTTTATGAAGTTCCTCCTTCACCCCTCCCTATCCTGCCTTTTAGCCTAAAACTGATCCCAAATGAATGTCAAAAATACTGGTGACTATAATCTGGTTTATTAGCGTTTGGTGACTCAGCCAGGTGGCCATGACAACTGTCGTCCACCAAGAATGTGAATATGAAGATGATAAACTGAGTGGGCAGCATCCCGTCCGTTATTGATGACGACTGAAAGCAAACAGAAAAAACCAGTCAGATCCTGGGTGGGGAAGGGGAAAGGGGCACTCTCGTCATGTTTTTTCAAACCTTACTTGGAATTTTCAGTTTATTCTCGTGATTAACCCTTTAAGCACTAAGATCCACATATGAATTCTCCAGACTGATCTAATTCCTTAAAGAATTATTTGAGAGAATATGATAAAAGATTTAAGCATCTTTCAGCACAGGTAGCCCAGGCTCGAAATATATGAGCATCGGCGAGCATCGGCATTGTTGCGTAACATTCAAAATATAAGGATTTGTATGGGGAAAAAACCTATCGTTTTTGGTAACCTACGAAAATGAAAGGATTTCAATAAAAACATCTTACCTTACTTAAAATGTGTGTTACGTCTCTCCTGTGTGGTCCACGGGCCGATTTATGGCCGTTTTATGGATTTTTATGTAAACGGTTTTCTCTCTATAAACCTTTATAAATATTAAGGTGGCTCGATAGGGTTTTTCAGGGTCAATACCTCCCAAGTTTATACATAAACTACCTGGCTATTAACAAAGATAACTGGCAAAATTACTACCACAGATGTATTAGATAGAGCATTTCTGATAAGAGGGTTTCTTACGGCGCTTCACGACTGGCCCAATTCTTATGAGTGCATGATGGTTGGATGCGGGCATGTCGAAAGTTGGCAAAGAGCTGCTTTGACAGCAGTGAAAGAGCAGTTCGGACTTGAAAGCCTTATTCTTCCTGAACAGGAAAATACTTTGAGATAATACTGTTCCTTGAAGGCCGAAATGTGTTTTTTAATTTGACGACTGGTTACCGACAGTCCTTGACTTTCCAGAGTCTTCTAATCACTGCAGATGCACTGCCCATTATAAACTGTTCTTAAAAGCTAAAACAAAAGTATTTACCAACAGAGAAACTAAAGAACACCACGCTCCAGTCCAAAGACTCACTTATATCAGGAAAAACGAGATGGGCCAAATTAGACAGTTTCAACCCATCTTTGTGTCGTTTGTCAATCATTTCATTTGCCTTATGTCAAGCCCATAGCACTTGTCAGAATTCCTTAACAGGGTCTCTCTGTTGTTCATTAAAGGCTAACTGTAAGGTCACTCATTTCACACTACTATAGGCAAAAGGCGAACAAATCCCTTGGCGTTATAAGAGAACCAAATTAAGTGTCCAGCAAACGTAAAAGACCACAACGTAAATATATGAATGTTGCGCATGGGATCCGCACATTCAAAAACAGATAAAAGACATTTAGATTGCGCACGATATATAATGAATATAGCACAACTCCTGGAACTATTACGAAAATTTTGAATGATTTGAAATGGCCAACAATCGGGAAGTTTCTTAAGGTTAATCATTTGCATGTAGTTCTGATCGCACTCCGTTAGGCTAAAAAAGGAACAAATATGTAAATCATTATACTTCACAGGTGTTTTCAATACATTAGATTCTCATTATTTTTTACGAGAACCAAAATAGAACAATGGGTCATCTATATTCACCCATGCGCAAATAACCCCAAAATGATTTTTGAAATTTCCTAACGGCATCGTAGTTTCGAGCTAGTCTCTCCTGAACGATCATGGATCGCTTGTATTTAACGATACCTGATTAAAGTTACTCCTGCTAAAGCTGTTCGCTCTATTGCAAGATGCATGGAATAACATTAGAACTGTAGACCAACAACACAGTGAAGAAATTCAACTCGCGAATCAATATGGAACTGATTTGAAAGTGTAAGTGCTACAGCTATTGCTATATCTCTTGCCTTTCTCTTGTCTGAACGAATTGCCAGAGAGCTGCCAATTGCATTCTATTCAGACTTTCTCAACTGAAACCTTTCAGAGTGTTTTATTTTAATCGACAGTGGTATGTTTTTCCTTTTTCTTTTCCCTCAGTTTTGAAAAGTAAAATTCAGTGCATGGTTGAGTGATGAAGAACGTAACGAAGAGAGTTATCAGCTCATGGTAGAAAAACAGCAAGAGATTTGTAGAGGTAACTATCCAAGTAAAAAGTCACGACAATCATAAACTGACAGAAGGATAAAAAATGGTTTTAATATGGTGATATAAAACTTGTCAGTTTTTTTGTAGGATACCTGAGGTTACTATAACTTAGTTATGTTAGACCCGGTATCTTTTGTTATATTTCCAAATTTAAATAAAGTTGAAGTTGAAGTTGAACTATGATTGATTTTCTCTGAACAATATTTGCTCCTGAGCGATTTTACATTAGGCAATATCATGATACTAATTAGTTTTCCGAGCATTATGCCAATGAGCAAATAGACTGCTTTATATAGTTGTTATCACCTATATACTTACGGTTTAAGTACTAGGGCTACACGGGAAAAACTTGCGGACCAAAAACGAAATGATTTTTTAAAAAACGCAAGTGCCTGCTGTAACAGCAAATCCGGCTCCCCTTAGCTTAACACCATCTTCCTCTTTCCTTGCAATTCTTACAACTTGCTTCAATGAATTTACTACTATTTATCTCTCTCAGTCCAACACATAAGACAAAAACAAATTTCCTCGCTTCTAGTTAGATAATCAATAAAGGGTTAGGAATTATGTACTAGCTAAGGAAACACGGCTTGTGTTAGGTAATCACTGATTTCAAAAGCCCATTACGATACGATTCTGGCTGCCAGATAAAGAGTATTTCAAACAAATCGTATCCGACTTCTTCTCTAAAGAGTTCTTTGTTATGCTTTAACTATCTTTTTTGTCTTGTCCACTCATGTAGGCGAACGATCTAACAGAAGTACAGTCATTAATTGTTAAGTGCGGACCCAACTAAACCGGACGATTTTTAAAACGGTAAGTACTTGTAACAACCCCGATCCCGATCTTTTGTTAGTGACTGTATGAACTGACTACTCAGGATCTTGCCGTGAAAGTTCAGGCTACAGGCTTGGCAAAATGGCTCATTTGGTAACTGCTTTTTTCTTTACTTTTTACGCAGTCATCCAGGCGAACTCAAAATCAGTCAAAATCGCTGAAAATACCTTTTTTGAGGCAAAAAGGCAACAATGTATACCAGGTAAGGTAGTACACTGTTTATTTAACTTTAATCTGTATACATAGTTGGCGATATATTGCTATTCCAAGAACAAGAAGATTGTGTGGGGAGCCTGTGGTATAAACCATGAAGGAATCCTCGTCCCAGGGTCTACTGGTGTCCCGGCCAATATGGCGGCTCGGGGCTGTTAGTTTGGATCTTCCATCGCTCACAGAGTCAGTCAGTGTAGCAATGCAAACCTAATTTACGCTTAATAGTACCTACAACACTTTCAAGAAAGGACTCTGCAATATAAAACAGAAATACCAAAGACGTCCATAGAATTAGAAGGTCGGGACGGACATAAAGGTATACATATTTACAGGGACACCCAACGACGATTTCCTCCTTACTGCATTGAAATTATGAAGGAATTCCTCGTTCTGGAGTAGATGGCTAGGATGTAAAAGTAGGCAGTGATTGCCGGTTTTCACTTTCGCACCTTCCTATAGTTCCCCAAGAAGTAGGCGGCTCAAAACTCGAAGTAGCCAGTTTTTAGCTGGCTGCCTGCACTTAAATTTCTAGAAATGCATTCTAAGCGGGGCTATAAAATTTATATCTGTTTTGTCATCCTAGGGGAACTTGAGGCTTTTCAAAATTACAAGGGCTTCAGTTTTATTTTCCTGAAAGTATGAGGCCGTAAGTTAAGTTCATTTCTTTATCACCTAGAGATATGCCAAGAGATCAGAGGCGCAGTTTAAAAGATTTGACCAACAAGAAACAAGAAAGGTAAATACAATATTAAAATAATTTTATTCTATTTATATACATTAAGCAGTCTAGCAACACAGTGTAGAAGATACCAGAATTCATTGTCAAAACAAAATACATTTTAAAATTCAAACTGCATGATAAATGCCCGACCTATCCAATCGAACAGTTTGGCAATCGAACACCAATCGTTCGATTGCTGAATTCAATCGAACATAATCGAATTCACAATAAAATTTTGCCAATCGAACACAATCAAATGTTCAATTACCGAACGATTGGTAATCGAACCCAATCGAACGTTCGATTACCGAACGATTGGTATAATCGAACGTTTGATTAACGGACGCCGCATCGCATGATAGGCATGTGGTATTGAAAAATTCCGAAGGTGAAAGTGAAATCACCGCTAACTCCCTTCCCTTTTTACGCGGCTTTTGCTGAGCACTGAAACCCAGGACTGAAATGTCTGAAATGTCAAACACGGAGGAGAGGGAGGACACTGCATGTATTGAAATTACATGCAGTGTAAAAGGTTACCAAGACTGTAATTTTACTGTTGATGTAGGAGAAGAATTCTTTATCTTTAAGAAGATTGGCTCTAAGGGAAGAGCATTCAAGGTTACCAACACTAAAGGGCAGTTAGGACATCTTGAGCGGACGTTGGTTTTGACACTTTGGCCCTTTAAGGATGGGATGAAATGGTGAGTTATGATCCCACTTACGGGCACTTTTGCTAAATGGATTTTGTTTTCACCGGGTTTTAAGGAGAAAATGGCCGTGTTTTCATGAGCGATTTTTCAAGTCGCTTAGCGACTTTCAACCGGAAATCTCGTGAAAACAGTTAGTTCGATTTTGTTCGATTTTGTTCGGTTTTGTTTGATTTTGTTCGATTGGTTCGAAAATCGAACTCACAGCAAAATAGGTGTTCGATTTTGTTCGATTGCCCAACCCAATCGAACGACTGGAGTTCGATTGGGTTCGATTGGTTTTTTGTTCGGTTTTGTTCGATTGGATAGGTCGGGTAAATGGCATAAGACATAATGCTGCCCCTCTCAAACATGCAAAGGAATACTCCAGTTTTAAACCTGTGAGAGCAACAATTAGGATGCAAGGGCATTCTGTTTGATGCCCTATGATATATTCTAACTTTTAAATAAAAACTTTCATTAACAAATATATACTTAGGTCAACTGGGATTCCATCCCAGCAAAGAAATGGGATACAGATTCTCCTGAACTATTACATCCAAAGTCTGATATTTATATAAGGAAATATACACCAGCTCAACTGTTATGTATATTCAGTAAAGAATTGGGAGGCAGTAGCTTTCTGAACAATTGAATACGAACTTTAATTAGTTTTATGAGCATTATCCCAATGAGCAAATAGACTAAAATGAGACATGGGTGTTAGAGGATTAAAAGTAGAAATTGTATTGTGACAAATTCTCTTCCTAGCCTGCATTCACTTACTAAAATGAAAATTATTCCCTTTTTCACTTACTGACAAGAGTCGTACAAATTTTTATTTACATGCCTTTGAACTGTTTTTGTTATCAACCCTTCCACCTTCCAGTGAAAAAAAAGTGTCTCAACCAAATAAAGCATTTTGAGGGCACCCAGGCCCATGGGCAGAATTTTTAAGATACATGGATTTTCTCCCGGGGAGTGCTCCCCCTTATATAAGCCAGCTAGGTATGTGCCACCCCAAAGGATATGGTTTTTGCACCTTTTTGTTCTAAAAATGGCCAGGACTTGGAGAACCGGGGGGCAGACCCCTAGGTAATCACTGATTGCAAAAACCTATCACAATAAACTTTTGACTGCCAGATAAAGAGTTGTTCATCAAATCATGCCTGACTTCATCATTTTGTTATGCTTTAACTAATTTTTTTTGTCTTCTTCACTCATGTAGGTAACAATCCGATAACAATCTAACAGAAGTACAGTCATTAATTGTTCAGTGCTGACTCAACTAAACCAGGATATTCTTAAAACGGTAAGAGCTTGGAGCTTGTAACAACCTCAATCTCGATCTTTATTTAGTGACTTAATAAATTATGGCTCCTAAGGATCTTCCTTGAAGTATTAGAATACATGAAAATTCTCTTATTTATAAAAAGCAATTTACATCTATAAGGTCAAGTAAGGTTCCAACTCAGCGAAAATGGGAGACAGATGCTCCCTAAACTATGACATAATACATAATATTTATATAAAGTTAATAAACTCTGCCCATTGGCAGTGGTTTTGCATAAAGATTCTATACCAGATACCACTCTGAGAACACACAGAAAGTAATGCTACTCCCTGGACTGATACCTTAGTCTATGATAGATGGGACTTACTGTTTTTAACTAACTATTTTAAAAACACCAGATAACCTGGGATTTCCAACACATCAAGCAAGGGAGACAGGAGCTCCCCGGACTGATACTTCAGTTTGTCATAGTTATTACTTACTATTAAAACTAGATAAACTGGGATTCCAACCCAGCAAGCAAGGGAGACAGGAGCTCCCTGGACTGATACTTCAGTCAATAATAGATGAAACTTCCTATTAAAACTAGATAAACTGGGATTCCAACCCAGCAAGCAAGGGAGGCAGGAACTCCCTGGACTGATACTTCAATCAATAATAGATAAAACGTACTATTAAAACTAGGTAAACTGAGATTCCAACCCAGCAAGCAAGGGAGAAAAGAGCTCCCTGGACTGATACTTCAGTCAATAATAGATCAAACATATACTATTAAAACTAGATAAACTGGGATTCCAACCCAGCAAGCAAGGGAGACAAGAGCTCCCTGGACTGATACTTCAGTCAGTAATAGATGAAACTTACTATTACAAGTAGATAAACTGGGATTCCAACCCAGCAAGCAAGGGAGACACGAGCTCCCTGGATTGAGACTTCAGTCAATAATAGATGAAACTTACTATTAAAACTAGATAAACTGGAATTCCAACCCAGCAAGCAAGGGAGACAGGAGCTCCCTGGACTGATACTTCAGTCAATAATAGATGAAACTTACTATTAAAACTAGATAAACTGGGATTCCAACCCAGCAAGCAAGGGAGACAGGAGCTCCCAGGACTGATACTTCAGTCAATAATAGATGAAACTTACTATTAAAAGTAGATAAACTGGGATTCCAACCCAGCAAGCAAAGGAGACAGGAGCTCCGTGGACTGATACTTCAGTCAATAATAGATGAAACTTACTATTAAAAGTAGATAAACTGGGATTCCAACCCAGCAAGCAAGGGAGACAGGAGCTCCCTGGACTGATACTTCAGTCAATAATAGATGAAACTTACTATTAAAAGTAGATAAACTGGGATTCCAACCCAGCAAGCAAGGGAGACAGGAGCTCCCTGGACTGATACTTCAGTCAATAATAGATGAAACTTACTCTTAAAACTAGATAAACTGGGATTCCAACCCAGCAAGCAAGGGAGACAGGAGCTCCCTGGACTGATACTTCAGTCAATAATAGATAAAACTTCCTATTAAAACTAGATAAACTGGGATTCCAACCCAGCAAGCAAGGGAGGCAGGAACTCCCTGGACTGATACTTCAGTCAATAATAGATGAAACTTACTATTAAAACTAGGTAAACTGGGATTCCAACCCAGCAAGCAAGGGAGACAAGAGCTCCCTGGACTGATACTTCAGTCAATAATAGATGAAACATACTATTAAAACTACATAAACCGGGATTCCAACCCAGTAAGCAAGGGAGACAGGAGCTCCCTGGACTGATACTTCAGTCAATAATAGATGAAACATATACTATTAAAACTAGATAAACTGGGATTCCAACCCAGCAAGCAAGGGAGACAAGAGCTCCCTGGACTAATACCTCAGTCAATAATAGATGAAAGTTACTATTAAAACTAGGTAAACTGGGATTCCAACCCAACAAGCAAGGGAGACAAGAGCTCCCTGGACTGATACTTCAGTCAATAATAGCTGAAACTTCCTATTAAAACAAGATAAACTGGGATTCCAACCCAGTAGGCAAGGGAGACAGGAGCTCCCTGGACTGAAACTTCAGTCTATCATAGTTATTACTTACTATTAAAACTAGATAAACTGGGATTCCAACCCAGCAAGCAAGGGAGACAGGAGCTCCCTGGACTGATACTTCAGTCAATAATAGATGAAACTTACTATTAAACCTAGATAAACTGGGATTCCAACCCAGCAAGCAAGGGAGGCAGGAACTCCCTGGACTGATACTTCAGTCAATAATAGATGAAACATATACTATTAAAACTAGATAAACTGGGATTCCAACCCAGCAAGCAAGGGAGACAAGAGCTCCCTGGACTAATACCTCAGTCAATAATAGATGAAAGTTACTATTAAAACTAGGTAAACTGGGATTCCAACCCAACAAGCAAGGGAGACAAGAGCTCCCTGGACTGATACTTCAGTCAATAATAGCTGAAACTTCCTATTAAAACAAGATAAACTGGGATTCCAACCCAGTAGGCAAGGGAGACAGGAGCTCCCTGGACTGAAACTTCAGTCTATCATAGTTATTACTTACTATTAAAACTAGATAAACTGGGATTCCAACCCAGCAAGCAAGGGAGACAGGAGCTCCCTGGACTGATACTTCAGTCAATAATAGATGAAACTTACTATTAAACCTAGATAAACTGGGATTCCAACCCAGCAAGCAAGGGAGGCAGGAGCTCCCTGGACTGATACTTCAGTCAATAATAGATGAAACATATACTATTAAAACTAGATAAACTGGGATTCCAATCCAGCAAGCAAGGGAGACAAGAGCTCCCTAGACTGATACTTCAGTCAATAATAGATGAAACGTACTATTAAAACTAGATAAACTGGGATTCCAACCCAGCAAGCAAGGGAGACAGGAGCTCCCTGGTCTGATACTTCAGTGTATGGTAGTTGAAACTTACTATTAAAAGTAGATAAACTGGGATTCCAACCCTGCAAGCAAGGGAGACAGGGGCTCCCTGGACTGATACTTCAGTCAATGAGAGATGAAACTTACTGTTAAAAGAAGTCAGTCACTGGGATTCCAACGCAGCAAGCAAGATTAGTAATACCTGGAGTGATACTACAGTCTATTATGCATGTAGTTTAACCTTTAATACCCTTATTCTAGAACTAAATGAAGTGCATTACATCTTAGCTTTAATTATTTTTTATAGTATTATACTGTTCGAGCAGCAGCAATTCTTTCAATAAATTTTGATAGCAGCCATAAGTAGAAAAAGGGGATTCCAAAAACAAAGTTGGCCTATTGTTGCCAATACAGTGGCCTCAAGCCAGGTGGAGGGTTTCGTGCGTTCCACAGGGTGCTTGTCTACTTATGCGGTGAGAGTGGTACTGAGCCATCAGTTACACCGAGGTCTGGGTGGTTGCCTCTGACCGACAGGTGATGTATTGGGCGCCTGATAAGAAAACGGCCGTTGCACTCAAGTGCCTATCAACTCATTCTGCAGTGGTGCAGAGCAGTTTACGAGTGATACTGCACGGGCCGTAGCGGTGTACCGCTCATCGGGTCATGCCATATCTCAGCTTCTGTCACGAAACAAGTCTGTTGTAAGTGCTCATGCCCAGGTGTCCCGGTATGGACGCAAGCGGAGGTCCCCCAATTTATATGGCCGTTGCACTCACGTGCGTCTCGGATACTGCACAGGCCATACACCCTTTTCTTTAGGTCATGCCATATCTCAGCTTCTGTAACGAAACAGGTTTTTTCAAGCCTTTAAATTTTTTTTGTTCTTGTTTAAATAAAAAAAATCTCAGTTATTTTAGGTATAATTTCAGATTTTCTTGGAAAGAGTTGTTGTGCTAAGAAGATTATCACTGGTTTTCAAAGTAATATGCACTTAGTGCCACTGGGATTCCAGCCCAGCAAGGACGGGAGACAGGAGCTCCCTGGACTAATACTAACTTCAGTCAATAATAGATGAAACTTCCTATTAAAACTAGATAAACTGGGATTCCAACCCAGCAAGCAAGGGAGATAGGCACTCCCTGGACTGATACTTCAGTCAATAATAGATGAAACTTACTATTAAAACTAGATAAACTGGGATTCCAACCCAGTAAGCAAAGGAGACAGGAGCTCCCTGGACTGATACTTCAGTCAATAATAGGTGAAACGTACCATTAAAACTAGATAAACTGGGATTCGAACCCAGCAAGCAAGGGAGACAGGAGCTTCCCGGACTGATACTTCAGTCAATAATAGATGAACTTACTATTAAAACTAGGTAAACTGGGATTCCAACCCAGCAAGCAAGGGAGACAGGAGCTCCCTGGACTGATACGTCAGTCAATAATAGATGAAAGTTACTATTAAAACTAGGTAAACTGGGATTCCAACCCAGCAAGCAAGGGATACAGGAGCTCCCTGGACTGATACTTCAGTCAATAATAGATGAAACTTACTATTAAAACTAGATAAACTGGGATTCCAACCCAGCAAGCAAGGGAGACAGGCGCTCCCTGGACTGATACTTCAGTCAATAATAGGTGAAACTTACCATTAAAACTAGATAAACTGGGATTCCAACCCAGCAAGCAAGGGAGACAGGAGCTCCCTAAACTGATACTTCAGTCAATAATAGATGAAACACATACTATTAAAACTAGATAAACTGGGATTCCAACCCAGCGAGCAAGGGAGACAGGAGCTCCCTGGACTGATACTTCAGTCAATGAGAGATGAAACTTACTGTTAAAAGAAGTCAGTCACTGGGATTCCAACGCAGGATCAAGATTAGTAATACCTGGAGTGATACTACAGTCTATTATGCATGTAGTTTAACCTTTAATACCCTTATTCTAGAACTAAATGAAGTGCATTACATCTTAGCTTTAATTATTTTTTATAGTATTATACTGTTCGAGCAGCAGCAATTCTTTCAATAAATTTTGATAGCAGCCATAAGTAGAAAAAGGGGATTCCAAAAACAAAGTTGGCCTATTGTTGCCAATACAGTGGCCTCAAGCCAGGTGGAGGGTTTCGTGCGTTCCACAGGGTGCTTGTCTACTTATGCGGTGAGAGTGGTACTGAGCCATCAGTTACACCGAGGTCTGGGTGGTTGCCTCTGACCGACAGGTGATGTATTGGGCGCCTGATAAGAAAACGGCCGTTGCACTCAAGTGCTTATCAGCTCATTCTGCAGTGGTGCAGAGCAGTTTACGAGTGATACTGCACGGGCCGTAGCGGTGTACCGCTCATCGGGTCATGCCATATCTCAGCTTCTGTCACGAAACAAGTCTGTTGTAAGTGCTCATGCCCAGGTGTCCCGGTATGGACGCAAGCGGAGGTCCCCCAATTTATATGGCCGTTGCACTCACGTGCGTCTCGGATACTGCACAGGCCATACTCCCTTTTCTTTAGGTCATGCCATATCTCAGCTTCTGTAACGAAACAGGTTTTTTCAAGCCTTTAAATTTTTTTTTGTTCTTGTTTAAATAAAAAAAATCTCAGTTATTTTAGGTATAATTTCAGATTTTCTTGGAAAGAGTTGTTGCTCTAAGAAGATTATCACTGATTTTCAAAGTAATATGCACTTAGTGCAACTGGGATTCCAGCCCAGCAAGGAAAGGAGACAGAAGCTCCCTGGACTGATACTTCAGTCAATAATAGATAAAACTTTCTATGAAAACTAGATAAACTGGGATTCCAACCTAGCCAGCAAGAGAGAAAGCAGCTCCCTGGACTGATACTTCAGTCAATAATATATGAAACTTACTATTAAAACTAGATAAACTGGGATTCCAACCCAGCAAGCAAGGGAGACAGGAGCTCCCTGGACTGATACTTCAGTCAATAATAGATGAAACTTACTATTAAAACTAGATAAACTGGGATTCCAACCCAGCAAACAAGGGAGACAGGCGCTCCCTGGACTGATACTTCAGTCAATAATAGGTGAAACTTACCATTAAAACTAGATAAACTGGGATTCCAACCCAGTAAGCAGGGGAGACAGGAGCTTCGTGGACTGATACTTCAGTCAATAATAGATGAAACTTACTATTAAAACTAGATAAACTGGGATTCCAACCCAGTAAGCAAGGGAGACAGGAGCTCCCTGGACTGATACTTCAGTCAATAATAGATGAAACATATACTATTAAACCTAGATAAACTGGGATTCCAACGCAGCAAGCAAGGGAGACAGGAGCTCCCTGGACTGATACTTCAGTCAATAATAAAATGAAACTTACTGCTAAAACTAGATAAACTGAGATTCCAACCCAGCAAGCAAGGGAGACAGGAGCTGCCTGGACTTATACTTCAGTCAATAATACATGAAACTTACCATTGATAATAGATAAACTGGGATTCCAACCCAGCAAGCAAGGGAGACAGGAGCTCCCTGGACTGATACTTCAGTCAATAATAGATGAAACTTACTATTAAAACTAGATAAACTGGGATTCCAACCCAGGAAGCAAGGGAGACAGGAGCTCCCTGGACTGATACTTCAATCAATAATAGAATGATGAAACTTACTTTTAAAAGTAGATACACTGGGATTCCAACCCAGGAAGCAAGGGAGACAGAAGCTCCCTGGACTTACACTTCAGTCAATAATAGATGAAAGTTACTATTAAAACTAGCTAAACTGGGATTCCAATCCAGTAAGCAAGGGAGACAGGAGCTCCGTGGACTGATACTTCAGTCAATAATAGATGAAACTTACTATTAAAACTAGATAAACTGGGATTCCAACCCAGCAAGCAAGGGAGACAGGAGCTCCCTGGACTGATACTTCAGTCAATAATAAAATGAAACTTACTGCTAAAACTAGATAAACTGGGATTCCAACCCAGCAAGCAAGGGAGACAGGAGCTCCCTGGACTGATACTTCAGTCAATAATAGATGAAACTTACTATTAAAAGTAGATAAACTGGGATACCAACCCAGCAAGCAAGGGAGACAAGAGCTCCCTGAAACGTAGTATTAAAAGTAGATAACTCGGATTCCAACCCAGCAAGCAAAGGAGACAGGAGCTCCCTTGACTGATACTTCAGTCAATAATAGATGAAACGTACTATTAAAACTAGATAAACTGGGATTCCAACCCAGCAAGCAAGGGAGACAGGAGCTTCCTGGACTGATACTTCAGTCAATAATAGATGAAACTTACTATTAAAACTAGATAAACTGGGATTCCAACCCAGCAAGCAAGGGAGACAAGAGCTCCCTGGACTGATACTTTAGTCAATAATAGATGAAAGTTACTATTAAAGCTAGGTAAACTGGGATTCCAACCCAGCAAGCAAGGGAGACAGGAGCTCCCTGTACTGATACTTCAGTCATTAATAGATGAAACGTACTATTAAAACTAGATAAACTTGGATTCCAACCCAGCAAGCAAGGGAGACAGGAGCTCCCTGGACTGATACTTCAATCAATAATAGAATGATGAAACTTACTTTTAAAAGTAGATAAACTGGGATTCCAACCCAGGAAGCAAGGGAGACAGAAGCTCCCTGGACTTACACTTCGGTCAATAATAGATGAAACGTACTATTAAAACTAGATAAACTGGGATTCCAACCCAGTAAGCAAGGGAGACAGGAGCTCCCTGGACTGATACTTCAGTCAATAATAGTTGAAACGTACTATTAAAACTAGATAAACTGGGATTCCAACCCAGTAAGCAAGGGAGACAGGAGCTCCCTGGACTGATACTTCAGTCAATAATAGATGAAACTTACTATTAAAACTAGATAAACTGGGATTCCAACCCAGCAAACAAGGGAGACAGGCGCTCCCTGGACTGATACTTCAGTCAATAATGGGTGAAACTTACCATTAAAACTAGATAAATTGGGATTCCAACCCAGTAAGCAGGGGAGACAGGAGCTTCGTGGACTGATACTTCAGTCAATAATAGATGAAACTTACTATTAAAACTAGATAAACTGGGATTCCAACCCAGTAAGCAAGGGAGACAGGAGCTCCCTGGACTGATACTTCAGTCAATAAAAGATGAAACATATACTATTAAACCTAGATAAACTGGGATTCCAACGCAGCAAGCAAGGGAGACAGGAGCTCCCTGGACTGATACTTCAGTCAATAATAAAATGAAACTTACTGCTAAAACTAGATAAACTGAGATTCCAACCCAGCAAGCAAGGGAGACAGGAGCTGCCTGGACTTATACTTCAGTCAATAATAGATGAAACTTACCATTGATAATAGATAAACTGGGATTCCAACCCAGCAAGCAAGGGAGACAGGAGCTCCCTGGACTGATACTTCAGTCAATAATAGATGAAACTTACTATTAAAACTAGATAAACTGGGATTCCAACCCAGCAAGCAAGGGAGACAGGAGCTCCCTGGACTGATACTTCAATCAATAATAGAATGATGAAACTTACTTTTAAAAGTAGATACACTGGGATTCCAACCCAGGAAGCAAGGGAGACAGAAGCTCCCTGGACTTACACTTCAGTCAATAATAGATGAAAGTTACTATTAAAACTAGCTAAACTGGGATTCCAATCCAGTAAGCAAGGGAGACAGGAGCTCCGTGGACTGATACTTCAGTCAATAATAGATGAAACTTACTATTAAAACTAGATAAACTGGGATTCCAACCCAGCAAGCAAGGGAGACAGGAGCTCCCTGGACTGATACTTCAGTCAATAATAAAATGAAACTTACTGCTAAAACTAGATAAACTGGGATTCCAACCCAGCAAGCAAGGGAGACAGGAGCTCCCTGGACTGATACTTCAGTCAATAATAGATGAAACTTACTATTAAAAGTAGATAAACTGGGATACCAACCCAGCAAGCAAGGTAGACAAGAGCTCCCTGAAACGTAGTATTAAAAGTAGATAACTGGGATTCCAACCCAGCAAGCAAGGGAGACAGGAGCTCCCTTGACTGATACTTCAGTCAATAATAGATGAAACGTACTATTAAAACTAGATAAACTGGGATTCCAACCCAGCAAGCAAGGGAGACAGGAGCTTCCTGGACTGATACTTCAGTCAATAATAGATGAAACTTACTATTAAAACTAGATAAACTGGGATTCCAACCCAGCAAGCAAGGGAGACAAGAGCTCCCTGGACTGATACTTTAGTCAATAATAGATGAAAGTTACTATTAAAGCTAGGTAAACTGGGATTCCAACCCAGCAAGCAAGGGAGACAGGAGCTCCCTGTACTGATACTTCAGTCATTAATAGATGAAACGTACTATTAAAACTAGATAAACTTGGATTCCAACCCAGCAAGCAAGGGAGACAGGAGCTCCCTGGACTGGTACTTCAATCAATAATAGAATGATGAAACTTACTTTTAAAAGTAGATAAACTGGGATTCCAACCCAGGAAGCAAGGGAGACAGAAGCTCCCTGGACTTACACTTCGGTCAATAATAGATGAATCGTACTATTAAAACTAGATAAACTGGGATTCCAACCCAGTAAGCAAGGGAGACAGGAGCTCCCTGGACTGATACTTCAGTCAATAATAGTTGAAACGTACTATTAAAACTAGATAAACTGGGATTCCAACCCAGTAAGCAAGGGAGACAGGCGCTCCCTGGACTGATACTTCAGTCAATAATAGATGAAACATACTATTAAAAGTAGATAAACTGGGATTCCAGCCCAGCAAGTAAGGGAGACAAGAGCTCCCTGGACTAATACTTCAGTCAATAATAGATGAAACATACTATTAAAAGTAGAGAAACTGTGATTCCAACCCAGCAAGCAAGGGAGACAAGAGCTACCTGGACTGATACTTTAGTCAATAATAGATAAGACTTAGTATTAAAACTAGATAAACTGGGATTCCATCCCAGCAAGTAAGGGAGACAGGAGCTCCTTGGACTGATACTTCAGTCAATAATAGATGAAACTTACTATTAAAGCTAGATTAACTGGGATTCCAACCCAGCTAGCATTTGAGTCAGGAGCTCCCTGGACTTATACTTCAGTCTATCCTAGTTATTACTTACTGTTAAAATTAGAGAAACTGGGACTCCAACCCAGCAAGCAATAGAGTCAGGAGCTCCCTGGACTGATACTTCGGTCTATCGTAGTTATTACTTACCATTAAAATTAGATAAACTGGGGTTCCAACCCAGCAAGCAAGGGAGACAGGTGCTCTCTAGTCTGACAAGAAGAACACCCAATTGCATTTGCCCGAAATCTGCTGTTAACTAGGACCAATGAGATATACCCTTAGAAAGTTTCCACTTGAGAAGATATGAGAACTCCGTAATGTCTTTGCCTGATATCTGCTCTTATCTAGGGCCAATGGGATTTGCAGTCACAATCATTTCATTTGAGGAAAGAACCTTTTTCACTTTAATTTAATTTAGTTTTAATTGCGTATAATTTCTTTTAACATGGAAGAGACACTTCATGGATCTGTTAAATAAACTATTAATACTATTATTACTATTATTATTAATATTACTATTATTATAACTATTATTGTTATTATTATTATTATTACTGATATACCATTAGATGATTAGATACCATAAAAGGATAATAACTGTACTGATTCAAGTTGTATATTTCACTTAGTAAACATAGATTTGAACCTTGAAATTACTTAAGTGCTTGACTCTCCACTGTTATATCTTTGCAGGTTATAACGAGGCTTTTGCTGGACGCTTTAAATATATCTCAGTGGAGACGTCGGAAATGAATTTATTGTAGTTATAGTGTAACTTTACGATTTTGCGCAGTTGTTGTTACAGGGAAAATGCTGTTTGAGGGTTCAATGAGATTCGACTTGTCTTTATTGATATGAAAAATATCTGCTGATGGTCAGATATTTTTAGTGGGCGTTAAACTTCATTTCATATCTATATCCCTTATCGTTGCAAATCAAAGTAGGTTGTATTAGTTCAATTTAAGTCTGTTGGTAACATCCTCTAAGCGCTTGTTTCTTTTTCTTTAGCTTTTTTATTTTCTAGATTGAATCTACCCGGTTATTTTTGTTCATCACGTGGGGAGGCGTTTTCTACGCTTCAGGTGTAATGGATATGTTTGTTTGCATTAATCCCCGATTTTCTCCTTAGGCCTACATATCGAGCACCACGAGGAGCTCGAGGAGTTTGGATTGATGTACTCTAGAATAAGAGCACAACATCGTAAGAGTAGTACCCGGCGTCGTTTGCTAGTGATAGAATAGAGAACAAAGAAGTGAACGACTGAAATGAACTCATTTATCCCTATTGCAAATGGGAGCCAGTAATAAAAGTTTCTTATATGTGCTTGTTGGAAAAAGTACGGTTAAACCCGAAAATGGTGTTGGGTGTGGCAGAAGTACCTGAATTTTTTATCATTGAGATGCTTTATTTATATTTTGCTAACAGACATTTACTTTGGTCGTTATATTTACTGAGTTCAGGTTCTTTTTCAAATTACACTTTTATAGTTTACAAAGATTGGAAAATCGTCATCTGGTGGAACCTGTACTACCTGATGAAACAAGACCAACAATGAAAGGTACGTTATCTCTTGAGGAGAATTGGATAACCCCAGTTTTTACAACTGGGTTCGAGCAGGGGCGGTCCAAAAAATAGCGGCCTGTTAGACTGTAAATCCCTTAAATAAATAACCAACGCGAAAAACAAGAGCACAAAATAACCAGTACTCAAATTTCTCCATTTCTACAATCTACTGATAAAAATTGCACTTTCTTCTGTTTTAGGACGTGTTTCTCAAAACTGGACATCAGAAGAAGTGCCTGCGTCTTACAGTACAGCAAAGTGAAGATGTAGCAATCAAGATGAAATACTTTAGAAACTTAATCTAATAATTTTTCCCAGCAATATAAAAGCTAAATAAAACTTTGTAGAATTCTGCTACAGTAGCAGTCAACATTTTCGAAGGAGGACATTCCTTCTTACGGAAATGACTGCTACTGGGCAACAACAGCGTTTTTCTTTGTTCTGAAATTATTAAGGATAGGTCCAATCAAAATATCTTTAATGTTGATCGAGAAATATGATGGGCTCTCGCCAACCTTTGGGGCAGTGTTGCTAACTTGCGAGTACTATTGTCGGCTTCTTCGGCTTTCGTTAATCTTCGTGCTCCTAAACGCTTAAATGACTGTAATGAACACTCTTGCCATTTTTTGGTGGTACTTTCGGTAACTTTCGACCATTATCTCTGACTACTTCGGCTTGCGTTAATCTTCATATACTAAACCTACCATAACTTCGAACACGCGCTATGGTATGCCTTTACAAAATTGCGTTTAGTGACATGAACACTGTCCCCATATGTCGGGGATACTTTCGGCAACTTTTGACCACTATTGTTAACTTCTTCGGCCTGTGTTAAATCTTCATGTTTATTTACCATTTCTACGAACCGGTGCTATCGTAAATGGCGATATGCCTTTGTCAAAATGAATACTCTCGCCGTCTTTTGACCACTATCATTGACTAATTTGACTTGCGTTAATCTTCATAGAGACTTATGACATTACTTCAAACGCGCGCTATTGCCAACTTGTGAACACTATAATGTTAATAAACGCCCTCGCAATCCTTCGGGGTACTTTTGGTAACTTTCGACCACTATCATTGACTACTTCTGCTTGCGTCAATCTTCAAAGACACTTACCATTACTTCGAACGCACGCTATCGCCAACTTGTGAACATTGTAATGTTAACGAACACCCTCTCAATCCTTCGAGGTACTTTCGGTAACTTTCGACCACTATCCTTGACTACTTCGACTTGCGTCAATCTCCATAGAGACTTACAGCATTACTTGGAACGCGCTATCGCCAACTTGAGAACACTATAATGTTAATGAACACCCTCGCAATCCTTCGGGGTACTTTTGGTAACTTCCGACCGCTATCACTGACTACTTGGACTTGCGTCAATCTTCATGTATAGACGTACCATTACTTCGAACGCGCGCTATCGCCAACTTGAGAACACTATAATGTTAATGAACACCCTTGCAATCCTTCGGGGTACTTTTCGGTAACTTTCGACCACTATCATTGACTACTTCGGCTTGCGTCAAGACACTTACCGCGCTATCGCCAACTTGTGAACATTGTAATGTTAATTAACACCCTCGCAATCCTTCGGGGCTACTTTTGGTAACTTCCGTCCGCTATCACTGACTACTTGGACTTGCGTCAATCTTCATATAGAGACTTACCATTACTTCGAACGCGCGGTATCTTCAACTTGTAAACACTATAATGTTAATGAACACCCTCGCAATCCTTCGGGGTACTTTTCGGTAACTTTCGACCACTATCATTGACTACTTCGGCTTGCGTCGAGACACTTACCACGCTATCGCCAACTTGTAAACATTGTAATGTTAATGAACACCCTCGCAATCCTTCGGGGTACTTTTGGTAACTTCCAACCACTATCACTGACTACTACGACTTGCGTCAATCTTCATAGAGACTTGCCATTAATTAGCTATTACTTCGAACGCGCGCTATCTCCAACTTGTGAACACTATAATGTTAATGAACACCCTCGCAATCCTTCGGGGGTACTTTTGGTAACTTCCGACCGCTATCACTGACTACTTGGACTTGGGTCAATCTTCATATAGAGACGTACCATTACTTCGAACGCGCGCTATCTCCAACTTGTGAACACTATAATGATAATAAACACCCTCACAATCCTTCGGGGTACTTTTCGGTAACTTTCGACCACTGTCATTGACTACTTCGGCTTGCGTCAAGACACTTACCGCGCTATCGCAAACTCGTGAACATTGTGATGTTAATGAACACCCTCGCAATCCTTCGGGGTACCTTTGGTAACTTCCGACCACTATCACTGACTACTACGACTTGCGTCAATCTTCATAGAGACTTGCCATTAATTAGCTATTACTTCGAACGCGCGCTATCTCCAACTTGTGAACACTATAATGTTAATGAACACCCTCGGAATCCTTCAGGGTACTTTTCGGTAACTCTCGACCACTATCATTAACTACTTCGACTTGCGTCAATCTTCATAGAGACTTATAGCATTACTTGGAACGCGCGCTATCGCCAACTTGTGAACACTATAATGTTAATGAACACCCTTGCAATCCTTCGGGGTACTTTTCGGTACCTCTCGACCACTATCATCAACTACTTCGACTTGCGTCAATCTTCATAGAGACTTATAGCATTACTTGGAACGCGCGCTATCGCCAACTTGTGAACACTACAATGTTAATGAACACCCTCGCAATCCTTCGGGGGTACTTTTGGTAACTTCCGACCGCTATCACTGACTACTTGGACTTGCGTCAATCTTCATATATAGACGTACCATTACTTCGAACGCGCGCTATCTCCAACTTGTGAACACTATAATGTTAATGAACACCCTCGCAATCCTTCGGGGTACTTTTCGGTAACTCTCGACCACTATCATTGACTACTTCGACTTGCGTCAATCTTCATAGAGACTTATAGCATTACTTGGAACGCGCGCTATCTCCAACTTGTGCACACTATAATGTTAATGAACACCCTTGCAATCCTTCGGGGTACTTTTCGGTACCTCTCGACCACTATCATCAACTACTTCGACTTGCGTCAATCTTCATAGAGACTTATAGCATTACTTGGAACGCGCGCTATCGCCAACTTGTGAACACTACAATGTTAATGAACACCCTCGCAATCCTTCGGGGGTACTTTTGGTAACTTCCGACCGCTATCACTGACTACTTGGACTTGCGTCAATCTTCATATATAGACGTACCATTACTTCGAACGCGCGCTATCTCCAACTTGTGAACACTATAATGTTAATGAACACCCTCGCAATCCTTCGGGGTACTTTTCGGTAACTCTCGACCACTATCATTAACTACTTCGACTTGCGTCAATCTTCATACAGACTTATAGCATTACTTGGAACGCGCTATTGCCAACTTGTGAACACTATAATGTTAATGAACACCCTCGCAATCCTTCGGGGTACTTTTCGGTAACTCTCGACCACTATCATTGACTACTTCGACTTGCGTCAATCTTCATAGAGACTTATAGCATTACTTGGAACGCGCGCTATCTCCAACTTGTGCACACTATAATGTTAATGAACACCCTTGCAATCCTTCGGAGTACTTTTCGGTAACTCTCGACCACTATCATTAACTACTTCGGCTTGCGTCGAGACACTTACCGCGCTATCGCCAACTTGTGAACATTGTAATGTTAATTAACACCCTCGCAATCCTTCGGGGGTACTTTTGGTAACTTCCGACCTCTATCACTGACTACTTGGACTTGCGTCAATCTTCATATAGAGACGTACCATTACTTCGAACGCGCGCTATCTCCAACTTGTGAACACTATAATGTTAATGAACACCCTCGCAATCCTTCGGGGTACTTTTCGGTAACTCTCGACCACTATCATTAACTACTTCGACTTGCGTCAATCTTCATAGAGACTTATAGCATTACTTGGAACGCGCGCTATCGCCAACTTGTGAACACTATAATGTTAATGAACACCCTTGCAATCCTTCGGGGTACTTTTCGGTAACTTAGTTCGACCACTATCATTGACTACTTCGGCTTGCGTCGAGACACTTACTGCGCTATCGCCGACTTGTGAACATTGTAATGTTAATGAACACCCTCGCAATCCTTCGGGGGTACTTTTGGTAACTTCCGATCGCTATCACTGACTACTTGGACTTGCGTCAATCTTCCTATAGAGACGTACCATTGCTTCAAACGCGCGCTATCTCTAACTTGTGAACACTATAATGTTAATGAACACCCTTGCAATCCTTCGGGGTACTTTTCGGTAACTCTCGACCACTATCATTAACTACTTGAACTTGCGTCAATCTTCATAGAGACTTATAGCATTACTTTGAACGCGCTATTGCCAACTTGTGAACACTATAATGTTAATGAACACCCTTGCAATCCTTCGGGTTACTTTTCGGTAACTTTCGACCACTATCATTGACTACTTCGGTTTGCGTCGAGACACTTAACGCGCTATCGCCAACTTGTGAACATTGTAATGTTAATGAACACCCTCGGAATCTTTCGGGGGTACTTTTGGTAACTTCCGACCGCTATCACTGACTACTTGGACTTGCGTCAATCTTCATATAGAGACGTACCATTAGTTCGAACGCTCGCTATCTCCAACTTGTGAACACTATAATGTTAATGAACACCCTCGCAATCCTTCGGGGTACTTTTCGGTAACTTTCGACCACTATCATTGACTACTTCGGCTTGCTTCAAGACACTTACCGCGCTATCGCCAACTTGTGAACATTGTAATGTTAATGAACACCCTCGCAATCCTTCGGGGTACTTTTGGTAACTTCCGACCACTATCACTGACTACTTGGACTTGCGTCAATCTTCATAGAGACTTGCTATTAATTAGCTATTACTTCGAATGCGCGCTATCTCCAACTTGTGAACACTATAATGTTAATGAACACCCTTGCAATCCTTCGGGGTATTTTTCGTTAACTCTCGACCACTATCACTGACTACTTCGGCTTGCGTCAAAACACCGCGCTATCGCTAACTTGTGAACATTGTAATGTTAGTGAACACCTTCGCAATCCCTCGTGGTACTTTCGGTAACTTTCGACCACTATCGTTGACTACTTCGACTTGGGTCAATCTTCATATAGAGACGTACCATTACTTGGAACGCGCGCTTTTGCCAACTTGTGAACACTATAATGTTAATGAACACCCTTGCAATCCTTCGGGGTACTTTCGGTAACTTTCGACCACTATCGTTGACTACTTCAACTTGCGTCAATCTTCAAAGACACTTACCATTACTGCGAACGCACGCTATTGCCAACCTGTGAACATTGCAATGTTAATGAACACCCTCGCAATCCTTCGGGGATGCTTTTGGTAACTTCCGTCCGCTATCACTGACTACTTGGACTTGCGTCATTCTTGATATAGAGACTTACCATTACTTCGAACGCGCGCTATCTCCAACTTGTGAACACTATAATGCTAATGAACACCCTCGCAATCCTTCGGGGTACGTTCGGTAACTTCGGACCACTATCGTTGACTACTTCGACTTGCGTCAATCTTCATAGAGACTTATACCATTACTTGGAACGAGCGCTATCGCCAACTTGAGAACACTATATTGTTAATGAACATCCTCGCAATCCTTCGGGGTACTTTTCGGTAACTTTCGACCACTATCGTTGACTACTTCGAGTTGCGTCAATCTTTAAAGACACTTACCATTGCTGCGAACGCACGCTATCGCCAACTTGAGCACACTATAATGTTAATGAGCACCCTCGCAATCCTTCGGGGTACTTTCGGTAACTTTCGACTACTTCGGCTTGCGTTAATCTTCATTATAAACGTACTACTGATTACTTCGAACGAGCGCTATAGCAAAAATTTTAATTTCTTTGCGAGCTTCGCGCAAAACCGACCTCCTATAAATCTAAAAAGGGCCTCTAGCTGTCTGTCACCCATGATGTTGTAAACCAAATTTATAACGACTTGTTTAATGGTGTATCTTCTTTTTAACACTATGTATTTACATGAATGTTTTTGCGCTCTTGTTTACCTTCCGTCAACGTTATCAATTATTTTATGCTTTGTTATGTATAGATTGGTTAAGTAACCTTTATTTCCGTGACTAATACGTTTTCGATCGCACGATTCCGTACACTTGCCGCACGTGCATCAACTTCGTTAACTTACCCGATCTTGTAACTTTTCATTCTCGATCCTCAACTGTGGTCTTGGTTGCCTTGAGGGAAGAGATTTGCTTTGCGTTTAACGTGAATGAGATTTGGTTGATGTATATAACGTTATACATAATAAGCCCAATATGTAATGTAAAGGAGTTGATAATGGATAAGCCACATAAAGAATGTGGAATAATGTGTTGTAAGCTATTGATTCTATAAATTTATACCAAGCTGAAACTGTTGAGTTAATAAAGGGATTGATTTTTTAAGAGACTGTAGTGATAAACCGGTAGGAAAATTAAATTAAAATTGTTTTAATCTGAAATTAAGCTTGTAAAATAATTTTGCCACTGACAGTAATGAGAATTAAAAGCTTGCGTCTCGAGTGCTATCCATCTTGTGCCCCCAGGTGTCTAAGAAAAAAAGAGAAACTGAAAGAGCTGAGAAATAGATGGTTCACTCGATTGAAGCTTATTGTTCTGGTTTGCTTTCGAACCACAATGGGTTTATGCGGTTTTAATTCAATAGCCCCTCTAGATCTCGTTACTATTGAATTTAGCGTCCGCTCACTGGCGTCCTCTTCGGCCTTCATGTTCGCTCCGAAACCAGATCCAGTTCACCTCGAAAGCAATGTAAGCGCATGGAATTCTTATGACATGCAGTTACAATATTTTAATATTAACTCCCAACGGTTATAAGTTTAAGCTCTTAACTGGGGTTAATGAGCCCTAAGGGAGTATTAGTTCTTTCCTCACTTGTCCCTAGTGTACTCTACTCTCCTCACCCTTGCAATCAAGGCTTGTGCAGTAGTCAATAGCTCATTGTTTAGCTCAAAGTACTTTTACTTTTACAATGTTAAAGTGGTTGCCAAAGCTTCCAGTAATTTTCCACAATATCACATGATTCTCACCTGTCTCGCCTTATGTAAACCCCTCATACCATTAGTCAGCCACATTTCAGCTTTGTTCTTCAAGCAAGTGCCTACTCGCACTCTTAAAGATTGTATTTTTCCCACCCTTTCACCAGACTGGAAGCTTCGTCTTCTCTAATCGTTATGGCTGTGCTTTGTCCTGCAAATGTTTACTTTATACTATTTCATTATATTCTATTTTAGTTTGGTTATTTTATCTCATAGTTTGTTACATTATACTACTCATTATGTTGCCACCGTTTATATTTATATAAAAAATAGCTCGATATCAAAAACTACATCCTAGGTGTTTCTACATTTTACATTTCTTACTTACTTATTGGTGACAGGGAAGTGCACCCTGGGCTGCACTTTACCCCACAGTATGTGGGATAGCCCTCCTTGGCAATAGGTCCGGATTGCTTACTCCAAGATGGTACTTCTCACCATCTGACCTATTCTCCTTCCAGAAGGGCACCCCTCTTCTGGTCCACCCTATGTTACACTCTAATGTAGGGTTGCCTCTAGAGATACTGCTACTCTAGGGGGTCCTCCTAGGGACACCGCTACCCTAGGGGGCATAGGCTCTGCCTTCCCTGCCACCCAAATTTTGCCAAATTATAGTGATTAATACAATATAATTAAATAACAAAATAAATAGATGAATGGAGAATCTGTGTTCTTCCTTCTTTAACTTCATTCATTGGCTGATACATAGTTCTTGGTTTGCGTTAAACCGTACAAATGAATTTTGGCTATATAATTCGGTTATATAATGAAAGAATTCCATACTATGCTGGCTCGTAGGAGGGGGGAGGGGGGGGGGGTTCGAGGGGTTCGAACGAATCCCCTTTGCGGTTCAATGACGGAGGACTAAAAACACTATGTTTTCCATACATAGTGATACATACCGGCTAAGTGCACGAAATGTTTTACAAGACTTGACGTGTGCTGCAAGGTATCTCGGAGCAAAAGCTTAAGCCCTCCAGTTCCCAGGCTCTGCTGTCTTTGTACTGAAAGCAGCGTCAAACGTCAACTTGTATTAAACACGTATCACCAGTAGTTCCCCCCAAAATCGTATTCCCCACCTTTCGTCCTTCAAGACTCCATTTGTCAAATACGTAACGCCTAGTAGTCTGGTAAAGAAATATCTTCAGTGGTGGGATTATTTTGACTACATAGTACTAGGCCATTAGGATATACTGGGGCCACAACACGGGCTACTTAATTATCAACTCACAACAGGACTATTCCGCTTTGTAAAGCAAACTTCGCAATTGCATCATCCTCGGGTGGAGGCCTTCAAATAAATGACAACTTCGTCCAGATCGATAGTGAGGGTCAGTAAGCTGCTCGGGTGAGTGCCATCTGTAATTCAAGAAAGCCAAATCACTTCTCAGCAGGTAACTGACTTAGTAGATCGATAAAAAGATGATCTGCCCTCGCCACAGCTCCTCTTTGCTGAATTTGAGTGCTGGAAGGTGAAAGGTGCAAGCTAGGGTAATTACGGCAGATTCATGCGCTGCGTCCTTGAAAGCATGTGCTCCTGATGATTTCCCTAACCTGTATATTCTTCTTAAGATTGCAGCTACTCTTCCCGTGACATTATGCGACTGCGAGCGTTCAATCAGCACAATGAGAAGGCTAAACAATTACATGAGATGTAACATGGGCGAGAGTAGGCTTTCCTCACTGGCTATCATGCATATCAAGTACGAACAGAGTGGAGCTGGGGAACTGGGGGGCTTAAGCTTTTGCTCCGAGATACCTTGCGGCACACGTCGAGTATTGTAGAACGTTTCGTGTACTTAGCTGGTATGTATCACTTTGTATGAATGTTCCAAGTCAAACGGAAATATTGTTGTTATGACTAAAAATACCTGTTATTTTAGACTTAATCGAGTTTGAAATATTAACGTGGAGACTACTGCAAATGGCATTTCCAGTATTCTAGATTTCAAAAATTTAAGGGGGGCAATTGCCTCAAGAAACCCCTAGAGTCAGTTTGAATTTGAAAGCTTCAGTCCCATCTTTCTTCTTGAAAAATTAATATTATCATAATTAGGAAAGCACACAGCCGGCCGGGGACCAAAAACTCCAAGTCAATAATAACCATAGGTTTCATAACCGATTGTTTGCTCAGGAAATGATTTGTAACTTTAACACAGTTCGTATTAGCATTTTTTGTGTTTAATTTTACATTATAGAAGTTGGTAATAGATTTCAGGTTTCATGAGCTTCCACCGTGACAGACCCGGTGTAATCGTACCCATTGGTTTAATTCAGTTTACCCAGTAATAATTTAGCCTCCCCGATACCTGGCCCTGGTTGTTCAAACGTTGGATAGCGCTATCCATGCGGGATAAATCTCTATCCAGCGGATAGCGTAATTGATTTACCTAATTCTTATCCTCTGGATAGTGATTTGTACGGTGGGTAGCGCTATCCAACATTTGAACAACTGGGGCCTGGCGAATATTTTTTTTCTTCCTGGCTTGCTTCCCCGCTCACTTTCTATTGTGAATTCTACAAAACAAGTGTATTTTGTTATTCATGTTTGCCTTGTGAAAGAAGCAAAAATATGAGATATTATTACCATTGACAGAAAAAATCAGAGGGTATAGGTAATCAAACTCGCATAAAAAAGTGCAAATCCTTTATTCTCGTTAGAGTAATATGTAAAAGGTTTCAAAGGTTTCATACCGGTTAAGATATTAAGCCTACCACCCCTTTTAGCCTTTATGGGAGATTCAATGCACAGCTAAGGAAAAGAAACAGTGGAAAATAAGCCAGCCCCGTGACATTTTAAATAAATAAGTAAATAAATAAATAAATAATGATTTGAAGGTAGCACATCCACAAAGTGATTCTTCGTCTACCTGATTCCTGGTCGAATTGGAATTTGAAAATGCTGGTTTTTGAGGAGCGGGTAAAACCGGAGTACCCGGAGAAAAACCTCTCGGAGCAAAGGAGAGAACCAACAACAAACTCAATCCACATATGGCGTCGACGCCTGAGGATTTTCCCCCGGGCCACATTGGTGGGAGGAGAGCGCTCTCACCATTGCGCCATCCCTTGCTCCCCGAGAACATTTTCGTTTTCTCCGTGAACCCGGTGAAGATTTAATTTCCACTGGGCCAGTTACCGAGGGGTGTTAATAAAGTGAAAACAAGGCCCAGTAGAACTTGGTTTAATCAAGGCCCCAAATACCTGATCTTAATTAAAGCTTGTATGCTTTGTTTCCCAATGTAGTTCATATGGTTTTCTACTTTGCAAATATTTGCAAGTTGATTAATAACGAAATTTCAAAAACGGGTTTCCTATCACATGATTGACCTGTACATTGAAGGAAACAAAACATTCAAGCAAAGCGTTTTCACTCACGTGGCCTGCAGCTATGGAAATATCAGAACAAAAGAACGTTTTTACATAAAAAGGGTTTAGCTCCCACAAGACTGGTTTTGGACCCGAACATCATTACATAAACGAGCCAATTGATAATTGTCGATTGTGAAAATGCAAACAAGTGAAAAATGACGTACACAGTTTCCTGTGTATATCCTTTTCCTGGTTATTGTTCTTGCTGGGACACCCGCAACATTTGGCTATTATTGGAAGAAGAATAGAACTTCACCCGACTAACAATTACTTCAGTGTACTTATTTAATAACTGTCTAAATGTAACCCAATTAGCATGTAACTATTTGCTTTTTAACGCTTTAGGGAAGGTACGTTTTTTTATTGGGGGGGGGGGGGGGATGGGCCGGGGCTTCGAAGGGGAGGGCCCTTAGTAAATTTTCCACAAATTGGGGAGGGTCAAATCTGTTTTATTCTCAACCGGGGGAGGGTCACAGTTTTTTTGGCAAGGAAAAAACTACTCCATGTCGCTTCTATTTTGTATATACAAGCAAAGCTGCCAGTAAAGATTAATCTAAATTATTTACAGGTGTCGAAAAAGTTATATATCAAAAAACTAGCTTCTCCCAACTAACATAATTGTCTCTCTCGCCCTGTGTCTGCTTTCGCCCACATTTTGATGTTTCCGCGCGGGGTGCTGGTATAAAATCAGTCTCCGGTGAGGATTCTTTACTTAAGCTACTCGGGCTTGAACCGACAACTTCGGGAACCACCCTAGGTCTTCATCCTTCCACTTCTCTGGACTTGCTCTTTCACTTGTTCCCGCAGCCGATGTGCCACCAACAGAGTCAGAGGAGTAGCGGGCATCCTTTTTAGAATGGCGAGTCAGCAAACAGCCACAATAGCCACAAGTAGCTTCATCTGACCTCATGAAATCCTCGCATATAACACAAGGACATTTCCCTCTTTCTATTCCTGGTACATCCTTGCCCATCTTCAAGTTTTCACCATACAATCACACTCCACGCAATTAACTACTTTGTGCGATGGTGAACGCGGTTATATGAGTAACACTTTCAGTCTGTTATTTTCACTTCCCGTTATCTTTGTCTTGGATGGGTAGGGGGGGGGGGGGGGGGGGGAAGAGCCAGATGTTTTTGTTTGGGTCTTTCTGAAGGGTCGTACATTAATCCATTCCAGGAAGTGGGAGGGTCACGACTTTTTTCGCACAAAAATTCTAAAATACCCCGGTCCAACCCCTCCCCCCCCCCAATAAAAAACGTATCTTCCCTTAAAATTGAAAAATCCTCGATGATTGTTGTTGATTTTGGCGTAGATGTTTCAACACGCTGATATGAAACGAATGTGTTGAGACACCAGCATAGTGAGCGTGACAAAAGATCATTTCCGACTGCCCTAAGAGCGTCTTTTTGTAAAGGATTTACACTTGTCCTCAATTTATCAAGGGCTTTAGAAGCCTTCATTTGCCTCTTAGCACTGTATCTCAGGGTCTGTACGGTACAACCCTCGAATGTTTTTTTTGCATAATACTCTGATTCAGATTGTTTTCATTCTGGCGGTGGAATACACTAACCTTGCCGGAGAACGCCATAATCTAAGACTTATGGTAGTAAAAATATTGGATGAAAACACACCGATCTTATTCAATTTCATTTGGTTTGGCAAATCTTGGCGAAATTTTCTTTGGGACCGTGTCTATCGTTATCTGCGTTAAGAAAATGAAAGCGAAAATTTTTGTGTTGTGTACTCCATAAAGCGCGCTCGTGAAATTAGAAAGTTTCATATCGTATATTGGTGCAACGACGGCAAACAAATGTACAAATTAGCTTGCACGTGCAAAGTTGTTATAATAAGGTTTTGTTTGTTAATATAAGCATATTATTTTTTGCCGTTCTCCTTGCCGTCGCCGTCGTCGTTGGTTTTGTTGTCATCCAGAAATAGTGCTACCATGGCAACTTGACGTCACACGTCTCCTCATATATAAATTAAAGGGCGCGATCCATTTAACCAAAATTTCCGGAAATTTCGGTCCAAAACTCAATGGATCAGTTCAGTCCAACCTGAAAAGTTTCAAAAAACGGGTCCACCTTTTGAGGTGGACCACTTTTCCAGGTCGGACCGGTCGGATTTTGGTTGAATGGATCGCGCCCAAAGCCTCTGTCAAAAAGCCAACATTATAACAACATTTGCTAAGAAAAAAAAAAAACTTTTCTCCAGCAGTGCTAGTGATTACTGCTAGTTTTTCCCATTAATACAACCAATTCGCCGCACAAACCTGGACGAGCGCTGTGTTCTGCGAGTCATAACCTAATTAATGCCTTTTTCCTAACGGAAAATAGTAAGCCCATGTTGAAAGCAGTTGCGATTGCTCTATGAATATGTTGAGGTCCAATTCTTTCTTTCGTTTAAATTTTCTTTTCTTTTCTTTCAAATTCATTATTATACAACACCATACCCAAAAACAAAAGAAATAAATAAAATTTAAACCAAAGACAATCTTGAACCACAAAAAATATACAATAATAATAATAATAATAATAATAATAATAATAATAATAATAAAAGGGTATGGTAGAAAACATCAAGAAAGTATCAGAAAGAGCTAATATGACAGAGATTCAAAAGATCTGCATGCTGGGATCTGCACGAATCCTCAGAAAGGTGCTCAGTGTATGAACAGAATGATTGACTTGAGTGACTGACGCTCTAGGTGCATGGTTTGCGCCCGGCTGATGCACAAAAAGAACACCAGCAAAGACTGTGATAATAGAGACGACAATAATAATAATAACAACAATAATAATAATTGTGATTGTGATTGACGCAATATTAACCCTGAACACTTTTCTAGGAGATAAGGAGAAAGGACATGAAGGGTATTAAGCATTTGGTTGGTTTCACGACATTTAACTAGATATTTTCGTGAGATTTTGAAATTTAACAAGGAAAAAAAAAACAACGCGACTGTGTGCGGATATTAATGAAGTTTATTTCTTCATGCTATAACAGACTTGGAAATGTGGTATTGCTGCTCAGCAGTCATAAATGAGGATATTATCTATAGCAGCATCCCCTCGGAAATTCCTTCCTCTGACTCCTTCGAAGGTTAACTGCAAATAAATAAAGTATTGGAGAAAAGTACTGATTTAGACCATTCAGAATTTGATATTTCTAAAGTTTTTTTTAAATAATATATTTTCCTTGGAAAGTTGCGCAAAATTGGATACGCGTGGGATATCATGCGTGTAGAAAAATGGTCGTCACTTGTTTCCATCGGCCAAACTGACATTTTCCTCTCAGTGGCTCTCACCACAGGGCGCCCACACAATCTGTTTGTGTAGCCGATTGTTATTTTATAGTAAATGTACTGGATTTACCGTTTACTCAAATTCATTCAAAATCGCTCAAAAAACCGCTTTTGAGGCAAAAGGACGACTATACACCACAGGCAAGGTAATTCAACCTTTATTTATCATTGATTTATATACATAGTTAGCGATATATCGCTATAGGTGAAGCAAACGGTAAATCCAGTACATTTACTATAAAATAACAATCGGCTACACAAACAGATTGTGTGGGCCCCATGTGCTCTCACAAGACATTTCACTTTTCCTACGTGAACTTTTTTTCTCTGTCTCTAAGTCTCTTCAATTTTTAAGTGAAAAAAATTCAGGATGGCACGAGTAGGATTCGATCTCGGAGCATGAGCAACGTCTCTTCAGTGCATCACTTTAACCCCAACATCACAGAGGATTTGCTGACAATGAATGGTTATAGCAACAACCCTACCCCTAACCCTAACCTTAACCCTAAGCCTAACCTAAACGTAACCCTAACCCTTACTTTGTGTACGAATCATTAATCTGTCAGCGTTAGTTTGGCGGATGGAAGTAAGTGTTGACCTTGAAAAATCTGGTATTCATCCGTCCCCCAATTTTTGTTTTTACGTGACCGCTCGAAAGCCGCAACATGAGACAATCAAAGTAAAACTGCAGCCTATTCAACATAAGCGACCACCACAAGTAGTGAAATAGCTCTTGGAAGAGGTCAGTCACAAGTTCGTAAGTTCACTTTCAAAGCGGCATTCCATACCGGGACCAATTTCGCCTTGGATTCAAATGAGAAATTTCAGCCCGGTTTACGAGTTGAGAAAGGGCCGAGGATACTGTGAAACTAGAAACTTGAGCCGAAAAAAACCGGATGCTCTCACAGGCTAACTGGGGACGAGTTCTGGCGCGAAATTCGAGAAACGAAGCAAATATGGCGGAAACACAAAACACTTCCGCGCCTATCGATCACTATAGTTTCGACAACTCTTATAGCTGAGCTGTATCGCTGGAGTTAAATGGGATCTTATGATGTGGAAAATACAGCATGTAAAGTAAGACGATACAGAATTCATTCGAAAAATTGATCCCGCTTTCATCCCGGTAACCGGGCTGAAGTGTTAATATGGCAACATTTTCCTGCCCGCTTACCGAGATCCTGGTTGGAAAAACCGAGATCTCGAGAACCCGAGCCAGTCGCCTCTCTCACATGAACACATCGGTAATATTACGGATAGTTTTAGGGATTTAGAGGTAAGGCGAGATCTCGAAAATGGGCCAGCCCGGTCACCCTACCTCACGTAAAGAGGCCAGTTGACAGCTTTCACCGCAATTAAGGCCAGATTACCCCCCTCCCCCCATCACAAATAGCCACTTAAGATTAAAAAATGCTTTCTTTTTAAGTGGTTTTAACGAAACACGTCGCCAAAACCTTTCAATAAAATTCCTGGAATTCAAAGGAACTTGGTATGAAATAAGTTTAAATCTTGCTTATTTGTTTTGAGAAAAGATAACTGAAAAAAAAAATTGGGAATCTAGTTTTTGTTCTTACCTCCTTAGAACCCGATCCTTGAAGTCGACGAATTGTTTGCATTTTCCACTGGTTTCCCTGATCTCCCGTTTTCTCAAAAATCACAGCACCGCTTAGTTTAACTCTCAAAGTGCCCATTCCGGATCCATACATGTGGTAGTAGAACCTCAGACAAGACTTCCCTGACAGAGTAACCATCCGGGAAATTTTGGCGTTGTCACCAGTTCTCCTTGGATATGATGTCTCGATGTAGGCATAATACTCTGCAGAAAATGTGCAAGATATGGACTAAGAGCACTTTTAAGCATTAAAAATAAAAAGCGGTATAAATGAAATTATTTTGCTAATTTTTAAGGTTTTTTTTACTTCGAACAGAGAGAATTTGTAGCCTTTTGAGATCTCATTAAACCAAGAGGGGACAACCCTCTCTCCTTATATATAAAACTGATATAACACCACAACTCATAGAATTGATAGCCTTCTGGGCCATTCAACTCAAATTGACTCCTCCCAATGCTACTTTTATATTCTAGCGTTTTTCACAGTAGTTTCCAATAATTTTTGCATAAGGTCAAAATGGTTATTAAAGAGCTGCCAATAAAAGGTCCTATATTCACCTTTCGAACAGGAAAATTATACGAACGCTGGTTGAATGAAAACTATATAACCACCAATTTTATCTGATCGAGGAGTGCCGTACATGTTGTGCGGTACGAAACCAGTTAGTAATATAATGCCAAATCGGATCTAACATTGATCAGATCTCCTAAATTAACCACCAATATCAGTATTATTTGGCTTTCTCTTTCGTTCGAGTTATGGTACAGTCACATCGACCTTTTTAAAATCTAAAACATTTTGAAACTGTATACATCACTACTGCGAAATCTCGTCAAAAAAAGGAAAACAATATGAAGCAGATAGAAAAACTAGAGATTACAAATAAAACGGCTTCCTAGCTGGTAATTTATTAGAAATAAAATTGAAACGGCTGAATCTTTTCGGGGAATTGATATAATTTCATATAGTTCTTCGTCATATGTTATCATATATTATCAGTACAAAAAGTATCTGTTTTCGCATTACTTCCTTCCTGTGCACCACTTGGTCCAGTCCTGTAGGACCGTGTTCTTCCTGTTTTTCTGGTCCAGTCAAATTTATCGTCCTTCGCTTGTTTGAAACCGCAGAAACTTGCTTCAAAATTGCATTTAAAAGCTGAAAAAAAGGGAAGCACGCAACAGTGGATAGTTTACGATATTATTCTAAACACGACTTGCATTTTACAGAGTAACGTTTTCAATACTTCTCCTATTCCTTTTTAGCTTGTCTTGTCTTTTTTTTTTTTTGCAAAAATGCTCAGAGACTCTCAATAAGTAAACTTTAATGACTGATTACATCAAAATGCCTTGTGACAAGATTGTTAAATGCCGTATCACGTTAAATAAAGAAATCATGCTGACACAGCGAACATTAATTAATACTCAAATATATACTGCAAAGCCTTAGAAACTTAAAAAAACTCAAATGTTCGAAATAAGTATTGTAAAAGCTTTAAAATCAGGTAAAAAAGCAGCAGTTGTACTATTTCTATTCCTTATCATTCGAAGCAAGTCGGTTTCGTAGATCTTCTCTCCTGGTCCCCATCCATCTCAAACGAGCTTGCTCCATTTAAGCACGCCCATTATGTTCATCTAATCCTCATTAACATTGTCCACTTCAATTTTGTTTTTGATCTCCTAAACTAGTCGTAGTTACAGCAAATGTCAATTAATACTGGGATTCGTTTCACGCCTAGACTTTGATAGATTGTGCTAGAAAAATTAGCATAATATGCTACTAGCAGTGCACGTATATATTATGTTCCTAAAAATATGCTAATAACTAGTTATTCAAGTTTTTGTAAATTATTCTCATTTTGACAAAATATGCCGAAGTAGACCTCTACTTTAAAATTTGTTAAAAATACCCCAATAGCCAGTGAATAACTATGCAAAAAACATGTAAATGGTACACACATTTAACCTATTTACATCTAGAAATTCATTCTCTGAAAATAAACTGTAAAATTCAAACAAAAACCAGCACACGGACGCCCGTCTTGGGTAATCGAGCTATTTCAGTAATGCGCTTGCGTTGACTCCTGTGGAAAGGTCGTAGATCACTTCCTGTCAGACCCAGGTCCCGTGAATGCGACAATAAACAGACAAAATATTGATTTTGTTACTTAAATTTGCCCGTAACTCTTATTTCGGGTCGACACAAATTGGTTGCATACCAGTCAATAATGACAATTTGATGCTGCAAAACCGTGCCAAAGGTGCAAATTATGTCAGCAGCCCTTTTTTCGGGAAATGCGTGAAAATTATGCCAGTGCCAGAAATTATGCTAGCGCAATCTATCAATGCCTTTTCCCGCCAAAGACTTTGCCCCTTTCAACTTTCACTTTTCGTTAGTGCCTTTTATTTTCGACCGAATCAGTTATTAGAGAGTTTAAGCTTCATGTATACGGCAAACGGCAAACGTCAGATTCAAGGTGAGAATTTCTCAAAATGGAAAATGAGCAGATAAAAAACATCTCAAAACAATTCTTATGGATAAAAAATTGCTTGAAACTACTAATTAATGTATAGAACTAATTAACAGTAAACGACAAGTTAAGTGGAAACTTGGTCACGTGGTACAAATTCGCGTTTACTGTTTGCCGTAAACGTGATGCTTCAGCTCTCTATTTCGTTATTGCCTCTTAGTTTCGTCCTTGATTGTTTATGTGCACCGTACAACGTGAAGACGATTAGGCATTTTCACGTCGTAGTCGTGCAGTGTCGTTTTGATGTTCTCGTTACCGACGCCGTCGTAGGATTTTAAGGTCCCTAGTCTCGAGTCTTGACACGCCTCAGTTTGTTTGTTTACATTTCCGATAATCCACTCATCCGGGACCAAACATGAAAGTGGTGTTAGCAAAATGCTTAGTAAGGAAGGTAGGGTACAGTTTGTACTTACGTGATGTTCCAATGCACTTGTAGAGCAACATCATTTGGCGACTGTCAATGGGACTGAGAGCTTTCCTATTTCCAATGGTAACCTAGTAATATTTGATAACAATATCTGTCAGTGATTTGCAAACAAAAAAACAAAAATCACACACGCTAAACCATCCGTTATTGAATACTAACCCCTGGCTTCTTGGGAACAATTGTAGGCTTGCCATTCTTAGAGAAATACCTCGCTCCATAGTGCATGATGGATCCATAATCATATGGTGTCCCCAAAGAATTTATTCTGCTTGATTTCCTGAAGTTTCTTTCTTTTCCTATCAATAAGTAAGGTATGACCGAAAAGCTTTGTTATTCTGGTTTGAGCATCCCGTTTAGAAAGTTAGCAATTGGTTGTTGGCCCAGCGTGTGTATATATTGAGTTCTGGAACATTGCGAAAAAGGCAGTTGTATTAAAATTCAACTTGCAAACAGTTCAATGAAGGCATTGAATTCTTTCGAACCTTTGGTGATCTCAATTGTGATACGAACTGCCAGGAAAAGAACTTTTCCAAATGCTATCCCGAGAACATAATTTGTGAGTAAAAATCGGCTATCAGAACACTCACTGTAACTTAACCTCATAACCAGATAACTGACGTGGACGTGGACATGTGACCGTTCAATTATCCAATAGACCTTATTCACGATACCCGCCATCTTTGCACGCGCTTTAGGATCGATGGGATAAAAGTAATATCTCGCGGTATGTCAATGGGCAAGCAAGTAATAAAATTTGCCAATACGAGTAATCGCGATCGAATTTGTATATTTTATCAAACCAAGACTACGATCGGCTAAAACCCATTGGCCCCCTAGCATTTTGCCGAAAAACGCGTTTTGAAGCTTTTCGCCGGGCGGTTTTCTGGTCACTGTCGTGTTTAAAGACCTAAAACTTACCATAAATGATCCCTTTCAGCCTTAATTTGCCATTATCGTCTTTAACCCTATTCAGACCGGGCCTTTTTTTATGCATCCTGGGCCCTGGGGGGCGGGGGGTCTCGTGAGCCCCCTCTATCCCCCGCTCATCTTAGGGCCACAAAAATTACACACAATAATGTAATCATCATTTCCAACTTCTGTGCATAACCTGATTGACACGATGACATAATCTGACGTCATTCTGACGTCATATTGTTGAATTTATTGGCAGAATTCAAATTTCCCTCAAAGTAGTTGTAAAGGATAAATTACTTAGATAGTATGGTCTCTGAATAAATCAAGGAAGTTGTCTAACACATAAATGATCTTTAACAATAGCAGTGATATCATGATGACGTCATTTATTACTAAAAAGGAACTCGAAGTATTCGCCATCTTGAATCCGCCTGATTTTGAATATTCTAAATTTAGTCCATTTTACTTAAAACTCTGATAAATCGAGGTATTTTTAACAGAAAACTTAATCTGAGTATGAAAGGATGCTTGGGAAACAACACAAAGCAAACTAAAAAATCCCGAGAGAAATGAACACTGTTGAAAATTAAAGTCAGCTTCTGCCGTTTGGTCATATTAAATTCATGTTTTTTCTTGAACTAGTCACTAAAAAACCTGTATTTCATTAACAGTTACAATAGCTTTGATAAAATAATACTAAATTAAATATAATAATCCAATCAGTGAAAATAGCAAAAAACCTATTTTTAGAAAAAATGCAAATTTCATTGAAAAACATAGCTGTCAAAACTCGGTTGCCATGGTAATATCAATATTGACATAAACGTCACGACGACTTTTAAATGTTCCCAGATAAATTTTAGGTAGTCGCTAAGATGGGTGGTCTTAGCTTGAACGGTTTGGAAGTTATTCAACTTTTTAGCGAGAGCTCCCCGGTCTCAAGATAAAACGTTCTTCATTTTCTGTTGTCTAAGAGAAACAAACTCGACCACTTTTTCCTGCATTGACTAATATTTGACTTGATTGCCCTCTGAAAAACCACGTGACATCGTTTTCCCATCAGTCCTTTTAAAAGCGCGTGCAAAGATGAAAGGCATCGTGAGTAAGGTCTAATGCCTGAGAGGAATCTATAAAGACAACTTCTTGAAGACTTCATACAGATTATCATCAGACGTATGGTGACAGATACGAAACCTTCACGACGGGCGAAACTGAAACTTTTAAGGCCCTCACTGAAATTGACCAGTGGGACTGAAATAGTTAACTAGCTGTAGCTATAGGGGAGACAATGCTTGGTGGTCCTTACTGTTAAATTAACCTTAGTTAACTTTTAAGCCCAATGTCTTGATCTGTATACACTTTAACGGTTACTTTTGACCATGCATGCTGCGTCAAGTTTGTTACAAAAAGTGCGCTAGCGTAGCATATTAATAATTTTAATCGGGCTACAATAAATAAGAAGAACAGTTACAGTGTAAAGGGACAATAAACCTTACCGGATATTATGTTCTCAAACTTGATTTCTACGTAGTTGTCTCTGTCAGGTCGAGATTGCTCGTGAAGAAATCCAAGGGCATGGCCTGAAGAGATGATCAGAATGTAATTAGTGATTAGAATCTTCCTGTCAGCAAGAAGTAGTGACAACT